>CAXHUL010000519.1:7722-118303 GCA_964019695.1 Loripinus fragilis
ACCAACTCCCTAGCTGTTATAAAATATTTTATGTAGACATTTGAAAATAGCTACCACTTGATAATTTTTCAATAATCACAAACACATTTTTTGCTAAAAAGGATTGAATAAAGTAATGTCGTTTAAAAAAACCCAAATATATTCAGCTGGCATCTTATGATCGTGGTTACCAGCAGTAAATGTAACACCTGTTAAAATTGCAGTCGATGAAATTTGGATTAAACTTCACCTTACCAAGGTAAGTCTTGTTCAATCTGTCAATTTCATCTCCTGCATATTTCCCCCTAAGGGCCTCACAGAGATTTTAGAGATAATTCTTCATAATTTTCTTAGCAAAATATATATAGCACGCATATTAATATGATGCAGGAGCAGAAGCAAATTGGCATCAAGTCTTTGTACTTTGCAATGAGATTTAACACTAAAATGTGATGCAATAATATCATCAAACAAACTTGTGTATACTATTGATTGCCCCTCCCTCCCCTTTTTGAAGCAACTATCAATAAGTTTTAATGAAGGTTAATTTTTACTTAAGCATTGACAATACTTAAATTCGTGTTGTTAAACTTTTCAGAAAGCAGACTGCTAAACAGTGTCAACTTTTATCTCACAGTGCCTACTTTTCAACCAAGATAGTTCAAAATAGCTTTTGGAAATACATGAGCCAGGCCAAACAAATTGTGTCCAGTCCATCTTTGAGTATATACTGACTGTATGATTGTGTAATCTGAATCCACATCCAGCCTGCAGAATTTGAAATTTCCAAACAACAACAAATAATACCACACACATGGCTGAACTTCCTGAAGTGAGAGCTGTAGCAATTGTTTTTGGAAATTGATTCATTTCATCACAACTTCTCTTGAATAAACATGAATCTTGGTAAAAAGGGGTTTCAAAGTGTTAGATGATGCATTTACACTTAACACTAGCTCTGACAGAAAGAGACCTGAATAAAGGTCAAACATTGGCAGGGAATAAGGTGTGACTGAAATGTAGGGTAACACAACAGAATATGAGGTTATACATGTACTGCCAAAACACTTTGTAAACATTGTGAAATTTCAAAGATAATACAATCAGGCAAATATATAGGACCACACTGTTCTACAAATTGAAATGCCATTCATACCCAAATCTAGGACAAAATTAATTCAGATCATATTCGTCTGACAATGTACACATCTCTTGTTCATGTAAGCTTGAAGGTCATCCTCTGACTCAAAGTATGAATCTGAAATTGGATGCTCCTGAGTATGTCTTTGGTTTGACATAGAAGTGGTTGGCGGTGGCATATAGTTCGCCAATCGCCATAGAAGTGGATTGGTTGGGGTAACTCAATGTTTCCTACGATAAAAGTGGTTAGCTGGGGTGATGATGAGCAGGTTCTTTTGGGAAATGTTTCCTTTTGAGTGAGCTCAGCCTCTGCAAGCGTTTGACACTATATTGCAAACAATATGGATCCAGATCAGACTGCCCTTGGAAGCAGTCTAATTAAGGTTTGTATTGTTTCATTCCATGAAAAAATCTGGTCTGAAGTGTGCTTGAATGTATGCAGCAGGCGTAGAGGGTGGACAACATTTCGGGACGAAATTAGTGGAGACAAAGGAGTTAATTGATTCTCACTTAATTTTGAATCAACCATACCAAACTCATTTAAATATCTGTTGGTGGTTAAGCTAAATATCTGTTGTTGTTAAGCACAGTCAGTCTTCAGAAAGTATGCATCTCAGTCTGCATCGATTTAAAGACTTGTCATTGCATATAAGATGCAAAACCCATTTTAGACCAGCTTTATGCTTTATCACCTTCAAGCACTATGTAAAACTGTATGATATGTATTTTTATTAGAGATTAGTTTGTGACTAGATGTGTTACCCTCTTTAAAATCTATGATTATAATCATTATTATTATTATTTGCATGTCCTGGCATGTGCGCTGTGTCACCCACGGTCCTTATATTATTGATATAGGCCTAGAGCCCAATTATAGAGCAGTTATCGTACAAGACAATTGGCCTTAAATTCGGTGCATACTCACTTACTTTTTTATTTATTGATTGATTTAGGGTCATACTGTATGAATTGTTGATTGCTGAGTACATGGCTCTAGTTAATGAGTCAGATGCAGATCACCCAGACAACATAATTTACAAAAGTAATGGCACACTATGCTATTCAAAAGTCACTGTTGTAATATTCAGCAATGATGTTTTTACATCCATCCTCTTCGGCTCCACAGGAACAAAGGTCAGTGCAGTACAACTTATTAGACTTGCATTTGCAGCGAGAAGTGTCACAAGCAGATTTACTGCAACCACATTTTACTAACTGGAGCAGCGTCTCTGGAGCTGGAGGCAATTTTGTCATAATAGGAACAAATATGTCACCTTCTCGTTTCCAACCATGATTTTCTGGTGGCGGTATAGTAGGAATAGGTTCAGTTGCAGTTTTCCATATAATGCACTGATACTGCGATCTTTCTACACTCTCAAGAAAAGCAGCTTTGGTTGGAGGTAGCTTATTGGATTCAGCCTGTTTCCTCCGAAACATCCACCACCTTAAGGATATTCATTTGGCCAATATGGCGTGGTGACTAAAATCTGGGGGTGCTTTGAGTTTTGAGCTGTAACAAGACTAATATGCTCTTTTGCTACGAATTTCAGAAATAATCATAAGAGTTGAATAATATAGTTTATATTTTTGTTACTGAATGGAATAAAAGCAAAAAATAAATAAGTCAAATTTTACCTTGAAGTTAGCCAATTTTTGTCTATCCACTCTCCCATTTATCCTCATCATAAATTTAAGCTTTTTGCACGAACATGTAGTGTAATTTGTGATCTAGCAAACACGGAATATAAAATTTCCAAAATTGATTTCACAATGTCACTATTCTTGCTGATTCAATAGCACCTAATCATTACACGATAGCCATTGGCAATAATATACATGTCAGTTATGCAGGTAAGTTTACACACACACGTCTACTAATCTTTCTACTTCATAGGGAAATACAAAAATACAAAATCCGCGCGAGGGATAAGCGGGTCTCGATTCATGCATGTATTATCGTATTTTCTTGTGTCACTATCTATACCATAGCATTTTGGTAGAGATGCACAGGCTTGGCTGAGCTTTCGTTGCTCGATAATGCGATAGGTTCCATAATCTCATGTGCTGGCTCATATATGACTTGTGAGTTTTATAGTGCTAGTTAAAATCCAGTTTTGAGGCCCTGTCAAATTACATAACATTTATCCAGATAGGCATTTTTTCAGCGTAGAACTGTGAATATGTTCTTATCTATAAGTCCAAACATTTGTTTTGGTGCTCAAATGAATCGTCTTCTTGAGAGGGATCTTTTGGGAAGCCACAGCTAATGTTATGTTTCCTTTTGAAATAAGAATAATAAGTTGTGAAATCGCATGTTCGGATCCAGAGGGGGGATAGGTGATCCGGACCCCTTGAAACTCACAAGTTATGTGGGTTTCTATAAAAATTAGCATTTGGACCCCCCCCCCCCCCCCTCGAAAAAGTTGGACCCCCTCTGAAACCTTAGAAAATATTAGTTTTCTTTGAAATAACCATTGGACACCCTCTGTTAAATAAGTTGAGGACTAAAACAAACGTTTTCAGAGCTGTTTTCTGGCAAGTGGACCTCGACCCTTTGGCAATAATCCCTGGATCCGCGCATGAATCGCATTATCATTTAGAGGCCTGCTCAATGTGAGTCTGCATTCCCTGATTTGATTCTTACTTACCTGTACATCCTCACAGTCTTATCAGAAAGCAAGTGAGGATGACCAGTAAATACCACAATCACAGACAACAGACCAATCCACCAGAGGCACAAAACAATAGCTGCCACACTACAACAATTGCACAATTGGAGATAAGCAGCTCTGACGATTGCAAAAGTGGATAGTGCATTACAGAACAAGGACCTTATTTTGTGTCTTAGGTCTTATTTTACTTCAAATGTCGACAGATACTCACATTGGGTCATTGTTGGTTGCATCATTGGCATTAAAAGTTCTACTATTATAGCTCTTTTTTTTATTTGTGTGAGCTGCTTGTAACCATATTTCTGTATTATTTTATTTCCACCATACAACCACTGTCATGATGCGTTGTCTGCTTGTTCTTAGTCCAAACTCAGCCTGCACACCAATACAGTAAATGGGTAGTGTGAACTGGCAAGGGAGTGCCTACGTGTACGCAAAAACGCATGTGCGTACCTATCGGCGCAACCAGTATACTTTTTTAAGCCACTTACTTTGATTTTCTGAAGAATAAACTGGTAAAATAGTATTAACTCTTTGCCCCCCTTGGAAATTTTATGATACTCTTTTATCGTCTGCTGGTTTTGCTGTTGTTGTTTTTTGTTGTTGTTTTCAAAATCAACTTTTTTCAAAATAATTCTTTTAGAAATACCATCTGAGTGTCAAACATATTGGATCCAGATTAGGCCCAACGCATTGTCGGACCTGATCTGGGTCCAATCTGTTTGCAAAGGTTATCAGCAGAGGACACTCAGAAGGCAATGAAATAATTGCGTGTCTTGGGAGCTAGTTTAAGCCATGTGAATGCTCTAAACCAGGGCTTTGCCCCCAGACTCCAATCTAGAGTGCATGTTCCATAAAAAATGCCCCAGGCTGGTATCAAAAGAGATGACAGCTGAGCTGCCACCCTTTTTTTTTTATTAAACACCACTTTCATATTTTAAATACAAAACAAATTATCTTTTATGTTTCTATTCATAGTAAAAATCAATACAACTTAATCAGCTCAATTTTTACTCTAGTGT
Source organism: Loripinus fragilis (assembly GCA_964019695.1). Classification (NCBI taxonomy): domain Eukaryota; kingdom Metazoa; phylum Mollusca; class Bivalvia; order Lucinida; family Lucinidae; genus Loripinus; species Loripinus fragilis. The sequence continues at coordinate 12,536 of CAXHUL010000519.1, forward strand.
TTTCAGTGTATGGCAGTTATTACTCATACATTTTTCAGTGTGTTGCACTATGGGGAGTGGCTGTATGGTTACTGACCATGGTTTTTGTTTTACTTCATTGTCACCCAGCAACTTAAAAGATTTGTCCCCCCCTTACCGTTTAATCGTGATATGTATAGTGTATATCACGTATTCATATTAAATTGTTTATTTCGTGGCCTAAGCAGGCTTTCAACAAATTTATCTTGATCACGGAAGATCTAATGGTATGAGAGAGAAGCTAAGTGGCCCTCTGATTTTTGAAACATCTTATAAAATGAGAGTATAATAGGTAACAACAAGAAATATCCTTTAAAACATATACGACGAAGTGAAGAATGAGTAACGTGATAATTTAAAAAATTGGGGGATGGGGTTCATGGTTGCTGTAGATAGATGTACATTTTCATGTTTTCGGTCAGTTAAACTCAGTTAAGCGTTCGGTTTCAGGAATATATTTGGGCAAGGAATGTTATCACAAATCTAGTACCTAATTATCTGGTAGTGATGATTCTTGGGTGCATGATTGCAGAAGCCTGCGAAAACTCAAGTCAAAACGCAACGAATCAGGCCCCTGTGGTCAATCTTTGCATGAATATTTTTTTAATGCCCCTGTGGCCAATCTTTGCATGTATATTTCTAAAATAGCAACACGCATTTTTCGCTGTTTGTTGCGCCTCGCCTCGTACGAACTTATTCGTTTAGTTGACTGTAACCTATGATTATGGCATTCCATCGATGCAAATGATAAAAAAATAATAGTCGCAATTCTACAAATAATAAAAAATATACGACGAAAGCTATAACAGTCGGGTAGACAGAGAGAACCCATGCATGCGTTTAATTACTTTGGTTCAAACTATCATTCTTTCAGTGACGACGAGACTGCACTATTTCATGACATGTATTTTATTCCATGTAGAGGTCATGCTAGCTTTTTGCGACCATGAAATTATAACGACTTCCTGCAATAAGACAGAACCCAATGTACCCTATACGAATCGGCTTCTGCTTGTTCATCATAAGAATTTCTTCTCATAATTATCTCGAAGAAAAATTTTTTGGAGTAAAAAGGTATTATTTGTATTTCCTATGAAAGAAGTGGATTGGTAGCCCTGTTCACAGGTGTTGATATACATGTACATGTACATTATGCCTGGTCGGCTATTTTATGAGTGTTAGGTGCTATCGAATAAGCAGGATTAGTGACCTTGTGAAATAAATTTTGTAAATTTTATGAATTAGATTTGCTGGATTTCATATCACACTACATGTTCGTGTAAAAAACTTTTATTCATGATGGAGATAAATAGCAGAGCGGGTAGGCAAAAATTGGCTAACTTCAAGGTAATATTTGACGTATTTATTTTTTGTTTTTATTTCATTCAGCAACAAAAATATAAACTATATTATGTAACTCTTATGATTATTTCTGAAATTCAGATCAAAAGAGCACACTGTTCTTGTTACAGCTCAAAATTCAAAGCACCCGCAGATTTTAGCCACCACGCCATATTGGGCAGATGAATATCCTTTGCTCAGTAAGACGGTCAATTGTTGTGCCTGGCTGATAAAGCAAGCATACATACCGTTCAATGGCATTTTTAGTGCTGTCCTCAAGTGGGACATGACCAAGTTTACCAAAGGCTTCATGAACAAAGGATTCTGCATAGTTGAATGCATGCCAACATGATATTTTACCCTTACCTGACATGGATCCAGTAATGTCAGCACCAGAAAACGCATGCAATCCAATAAGAGCTCTAGGTTTTAGATCGCCAAGTGCGTCGCATACAGCTGCTAATTTTATTTTCCGTCTCTTCTGACCACTTCCTGTGACAAAGAGTGTATCCTCTGGTAATTGGTCAAAATGACCTAGGCATAGAATGAAGACATCAGTATCAGCTGAATGAATATCAATCTTTGTTGCCCCTTGTCTATATGCGTCTACAGCATGAAGGATAATTTTGGTATCTGCCTCTTCCTGGCTACTTGCAAGATGTTGATAGTTACCAGCTGTAGATATCACCATGTTCCTATAAGCTATGACATATTTTTTGTCTGTATCTTTTACATATTCTATAAGATTGGTAGAAAGATAAACGGACAACTCATCTTTCGTTGATGAACTTGAAAGCAATACTTTCATAGAAACATTCTCAATTCGGCTCGAGTCTGTGATATGATAAGCAATGCTCTGTTTACTGCCAAGTCTTCTGGTTCGAGTTTCTGTCTTCAGTGGCCTTTCCACATCGTATCTATCAAAAACAAAATGCACTTCTCCATAATGGTTAAATAAACGTGTCACCTTCTGACAAAAGTAATCTGATAGATCTTTGCATGTCTTGATTGTCTTTGGTTTATCTAGACATTGCACTATTACCATTGCATCAACAACTGCAACCCTGCCTGTTTCGCTTGTTAATTCAGATGTCAAAACAGGCTGATTGGCTTGTTTCTCCAGAATAGCCATAAGTTGACTTTTATCAGAGCAGTGATTCATTAATCCATCTGCTGCAAACAGGGATCTTGGTACTATCGACAGTTCATATGTTCCTATAGTTGTTTCCAGGCTTATGTCAGGTCTAGAGTTGGCAACAATGAGCATTCTTGCAAATAGGCCTCTGTCTTCTTTCAACTCTACAGTTTTGTCGCCAACTTTAAGTTTTGTTTCCTTCAATGAAGTCTTCCATGTTTTGAGTGAAACTTTTTTCATTGGATCCCAAACATTAATGCGTTGAGTCTTCAATCTTGACTCAAGAAACTCCTCCAGTGTTTCTGATCCTACTTTTTCGATCTTTGCCAGGTCATTTTGGACATTCTCAGGGACTACAGCCTTTGTCACAATGTTGATAATATCATCACCCTCATATTCAAATGGATTTGTAAAACCTTGCAGAGTTGTTGAAAGAGACAAAGCAGAAAGAAACAGCTTAGTGCGAGCAGTGTTTGATAGCTCGTAATGCTTTGTTGAGGGCTTTTGATCAAGATTGGCTATTTGTTTTGACTCCACCTTAAGTCTTGCCATCTCTGGTGCTACCAAAGAACCTTGTCCTTGCAGTCTGATTTTGAGTTATCCCAACTATACCGCCAGCTACTTTCATCCATCGATTTACCTGTTCTAGTGCATGATCTGCACCAAGCGCACACGAGGCAACTTGGGACTTGTTCACCACCCAGTTTCCTGTTGTAAATTCCTGCCATAGCTCAGGATCGCTTTCCTTTAATGCAAACATTTCTGAAATGTAGATGGGTATCATTCTAGAGTAGTTTAGTTTGTCAAATGCAAAGAAATATTTGACGAGTGCTGCAAGGACATTCAAATGTCCTTCCCAATCACCATTACGGACTGCCCTGATAAACTGTAACATCAGCGATACCATCCTCATGTACACCAAAATAACTTGATGCATTAGCTTCCCTTCCTTGTTGTAACTCGCAAATTTTGTTTCAAGGTCAGTGCAAGTGATTTTCTGTTTTACAATGTCATGCCCCTTTGTAATTACCTCAAGGGAAGACAAATCATTACAGCTATCAATGAATTTGCTCAAATCAGATTTGTATTCATCGGTCACTTCTGGGTGTCGTCTAGAAAATGATTTCATGTTCATATCAAACAGGGACAGAAGAGTCACAGTATGTGCTTTTACTCCCCTTTTCACATGGTTGCCATCAAGTATCTGTTTGATTGTTGTTTGACCATACAGGTCAGCATGAAGCCAAGCTGCGTCAATGCCTGAATTATCAATGAAAGACCCAATTGTCCTAAACATTGCTTTTACTATGTGCAGTTCGCCAGGACGTAGTACAATATTCTGAATGTCATTCTTCTTTGCCATGAGCAATTTTTTAGCAGGTTTGTACAGACCCATATCAAGCGATACTATGGTTTTGTGCTCTTCTCCAACAATCAATGTATTTATCTTCTGAGCTTGCTTTAGTACTGTCAAAAGGGTAGAAAATTCATGTGCTGGAGCAGCAATCAGTGGTGGTGTGGCAATTCTAGTTAAAGGCAATGGCTGACTCAAAATGGAATTAAGGGCGGACCATGTAGGGGGACCACTAATTTGTCGCCTTATTCCAGTGTCCATATCTGTTTCTGGTTCCATAATGCTTTTGAGAGCAAAGGAAGCTGCCACAAGCCAGCACAATTCTTGAGTATTTGCAAGCTCAGTTCCTAACTGATTTGGAAACTTACTGAATTCGTCACACTTTGGCTTAATATCATTTGGTAAATTGCATTCTTCTATCTCAGTGATGGTATGTGGGAGGTCGTAAAGCCGGCGATCTTCAATTTGATCGTCAAAAGCAAAGTTAGTGACTTCATCACTATCGCTAATACGCTGATAGATGTTCATGACAGTACCATGCAATGTATTTTTACCATCTGCAGTATCTTCTTGAAAGTCACAGTTGTTGACAGCAAAGAATATGTGCCTTCCTGTAATGAAGTTTCTAGGAACAAAGATGCCTTCATTTTCATACATGCTAACTATGGCTTGATTAGCAAGCTGAGTTTCAACTGCTATAATACGCCTGTAATCCACAGATAAGCACAACCCATGGAGAAAATCAATTAGTTCCTTGCTGCGGAACGTGGAGTGTACAGTCAGACCAACACTCATTTGTAAAGGCCATTCATTTGAATGCTGTAATGTTAAGGTTTTCTTATTATCACGTTGTTGCTTTCTTGTCAAGCAAGCGTACATAGCATGCTGAGCTAGGGTCAAGGCTCTTTTTTGTACCTGATCGTCAACACTGTCGTCATCTTTTGTAAGTTTTGAAGGTCCTTGAATTAACCATCGCAAGAAAATAACAAGTGATTTAGGTACATGTTTACCCAATATCTCATCGCTGTCTACAGAGCCTGAAAACCTCCAAGACTCAACATTTATGATTTGTTTTCGCAATATTTTGGCGACACTGAACATATTTTGCATGTCTGTTTCTGTCTGAGCTTCCTCTAAAGCATGTATGGCTTTGTCACTTGTCTTCTTTAGTGTTACCCTTTCAGATTCATTTGACCTTGTGGGCTTATTGAATTGTATGCCATCAACATTTTCTGTCAGTATTTGTTTCATTTGAACTTTTGAAATCCCAGAATGTTGAACCCCATTACCTTCTCGAATTTGTTAGAATTTTATAACTAAATCATTCATAGTAAGAATCTTTCCTTTGTTTAGATTTTTTTTTAACTTCTCCAAGAAATTCAATTTCAGCCGCCAATTCTGATTCAACTGTTTTAGACTTAGAACTAGATTGGGACTCTGCTCGCAAGACATTTGTAACATGCTTAACGTAACAGTTGTTATGGTATCTTACATCAATTGCATGTGCATCATCAGGGTTAATAGCAGTACTAATAAGCACACGGAAAACTTCGTTCTGTGACTTCTCCACTGCTTTACGCAACTTCATACCAGCAATGTCTGTTGTCAGTTTGATAAGACCCTGTTTCTTTGTCTCGCCCTTTTGGCAAAAGAAACATACTGCATTGTTAAAAGGCTCAACAGACCGGCGGGTAAGTATGTGACAAGCCTGACTCTGCTTTGACTCTTCTAATACAAAACTTGGCCCAGCTCGACTGACAATCGCTTTCTCATACCTAGCTTTGGCTCTAGCAATATGGGCATTACTGGTGGCGTTTTTGTAACACTCTTTATGCCATGTTGCCCCTTTATCTTTCATTAAAGTGATAGATATATCAGCAAGCTGCCTGCTTCTCTTTGGGTATACTCCATCCCCGTATTTCCCACGAGTATGTATACAAGTGAGTATTTGTTCGTACGAGCTTGGCTTCTCCCACAAATGCTTTGATTTATCATCTTTTTGACAGACAATGCAAAGGTCCCAAAGCATTTCCATGCGTGACCTTTTGGGGTCACTTGGGCCATCCCCGGCTGCGTCAGACATAGCTCTGCTTAATAAACTTCTACGAATGAAGGGACAGACTCTTAGGCTACAAGACAAGAACGACAAATAGATAAGCAAAGATGGACACAAAAAACACAGATATACAGACACACACTTATTCAAATCAATCAACTACGAAGTAACTTTCAGTTAGTTGTTTAATATTTTGACAACTTTGTACAAGCTGGCGCCTGAGATCGTTGCATAGCAACTAACAAACACAGTGATTACTGGGTATTTCAAAGTTTCAAATTTTGTGCGCTGTGTTTTTTTGTGGTTATTCTGGAAAAAAACAGTTGAACAGAATAGAATCACACCCCCCCCCCCCCCCCATGTCGACACCTGACTTTTCATGGTTTCAGAGTGTTAAGGTGTCGAAGCCATAAGCTGTCCTGGGCCTTTAAGTTCAAATTGCATTGCCACCACTTTAATGAGGCCATTATCGGCATCATAGGCAGTATACAGAGTATAGTTGTGAGAACGGATATTAAATGATGCCAAGGCAACACTTAAAAAGTTATAACGATCATATATATAGAAACTTCACAAATCACACGGAATTAGAATTGGACAAATGCTTATGTCAGCGTTGTTGTAAGAAAACTGCTAAACACGTTTTCAAAAAAGCACATACAACACTGCACGTCCGCACACTCTGATCAGCGCCTTTCTTGTTCACAGGCTGTATTGTATGGTTTCTAAGGCTGCTGAATCTTTAAATCGATGCCTTTGAAAGGCTTCTGAGGTTGGCCATATTCATTTTTGCCTTACCTGTTCAGAATTACCAGATGCAAGTTATCTCGCTCATGCCCTAGGCTCATGGGCAAGATGGCCTATTGCATTTTTATATATATGTATGTGTAAATATTGTTTTTGTGTACAATCTGGAGCATTAGGGACATTAAATCTATTTAAAAACCCGTTTATTTTGCCAACATACTTTGATTTTTCTTTAATACACCCACATTATAATTTTCGGATGGCCGCCATTTTGATGACGTCATTACTCGGATCAGACGCAGAACTCAGGTGGCCGAACTGGTTGAAATTGTTGCCAATACCCCAAAGTTTAATTTGATATTGGTCGCCAAAAATCGTCACGAAATTTACACGGGACCATTTTTTTGGCCCATTCGACATAGACTATATAGTTATCATATATTTGTATTTAAAGCATGTCCAGTTTGGTTTGGTTTAATTTGAAGAATAAATCAAATAAGCCAACATATTTGATTTTGATACTTATCACAGTGTGACACAATGAAGGCTCAGTCGAACATGTGCTTATATATAGAACTGCCAGAGTCATCGCTGCTCCCATACACAAATAATAAACGTAGATTAAGACTCAGACCAGAATTAAGTCCCAATATGTCAGCACTGGCTCATATACAAAAAATCATGTGCTGGTGCAAATCTTCATTTGAGCATTTATAAAAAAATCAATTCTTTCATTCTATGGCAATGAAACTGGCACTTTTGCTATTGTGAAATGATAAATATGTGATAAGATATTCAGTATTATTTGGTATACTATATCTTAAACAAATGACAGGTGAGGCACTGCTATATAAATATCGGATATTTGTAACGATATCCATTACAATATGAAAGAAATGAATTCTTTTGGAGGTAATTTTGCAAATTACATATGCATAGATATGTATTAAGTTCTTGCACACTTTGGTACTGGTGACAATGTTGATACTTTTCCATTCAATATTCTTTTAAGCCTATTTTAAATTAACTCTAATATCACCTGGGCCCAGAATGACAATGCCTCCTTAAAGTTAAGCAAGACTTAAGTTAACTATTGATATTTCAACATACTTTATTAAATGCTAAAATAAATTACTTGGATCGATATGGTATTTGTGGTCAAAGATATCACTGTGATCTTCATAAAAATTAAAATTGTTTTGATTTTAATCAGTTTCAAACGTTATTTTTCACATCCTGAAAAATCAATGCTTAACTTAAATCTTCCTTAACTCTAAGGAAGCATTGTAACTCCGGGCCCTGGTCATGTTTAGTCCTACCTATTTCTGGCTGAAAATTTAAATTGGTATCGTAAGTTATTGACCTGTTCCCTTGATATGATCACATCACATGTGATCATTGCAATGTTTGGTCCACCATTATAACTGTTTTTTTTTCCATTTTTTACAGAAATGTTTTGTTCTAAATAAATAATTTATTTATAAAATTTACATTGCTCATTGACAAGCAAATGATCAGAAGACTAAGGTTGATTTGATAACAGTTTTACTAATTAAACAATGAAAGTTATGCTGAAGTTAAAACTAAAATCGTTTTAAAACTAAATATAGATTAATATGTCACCATCTGTATACGCAAATGTGGGAATAAACTTTGATATGGAGACAATCTCTTGAAAAAAGTAACTGATTACAGGCAGTTATAATGCGTAGTATTAAAAGTAGCATCGATCATTTTTATTCTACCATGCTAAATGCTTTATGTATTGTAAGCAAATATTATTTGTGTCCTACCACGTTTAGTAATTAGCAGTTTATATCATAATGTATGCTAGGAAATTAGCTTGTATCATGTTACTGACTACGTTTGTACAATGTGAGCATCAGTTAACTGAGTACACACAACTGTTCAATTGTTTTTAAGTTTTTAAAAAAACTGAATGAAACAAACTTAGTTTCCTTTAGGTAAATACTGTGGTTGGTAAGGTGGTACGATCTCTGCTGCAGCTTTCAGAGAGATGGCCCTGTCATATTTGTCTTGTTGGCAGAATGAAATTTGTTTCACTTGAGGCAAATTTGAGTTTAGGTCATGACCTTTAAGTCAATCCTATTCTTCTTTTCTATCTCCATCTCTCTGGGAGGAGCCCCGACATGACTGTAATATTGTTGACTTGGAATTTAAACTTTTACTCAATAAATCAATCAATCCAAATACATATTACTACAATATAAATCCACCGTATCTTAGCATTCCAGGCATTTAAAAACATTATCTTTGACAACAGTTTTGACACCAATAGGACCATACGATAAATTTTATATGGTTATATATGTTTCTTTAACAAATTTGACAGAATATGGGAATTGTCTTTATTCAGCTGTTACTGAATTCGATTATATACTCTTTTTATAAACTTTAAAACCTATAACTTAAGGCAAATCAGTAAAACTATTCTGTTATTTCAAAAAAGTAAATATACTAAAGGACTTTGAAAACGCATCACCCAGATTAAAACCTTTATTTTACAAACCCTGAGAATGTAAGCGAGATAATTGTTATTGCATATGATAGTCTGACCATCTTATAGTGTGTCCTAGAAAATTCATGATTGTAAATTTACTTTAAGGTATTGAAAACGTATCCGTTTTAAGACAGGGCTCGTCGATTTTGAAGGACACAAATTCAGCTGAAAGTTAACACGCGTTAATTTTGATTCCTGACTCAACAGATTTGCGTCCTTTGCTTCTTTCACGATTGCACATTCATCATTGAAAGATTATAAATGGATTGACAGTTTGGTATGCTAACAATTACAGCCCTTTAAAAATACCGACATACCCCACCCATCCAGATTACTATAGTCTAGTAATAAAATTACCTTAATTACCTTAGTCTTGGGCCTTACAAAGTTTCGATTTTTTACGCCCGGTTTTATTGGAAGAGACTAAGGGAATGCACAAAGGACAGATTATGCATAAGTTACGCTTGTATCATGTGTCTTTTGTATTGTGCAAGTGACGTTAACGTAAATTTTTAAGACGTTCTCGATCACATGACAGCATGTCCCCTGCCATGATTTACATCAAAACGTCTTCCCCACATGACTGCCAGTGCATGTAGTCAATATCAGTCATGAAAGCGTGCATCAAGGTAACTTATGGAGATGTTTCTAAAAAGGAGCTATAAATTGATAATCAAATTTTACGTTTATTTTCGAAATATTGAAGTTATCAATTACTTTTAATTAGAAAAAGTCTATAAACTCTTTTGGTGATATGGTAGCATACACACCACAGTTTAAACATAAAAATGATAAAAAAAGCTCCATTTAACTGTACAGAAAGGTGCTGGATGCTGTGTGTACCAATGTGACGTCATCAGCAGCGTCACGTGATAGTGCAGCCAAATTAACGACTGATCCATACCAATTCTGGGGTTCACATTAAAACCTGCGAGTAACTTTTCAATCGCATATACGGTTTGCAAGAAAAGTGCAAAGATATGGTGATGCGTTTTCAAAGTCCTTTAGTTTATTATGTTTTACAAATCTAAATGCGCATTGATAATGTCTTTAAATAAGAACTATTAAGTTCTATTTTAGACAAATAGGTAGCTATATATCTATTTAATGCAAAACAATATGTTTAAAACGAATTAAAACACCCAATGATGTATAATTTAAAGCAAAAATTAGTCATTAAATTGAGTGTATTAAAGTTAGCAATATACGTTACATATAATAAAACAAGCAACATAATGATGATTTACACCAGAATTTTTTTAAATAACGCCATACTCTATTCTTTTCAATAGAATGGTTACATTATGGTGTTTAAATGCCTACAGATAGGATTACATGCCTTGTCTCAATGAAAAGGTATTTACCTTATAGCACATTTTATTCAGGGTCATAACACACAGCAGCTTATAGCTCTTACAATTTCTGTGATAGAAGCTTTTTGCAGTTGTGAATTTGCCAGTTAATTGCCTTTAAGATTCATGCTATTTCGATCTAAATTAAAAGTTTATCAAATTAAAGTATTAAAAAGAAATCATTGCTTTTATAGGGTGTAGTTACGAATATAACGCATGTAACGTTTAGTAATGTAAGTAGCACACTTCTGCTGGAATGAAACACGTTTAAAAGCCACCCCGTAATAAAATGAGCACATACAGGCTTGAAAGCAAGTATGTAAATATGTCTAAGAGTACTTTAGCATTGGCACCAAAATAGTATTTAACTTTTTAGGGTAACGTATGTAATTTTGATGTTACAGGATAACGCGACACTTTTCAGAGGGATTATATGCCTCATTATTGTACGAGGGCTGTTCAAATATGAATGCAAGTAGCTTCATAACTTTCTGCAGATATATGCTGCGACAAAATGTCATACCGTTCTGGAAAGAACTATTTATCGCCTTTAAAAAAGAAACACTCACTGTATTTCTCGAGTTACAGACCCTCATATAAAGGACATTCCTGTATACTGAAGTTTTTCTGAAGCAAATTGCAATGCACGTTTTGGTACATGTGCGGATATAGTGTCATATCTTTGTAAGTTTTATACAAAATGACACCAAAATTTAGATGCAAGTTTAAGTAACAATCCAAAAGTTGCTTGCAGGAAAAAGTTTGTATAATCCTGTTTCAATCTCGGGTAAACAGGCGCGTTTGTGACGTCATCAATTTTATGATAAGCGTCATTTTGAGTTATCTACTGGTGATGTAATAATGAACGTTGCGGTGTCGTTTTCATTGCGTTTTGCTAAAAACATCCTAAATATGTCATCAGGGAGTTTTCAAAATTCCTTGTCCTCTATTTGCAGAGTAATCACATTTTATATCATTTTTGCAAGCATTTTTCTGCTTCTTAATGACTTGTTTACATTAATTAAAATATGTTCAATATGTCTGGTCCTCAAGACCAGGTGAGTAAATTTAATGTAATTAATGCCTATAGTGGTCAAACTTAAATTTAACGTTCAAAGTTAGAATAAAGTCGCAATGTTATGACAAAAAAAAGTAAGTATACATTTTATAACCCCTTCACTTAAGGCATTTTGGACTTAATAAAAATGCTTTTCAGCGTTTAAAAATTACCCACTATCCATCAATAATTTGCAGCAACAACTCAGTATGAGCGATCAACATATTGTCTGTGAGTTAAAACTATTTTAAATGTTGCTTCGTGCAATTTGTTAGAGATAAGTTGAAATGAAAACTGAAAGGTGGTGTTTTGTTTACCATTTATATGCAAACATAAGGAGACTTTGGTGAAAACGATTCGTTGTAATTTAACAAAAGCATGTCAGATTTTCGCAACTTTCACAGAATAATCATATATGAATATGCAGATACTTCCTTAAAAATTTCAAGAAATTTCACATGTTTATCGAAGAAATATACGCTCTTCTATATCACTGGTATATGTTCAAAGCATTGTGTTTGTTAGTTTACTAACGTGACCCTCTTTCAAATGGTTATAACTCGAAAAGTATACTGTATTTTTATTTATGTCACATGGCAGTTTAAAGCTGACATATAGTCCTTTATAGAAACGTTTACCATTTTGTCGTAGCATATATGTGAAGAAAGTTATGAAGCTACTTGCATTCATATTTGAACAGCCCTCGTAGTATCAGGAAATCATAGTGGCCAAAATTCCCCACTGGGGGGAGCAGGGTCTATAGCCATCCAAAAGGTCTTTATGACTCGGGCCCGGTTTGATGGTATGATGGCGGACGCTCAAAACAGAAAAGTGTATTAAAATAGCCGTTCTTTTACTCGGGAAATGGATTTTGTGAAATTGATATTGTCTTTGCGCAGTCTGATCGGTTGAGCAAGAATTTGACAGAGATAAGTGAGTGACTTGCAGAAAGGGGAAACGAAGCGGTGACCCGACAGTTTTCCTGTCTGTTCGTCTTTTAAACAGCAAAAATCTTGAAATCCAGAGAGCTTAATACACCATGCTCATTAACTAGAATCAGTGTGCATTTTACATTATTCAAGATGATGGACAATACAGCAACCAAAACATAAATAGGGCAATGTACAGTAAAATATGTTCACTAGAATCTCCTGAAATCAGACACAAAGCAAGTAATAGCAATCAAAATATCATTTAAATAAGTCATTTATGAATGGTTTGCTTGATATGTTCAAAATGGCGGACAAGATGGCTGCCAAAATATAGAAACAATAGAAAAAAGACTTTAAAAAGTTAATTAACTCGAAAACAGCTCTAAAGCATGGAATAACACTACAAATTACATTCAAATGCTGAGTTGCATTTATAAAATTTGTCATATATACATATACAAGATGGCTGCCTATTTGGATGCGTTCATTGACATTGAATATTAAAATCACATTTTGTGTTTGCTGTAATTTTATCTCAATTTATTTGCATAAAATACCCCTTTGTAAGCATTTCTTTTTTAGATTTCGTCACAGGTACTATAAGTAAGCAGCGTTTCTGCCGTACATTCTTCCCATTTTACTGCCCAATTACAATAATATGTGTTTTCAAAAATATTCAGTACACCTGAATTGTACCGAATTCGTTACATATAAATCCACAGATTTTAAGTTTTAATTTACCATGGCCCTTGACGATAAGGTCATATCCGCGATCCGAAATTTCCGTTGTCATCTATACATCATAAGCAATGATCGTGCCAAATATGAGCATCATCAAACGAAGAATGTAAGAGAATTCGCGTTAGAAGCCTTAAAACAGACTTAACATATATACCTTCGCTGTCATCTACACAACATAGGTGAACCGCCGCATGCGATTTCCAGCAATGTGGTATGTGCGACCAGCGAATGCTCAGACCAGCCTGCGCATACGCACAGTCCGATCAGAGCCTTTGCTAGTCGCTTGAATAATCTATGACTGTTAAGCTACTGTCCGAACAGCATTTGGAGTTTCTAAGCTTAGCAGGAGGCTGCACAAGCTCGTCTGAGTCTACATTTGTCAAAATACCACATTGTTGGAAATCACATGTCATGGCTCAGGTGATAATTGTACCAAACGAGGAGTTCGCGTTAGGAGCCATAAATCAGATATTTTAAAAGTATGTTTGACGTTGACCTTTGACTCCAAGGTCATATCGGCGATTGTCATCTACACAATAACCATTGGTAACCATTGTACCAAGCCTTCAAAAATGTTAGAGAAGTTTACGATATGAGCCAAAATTATAGATTAATTAAAAGTATATTTGACCTCGACCTTTGACTTCAAGGTCATAAAGGTAATCTGACATTTTGTTGCAATCCACAAATCATAAGCATCCATTGCGGCAAATATGAACACCATTCATCAAAAGGAGTAAAATGTTCGCCTAAAACGCCATAAACAGATTCTATGTTTATTTGACCTTGACCCTTGACTCTATGGTCGTATTGGCGATCCGAACCCTTTGCTCTCATCTACACACCATAACAATCATTGTGGCAAATATTGACACTCTCATAAAATTGCAATCATTGTGTTAAAATATGAACACCATCGACCCGTGTTGAGCAAATCCAACTGATGGACGGACCGATTTAGTATAGTCGATCCCCCCATGCGGTTGTAATCAGAAATGTTTTACGTTAAGCACGAAACACCAATAACTCGTAATGTGCAATGTCTACACTACTCACCCCATACAGGTGGAACACACTATCATATGGTATAGCTATTACAGTAAAACCTGTCTTAAGCGGCCACTCAAAAATAGACAAAACAATTATCTTAAAGACGAATGGTATATATAGCTTAATGAAGGTCGAAAGTATTGCAGAATGCTCTCTAGGAGCATTCTGCAATACTTTTGACCTGCATTAAGCGATAATCGGTCTTGAAAACCATTTTTGGTCTTCTCTAGGAGTGGCCGCTTAAGACATGTTTTACTGTACATAAGTGTTTCTTATTTCAGCTCTGCGGGACGCCTCAAAGCCCCGGATGATGTAGTGATTCTGTACCAGATTGGCAGAGGGCCGCATGCCCCTAGTGTCTCACCCTTCCCCATGAAACTAGAGACATTCCTGCGCATGGCAAACATTCCTTATATGGTAAGACAACTATTCTGACCTTTTTGAGCAAGTATAGTCCGTATACTCTCGTTATCTCGGTCTCTCTCCCCCCAGCCCAGTAAGTATGTAAAATCGGGCCATTATTGGCCCGCTAGCAAAACGCCATTCAAATGGCGTTTCGCTGGTGGGTAGATTGTGGCCCAAGATAGCATGCTAACTGGGATCTACCTAAGGGACTGGTTCTGAAGCTTCTATGATGAACACTTTAAGAGTGAATGATCTAGACGAATTCATCCTAGTTATCGACAGAAGGCCCCGTAGAATGGATACAAATATGCTCTCCTGGGAGCAGGCTAATCTGGGACTATTCTGCATATGGTTTTCCAGTGTGAATAATTTTGTTCTGGCACCGTTAGAGTAAAGATCGAATAACACTAAAATTCAATATACATATGCATTTACTGTAAAAAATAAGTCTAACGTTACACCCAAATATTTTGTGGCAGTTGAACCTTTAACATGCTTTAACCCTTAAAGCGCCAAACACGACTGCAGCAGACGGCACTTTTTGCGACGTCTTACCTAATGTATGAAAAAATAAGGTATGATATTTCATGAGAATCGTCTGCTGGCAGACGATTCTCATGAAATATCATGCCTTATTTGTTTATTTTTTAAAAAAAAGCATTTGAAATCGTCCTCTACTCCAAATTATAGGTGACGGTTTAAGAGTCAAAACTTGTTTGAGCCGGAGAATGACTACACCAATAACAGGAAGAAAATGTTAGCATCAAGTTGTTTTAGTAGGAAATTATACTGTCGTGCCAACTAAAAGTGACAGTGACGTACTATTATGTTTACAATTGCTAAGTAAAACACTAACGTGTACGCTTCACTTGAGCAAACGCGAATCAGTAAATCACTTGTGTACTAATCCTATCCTGCAGATAGGATTAGTACACAAGTGAGCCGCAACATGAGATTTCCAACAATGTGGTATGTGCAACCAGCAAAGCCTTAGATCGGCCTGCGATATGCGCAGTCTGATCAGAGCCTTTGCTAGTCGTTTGAATATTATATGACTGTAAAGCTACTGACTGAACATCATTTGGAGTTTCTAAACATAAAAGGAGGCTGCACAGGCTCTTCTGAGTCTACACCTGTCAAAATGCCACATTGTTGGAAATCACATGTCACGGCTCAAGTGATCTTTCGATTATAAGTCCCTTATAAGTCCCTTATAACTTTGTAAACAAAACATGAAGTCACTCTCACTCTTTGCTGATAGGACAGTAGTCTGGTTCACGAAAAATGGCAGTCTATCACAAGTTATTATTCAAAACAGGAGCTGAAAAGTAGCTTTAAATTGCAGGTAGTTTTGTAAGTGTTCATTTTGTACCTTTGAAAAAGATATAAGGTATACAATCCACGATAGCGCAGTCGGGAACGCAATGGATTAGCGCAGGTCGCTTACTTTAGCTTTGGCATGGTTTTAACGAAGGTGTCTGTGTAATCTTGATTTTTTTTGTAAATTTCAAAACTATAACCCTCTGGTACAATGATGTTCCAAACAGAGCGAGTCGGTAACAGCAGATAGATAGATAAATATTTAAAAGCATGCGCTATACTTTTAACTTTAATTTTTTTCTTTAAACTTAGTCCTATTCCATTAAGATCACTGAAACAACCACATATTTCAGCATTCGAAGAAACGAGTCGGTCTAGTAATTCGACTTTTGTGGACTTCTGAAATGGGGAAGTGAGTTCGATTTCTGGTAGGACCACATCCTTTTGTTGAGATTGTATATCGCTACCACCAATGTATATCGCTACCGCCAGTTACTGGTGAAAATATAAATACACTGAGTATTAAAAATAATTATAAGAAGCCTTTCACAAGACGCCTGTCCAGAAACAGTGTGATAGAATAACTGACTGGCAATCTGATAACAACTACATGCTTCAACAAGCACATGTTGCATATTAAAGCTACCCAAATAATGATTTGTCCGTTTCTTCCTTCAATGTATATCATTTATGTTAAATGTTTTGGGTATTTAGTTTAAACATATTTTATTTGATAAACTCTTTACATGTGTACAAACAAGAGCATACATACTAATCTATTACAGAGTTTATAAACTGGAATTCAGAAAGAAGTCTTGACGACTTATTCGAATCCGTTTCCCAACATATATAAGTTGCTATAAATATATATATTCTGGTGAAAACAATATCTACATGTATTTGAAGATCAAATGATCATCAATCATATTAACAGAATTTTTCTATGAGAACATACTGTCTTTTCGTATAGGCATATTCACAACAAAACATAATGACTACTCTATATGCATCACAAATTGGTCAATATAGAAGTTGAGAGAGAGAGAGAGAGAGAGAGAGAGAGAGAGAGAGAGAGAGAGAGAGACGCTCCTTAATCTAAAACAAAACGTTTGCTGTCAGAAATGTATTTCTGAACTGTTAGAAATGTTAACTTGTTCTGGTGGTTATTTTAGAGTTGTGTCTCCATATAGTAAGTTATTTAGACTCGGAACACAAAAAGTAGACAATGCAGTGATCATATCTCTTCTAGCTTGAAATATTGTGGACATTCTAATAGAAAATGGTTTGTTGTTTCTACACTGCCACAAGCACATAATGGGCCGTCAATAATATTTTTAGAGTGTAGGTGCTGGTTTAGAGAGCTGCATTTAGTTCTTAACCTAGTATGGTGTATTTGTAGCAATCGGTTGCCTGAACTGTAATAGACTGGTACCTTAATGTTGTTTTTGTTATGCTGTTGTTTAAAACTTGAGAGAGAGGTTGAATTTCGAATATTAAGAGGAATTTCATTCCATTCTCAAATGCATGACGGTAAAAAAGATTCATAATATAACTGTGTTCTTGTAAGTAAAGGCCTAACGTTTTGAGAGTCTCGCAGATTATACGCTGATGTGTTTTCAACAGTTGAAGGAACTAAAGACGTTCAGTAGGTAGGTGTTAAATCACTTTATCATTTTGTAGAATTGGCACATTTTATGTTTGTAGCGTCTGTCCCGTAATGATTCCCAGCCGGTCTCCTTAGATAACATATCTAAAGAGACAAGT
Organism: Loripinus fragilis; assembly: GCA_964019695.1. Taxonomy (NCBI): domain Eukaryota; kingdom Metazoa; phylum Mollusca; class Bivalvia; order Lucinida; family Lucinidae; genus Loripinus; species Loripinus fragilis. The sequence continues at coordinate 30,329 of CAXHUL010000519.1, forward strand.
CTGGTTGCCCCAGTAACTATTCTGGCTGCCTCTATTTGTATTCTTTCAATTGCATTTGTCTCATATTGTGTACAATTGTCCCATACGATATTAGCATATTCAAGAGTAGGTCGCACAAATGAAGTATAAATTGTGTTCAGAGAGTCCCTATCAAGATTAAATGACATATATCTTTTGCCATGCTTTAGAAGTGATTAAGTTAATATGTTCATGCCAAGTGCTATCGTTTGATAAAATAATTAGGGTATTTAGCAATTGTAACAAACTTTCAAGTCAGAAATAGGAAAAAGGACAAATATGATATGAAACGAAAAGGAAAAAGATCCAGGAAAAATGGTGTCTTGCTAGGATTCGAACCTCGGACCCTGAGTACTATAGCTGCCCGCCTTATCCGCTCAGCTACATTCGTGCAACTTAAATAATTACAATAATATTAATATGATTTTTGAATATACCTATATCTACTATTTACATCAATGCACTTGCCATGTATAACGGTAAATCACTGCCAACTGTCGTGAATCGCACTATAAGTGTAAGTTTACACCAAAAGCGGTTGCAGCTCAGCTGCCACCCATTGTTGTTAACTTACACTTATTTGTTCAGTGTAGGAGTTTCCCAGTAGCTTCAGTTAGAATGACATATATAATCATGGCTTCAGATAAATAATTATTTCCTTAGATGTGTAAGGTAGTAGTTGATTCTAATCTTCAAGGTCGCGTTGTGTTTTAATTAGCATTCTCCCTAAGAATCATGCAGGCCCAGTAGAAAAGCTGATAAGTGACTTTTTCAGAATGCCAAAAAAAGTTGGCGCAATAGATTCCTTATAACATAAAAGTCACATAGCCCAAGGGAAACGGTTATTGTCATGCCGTGACTTTGGCAACGACCAGTTAAAGATTTTGCCTCCAGAAGCATGTTTTCTAGTTTTGGAAAAAAGAAAAATTACACTTTTTGAAGACAATGCAGCCTATTTATCTTTTAATGTCTAATGTTTTATGCTGTATGAAAAAATAATAAGGTATTAACTTTTAATATCACAAATGGAAAAGGATAAAAAAACTTGCAGAGTATGTTTCTATGGCAACGAAGAGGGGCTATCTCTATAATATTTTTGGAGGCTTAAATTGACAAATTTTCTATCCAAATTATCTTTTTACAGCAAAGGTGAGATTAAAGGTGTCAACATAAGGAATATACACAAATGCCTTGTGTCTTAAATGAAAGAATAAAAAATGTCAAAATGTTTCTATATTCGGTATCCATGGCAACCAAAGTAGCAACATAATAGCAAAATTGAAAAAAAAAATGCCTAACTTTATGGAATCAAATGACCAACATACACAAATGTGTATACATTAGTTTATATAGCATACGAAGCATCGATACAAACTTGAAAAGTTGCACGCACGCTAGCTTGGCTTTGTGTCTCAATTTGGTTTCCATGGCAACGTGAATATTGCTACTGGCCTGAAATTGCACTTTTTGACCATTTTTAAATAATAGTTGTTGAGACAGGAAATATCAAAAGGGATGAATTTTATTTTAGGGATATTCACTGATGCTAGGCGTCAGTAATGAAAAAATGAAAATGTTCAAAATATTTCATTTTCCTTGTTACCATGGCAACCAAAGTTGGTGGGGTAGCCATGTATCATGTATGAAAAAAAGCGTATTTTTTAGCATTTTTGAACTACTACAGCCATTCCCCCAGCTTACATAGAGACATATACAGTTAATGTTACGTTCTAAATGGTATTAGCTTTCATAATACGCGAAATCATGCGTAGATTTCGCCACCTTCTGGGGGTAACCATGGAAACAATCAGAGTACTGTCGCAAAATAGATTAAATAAATTGCATCTTAAAGTGGTTAAGCATTTCCTGTTGGATATAATTCAAGTTTTAATATGATTAAAAGATAGTTTTGTTGAGATATATTAACATTATCAATATGAATCCAGCAAAATTAATAAGTTTAGTTTGATATAGTAACATTTATAGACGTTAAAAGTGGGTGGGGTAACCAGATATATAACCAAAACGAGTTTTAGTGATTTTTAAACAAGTTTCCCAATAGTGGTGGGGACAATGGCATATTTGCATACTGCCAATACTTGAAAGAGGCCTCCAAGTTTTATAGATTGTAAAAACATGTATAAGGTTTACCTCTTTCTTGCTGTTACCATGGAAACAAATACAGGCCTGTTGTAAAATGGATATTAAATATATTGCGCTTTTAAACAGTAAAATTTACAGATGGTTATAATGCAAGTTGCCAATGTGTATACAAGATAGTTGCGCTGAAACATATTAACATTATCAATCTGATTTAAGCAAAATTAATAAGTAAAGTTTTATTTGGTAACAATTATAAACGTTGAAAGTGGGTGGGGTAACCAGATATATAAGAAACATTATTTTTAGTCATTAAAACTTTTCGAAGACAATACAGCCTATCTATGTCTAGAAGTGTTAAAGTGATTCCAGCTAATAATCATAAGTTTTGAATTAGCTAAAAGGAGAATTGAGTTGAGTCTTATTGACATTATCAATATGATAATTTATTATGAAAACTGAATAATTTGTAACAATTACAGTCCTTTAAAGTGGGTGGGGTAATCAGGTATATAACAAAAACTTATTTCAATAACATTTAGCAAGTATGCCAAATAGTGGCAGAGATATTGACATATTTGAATACTGCCAATATGTAATGGGGACCTTTGAGTTTCATAAACTGTTAAACATGAATTTGGTTTTACCTGCTTCTGGCTGTAACCATGGAAACAATCACAGGCCTTTCGCAGAATGGAAATGAAATTAATTGTATTTAATAGTGGTTAGAATTGTTCCACCTAGTTATTATATTACAGAAGTTGATGTGCATAAAGATAGTTGAGTATAAAATTTTAGAACAAGCTTTGGATAAATCAATTTAAAATGATTTTATAGCTTTGAAGCCAAAATAAGTTAATGTTTTTCTGTATAGTACAGTTATTGTTTCCATGGTTACGACAAGAAAATGGTAAACCGGATGCATGTTCTTTTATTGTATGAAAGGTGAATACCATTTAGAACTTATCAATAATTGTATGCACCTCTTAGTAGGCAGGGAAAATGATTGTAGTGGTTCAAATATTCCACAAAATAGGGTTTTCCGAGATTGGTTACCCCACCCAGCTTTGGTAGTCTGGAATGATTTGTACAAAGATCATATTGGGTTTATTTATTACTTTAATCTACTCCCTTTGAGCTATTATGTTTCAGCATATAAAGATCAGAATCGAAATTGGTGTGTTATTGGATATGTGAATGTGCAAAAAATGTCTTCACATTTTTTGGCTATTTTAGGCCAAATTCCTTCTTGTTGGTTACCATGGCAACGAGCAATAAACTGAGAGAACAGAACATAACTTACTAAAATTATAAATACAACTAATGTGGCCATCTAAACAGTTCAAGTAGTAAATGTAATCAAATGAAAACTCATATCAGCCTGAAAGGTTTCAATTTCACATTTTTCCTTGGGCAAATCTGAATATTTGGCCATAAAGTAAAGGCTTTTGTGGCATTTCCTGTAACTGTTGCCATGGTAACTCTAATCTGGAGTCTTTAAAACTATTATTTGTGTATTTGTATAACAGATATAGATTGTGTAAAATATGTTGAAAATTATTCATATTTTGTCATGCTGGAAGGAGGTATTTGCATTGATTATGCCCTTTTTGTTGAATATGCCATTTTTTGTGAAATCGCTGATTATTTGATGTTTTGGTTGCCATGGTAACATGAATTGAGATAATTCATTTGTAAATTTGAATTTGATGTTGAAAATCAGGTGCTAATTACGTCATATGTGCTTAAATAATCAATTTGACCCTTTGTTTAGGGGAGATGTTTTGCTTAGAATATGCTCTTTTTTGTAAAATAACTGACAATCTGATGGTTTGGTTACCATGGTAACCTATATTTCAATAATTTCATTATTTTCAATTTTTCGCTTTTGATTAACAGATGTAGACTTGCCAGAATGTGTTTACATAATTCATATTTCTGTTTGCAGAAACAAGATAATTTGCATTAGAATTGCAGTATTTTGTAAAATTCTGATGGCCAGTTAGTTCCGTTGCCATGGAAACAAAAACTATAAACTTTTTGTTTTTATTCATGGCATTTGTTAATCAGACATGGTTTATTTAGACACTATATATGTCGTTCATATACAGCTTTGCTGTAAAAAGGTTATTCAGATTTGAAAAAGGTCAATTTTTAGAGTTCTGAAAATTGGTTTCCATGCTGAAAATTGGTTTCCATGGTGACACGTTTGCTGCTAGGGAACATAATACAAATGGCATATATCATTTTTCACTAAAATTTTGTGTACAACTTATGTGGGTCTCTAAACAGACCTAGTAGTTAATGTTATTAAAAGAACTTGTATCACAAAGCCAGTCTGAAAAGTGTCAATTCACTTTTTCCCTTGGGCAAATTTCATTTTTCGTAATATTTCTTTGCTACAGAGTAAAACCGTTTTTGGCAATTCCTGTTGCCCTGGTCACTATAATCAGGAATTTTAGAAACTATTACTTTGTGTTAGCATTGCAGATGTATATTATGTAAAATATGTTTAAAATTATTGGTATTCTGTCGTGCTGGAAGGAGATAGTTTGCTTTGAATATGCCATTTTCGTTGAATATGCCATTTTTGTGAAATCGCTGATGGTATGATGTTTTGGTTGCCATGGTAACATGAATTGAGATAATTCATTTGTAAATTTGAATTTGATGTTGAAAATCAGGTGCTAGTTACATAATGTGTACATAAATAAACAATCAAGTCCTTTGTTTAGGGGAGATATTTTGCTTTGAAAATACTCATTTTTCATAAAATCACGGACTATCTGATGGTTTGGTTGCCATGGTAACCTATATTTAAATAACATTATTATTTTCATTTTTTGGATTTTGTTAATAAGATGTAGACTTGCCAGAATGTGTATAAGTTATCCATATTTCTGTCTGCATAAGCAAGATAATTTGCTTTTAAATTGGAGTATTTTGTAAAATTTCTGACGGTCAATTAGTTCGGTTGCCATGGAAACAAAAATTATAAACATTTTGAGTTTTTTTATTCATGGAATTTGTAAACCAGACATGGGTTATTTAGACACTATGTATGTCGTTCATATACAGCTTTGCTGTAAAAAGATAATCAGATTTGAAAATGGTCAATTTTTAGTGTTTTGAAAATTGGTTTCCATGGTGTCACATTTGTTGCTAGGCAACACAATACAAACGGCATATTTCATTTTTCCCTAAAATTTTGTGTACAACTAATGTGGTCCTCTAAAGGGAGCTAGCAGTGAATTGCATCAAAATAAAACTAGTATCATAAAAGCCAGCCTGAAAAGTGTCAATTTCACAATTTCCCTTTGGCAACTCTCCGCCAATCTCCAAGGAATCTTAATTTCCGGTTTCCATGGCAACCACTGTCACAAAAAGGGAATGCTTTGTTTTGTGAAAGTTTTTCAACAAGTCTGATTAAATGGGGGTAAAATTATTTATTTCTGTGACTAGTCACTTATCACCATCTGCATGATTCTAAGGGAGAATGCTTATTAAAAGTCTCTTTAGAATTTCTAAGTCTTGTAAATTTCACCAACAACTTTCACAATTTTATAATTTTATTAAATCTTCTTAAGTTCAACTAAAATACTTCTACAAACTAACTATAACCCAAAGTTCCGAAATCTACCAAAAGTCTAACCAAAGTCTATGTCCAAATGTTAACCAAGGTCTGAAGCTCTGCCACTGGGTTTCATCTTATTTACCACGAAGTCACGTGATAGAAGCTGACCACAGCGCCACCTAATGACATCATCACTAACCAATCATATTTCAAGTTTACTATATAGCGCCCTCTACATAGGTAAGCTTCCATTTATATCAACCAATCAGAAGATACAAAAGTGACTCATAGTCACACCAGTTGTGCAATACCCCAAAGGTCATATGATTAAATGTATTGCGCAATCCTGCCAATCAATGTCAGAATTGACACAATCTATTTATTGGGCTTATGTAATTTTACTAAACTAAGTAACATCTGTCATCATGACCTTTTAAAAGTGTTAAACATCCCATCAGAATTGACAGGCTAATAAATATGACATTTGAGAAACAATAACAAACTGGTGTCATAATTCCCTATAAAAACATAAACATGTCAATCACAGATGTCAACACCACACCTGGCTGAACACCTGCGTCCTACCCAAACCAAGCATTCACAAATATTGTAAATACCCACAGGCAACTCACAGTTATTATGAACCCTCACAGACGAAACCAGTGACTGCTTTATAGATGTCCCTAAAATATGCTTTGGGTGCGTAAAATATGGTTTTCTTCAGTACTCAAATGCGGTCCTTCGTCACTGTACCAAAACTTATGTGCTGGCTCAAATGTCGATTTTTGTACCATTTGAGACAGGCTATGGGGAGTCTGCACATTTGCTTAGTCTAGTCTGGCCCTTCGTCGCAATTCAAAAATCTAATTAATATCATTTTGTTAGGATCGGATGTCTGAACTCAGCATGATTTTATATAAAGCATTTAGTGTCAGAAGAGTACGATAAAGTGTAAAAAATTGAATGTCTGAACTCAGCATGATTTAAATTAAATATTTAGTGCCAGAAGAGTTCACCAAAGTGTACATATCGAATGCTTGAACTCAGCCCGATTTAAATAAACCATTTAGTGTCAGAAGAGTACACTAAAGTGTAATGATCGAATGCCTGAACTCAACATTATTTAAATAAACTATTTAGTGCCAGAAGAGTACGCTAAAGTGTAAAGATTGGATGTCCAAACGCAGCATGAATTAAATTAATCATTTAGTGCCAGAAGAGTACGATTAAATGTAAAGATCGAATGTCTGAACTCAGCTTGGTTGAATGAATCATTTAGTGCCAGAGGAGTACTACGCTCTTCGAGGCAACGACCAAACCCCCCCCCTCCACCCCCATCGAAACGATTATCTCCAAACCCTGTGGAGACAACAAGGATAACTGAAATTAATTTTGTAAAATATTCATTCTCCTTTTCAAAAGTCGAAATTCATACTTTGTATTTAACAACAGTTTTGACATTATAATATAGATATTTAACCACAGTTCGATTTTATGGAGGTTTTTATGTATTGTTTATACATACTAATGCCAATTCAAGTAATACGTTTATTGTATTTCTAATATTGAACAGCTGGGAAACAGATTTACAAAAAATCCCTTTTTTAATATTTCGAAATGATCTGTATTTGAACTTATTATATTATGTGTACACATGTTGTTATACAAAAAAAAATGAAATAAAAGTTTAAACTAAGAGTACGCTAAAGTGTAAAGATCAAATGTCTGAACTCAGCATGACTTAAATAAACCATTTAGTGCCAGAAAAGTACGCTAAAGTGTAAAGATCAGCGTAATTCAAAGAAATCACTTAGTGCCAGAAGAGTACGCTAAAGTACGCTAAAGTGTAAAGACCGAATGTCTGAATTTACCATGATTTAAATAAACCATTTAGTGTCCGAAGAGTACGATAACGTATAATGATCGAATGTCTGAACTCAGCATTATTTAAATAAATCATTTAGTGCCAGAAGAATACGCCAAAGTGTAAAGACCGAATGTCTGAACTCAGCATTATTTAAATAAATCATTTAGTGCCAGAAGAGTACGCCAAAGGGTAAAGATCGGATGTCTGAATTCAGCATGATTTAATAAACCATTTAGTGCCGGAAGAGTTCACCAAAGTGTAAATATCGAATCTCTGAACTCTGCATGATTTAAATAAACCATTTAGTGCCAGAAGAGTTCACCAAAGTGTAAATATCGAATGTCTGAACTCTGCATTATTTAAATAAACCATTTAGTGCCAGAAGAGTACACCAAAGTGTAAATATTGAATGTCTGAACTCTGCATGATTTAAATAAATCATTATTGCCAGAAGAGTACGCTAAAGTGTAAAGACCGAATGTCTGAATTAACCAAAATTTAAATAAACCATTTAGTGTCAGAAGAGTACGATAACGTAAAATGATCGAATGTCTGAACTCAGCATGATTTAAATAAACCATTTAGTGCCAGAAGAGTACGCCAAAGGGTAAAGATCAGATGTCTGAACTCAGCATGATTTAAATAAACCATTTAGTGCCGGAAGAGTTCACCAAAGTGTAAATATCGAATGTCTGAACTCTGCATGATTTAAATAAACCATTTAGTGCCAGAAGAGTACGCCAAAGGGTAAAGATCAGATGTCTGAACTCTGCATGATTTAAATAAATCATTAATTGCCAGTAGAGTACGCTAAAGTGTAAAGACCAAATGCCTGAATTTACCATGATTTAAATAAACCATTTAGTGTCAGAAGAGTACGATAACGTATAATGATCGAATGTCTGAACTCAGCATGATTTAGATAAACCATTTAGTGCCAGAAGAGTTCACCAAAGTGTAAATATCGAATGTCTGAACTCTGCATGATTTAAATAAACCATTTAGTGCCAGAAGAGTACGCCAAAGGGTAAAGATCGGATGTCTGAACTCTGCATGATTTAAATAAATCATTTATTGCCAGAAGAGTACGCTAAAGTGTAATGACCGAATGTCTGAATTTACCATGATTTAAATAAACCATTTAGTGTCAGAAGAGTACGATAACGTATCGAATGTCTGAACTCAGCATGATTTAAATAAACCATTTAGTGCCAGAAGAGTACGCCAAATGGTAAAGATTGGATGTCTGAACTCAGCATGATTTAAATAAACCATTTAGTGCCGGAAGAGATCACCAAAGTGTAAAGAACGAATGTCTGAACTCAGCATTATTTAAATAAATCATTTAGTGCCAGAAGAGTACGCCTATGTGCAAATATCGAATTTTTGAACTCCGCATGATTTAATTTAATCATTTAGTGCCAGAAGAGTACGTAAAAAGTGTAAATATCGAATGTTTGAACTCAGCATGATTTAAATAAGTCATTTATTGACAAAAGAGTACACTGACATGTAAAGATCGAATGCCTGAACTCAGCATGATTTAAATAAACCATTTAGTGCCAGAAGAGTACGCCAAAGTGTAAATATTGAATGTTTGAACTCTGCATTATTTAAATAAACCATTTAGTGCCAGAAGAGTACACCAAAGTGTAAATATTGAATGTCTGAACTCTGCATGATTTAAATAAATCATTTATTGCCAGAAGAGTATGCTAAAGAGTAAAGACCGAATGTCTGAATTAACCAAAATTTAAATAATCCATTTAGTGTCAGAAGAGTACGATAACGTATAATGATCGAATGTCTGAACTCAGCATGATTTAAATAAACCATTTAGTGCCAGAAGAGTACGCCAAAGGGTAAAGATCGGATGTCTGAACTCAGCATGATTTAAATAAACCATTTAGTGCCGGAAGAGTTCACCAAAGTGTAAATATCGAATGTCTGAACTCTGCATGATTTAAATAAACCATTTAGTGCCAGAAGAGTACCCCAAAGGGTAAAGATCAGATGTCTGAACTCTGCATGATTTAAATAAATCATTAATTGCCAGAAGAGTACGCTAAAGTGTAAAGACCAAATGCCTGAATTTACCATGATTAAAATAAACCATTTAGTGTCAGAAGAGTACGATAACGTATAATGATCGAATGTCTGAACTCAGCATGATTTAAATAAACCATTTAGTGCCAGAAGAGTTCACCAAAGTGTAAATATCGAATGTCTGAACTCTGCATGATTTAAATAAACCATTTAGTGCCAGAAGAGTTCACCAAAGTGTAAAGAACGAATGTCTGAACTCAGCATTATTTAAATAAATCATTTAGTGCCAGAAGAGTACGCCTATGTGCAAATATCGAATTTTTGAACTCCGCATGATTTAATTTGATCATTTAGTGCCAGAAGAGTACGTAAAAAGTGTAAATATCGAATGTTTGAACTCAGCATGATTTAAATAAGTCATTTATTGACAAAAGAGTACACTGACATGTAAAGATCGAATGCCTGAACTCAGCATGATTTAAATAAACCATTTAGTGCCAGAAGAGTACGCCAAAGTGTAAATATTGAATGTTTGAACTCCGCATGATGTTTAATAAATCATTTAGTGCCAGAAGAGTCCGCCAAAATATATACTAGTCAAAAGTTCTAAGCCGCCACTAGTGTTTTTACCAATTTTCTGAAAAGCCGTAAGCACTAGAATTTGTATTGAATGGTGGGGTAATTTTTCACACTTATGCCAATAGTAACTAGTCTCATGCAGATATAGTGTTCATTTCTGCACTTGAGTGTTCAATATGAGTTTAACTTTTGAAATGAAAACGTTTTGCGTGTACAAAGGGGTTATTTCTAAAAGTCATTACTCACAAATTGTGCCAAAATGCGAATTTTGAAAATAGGGGTACTACTATTCAAATTGGCATCCTGCATGTACTGTTGGACATTTTGTCAATGTCTTTACTGTCTAAGGTACATTACACGTCTGGCTATTTCGAGATGCAAAAATACTAGTCATGTCATTTTACGTTTTTAGAAAATTACTAAAATGCAGGTGGCCGATTAGAAATTTTGGCTAGTATAAAAATCGAATGTTTGAACTCAGCATGATTTAAAAAAATCATTTAGTGCCAGAAGAGTACGTCAAAGTGCAAATATCGAATGTTTGAACTCAGCATGATTTAAATAAATCATTTAGTGACAAAAGTACACTAACATGTAAAGATAAAATGCCTGAACTCAGCATGGTTTCAATAAATCATTTAGTGCCAGGAGGGTGCACAGAGATAGAACGTCTGAACTCAGCATTATTTAAATGAACCAGTAGTGCCTTGGAAGTACGTTAAAGTGTAAACATCGAATTTTTGAAAGCAGAATGATTTGAACAAATCATTTAGTGCCAAAAGAGTACCCTTAAGTGTAAAGATCGAATGCCTTAATGCAGCATGATTTGAATAAATCATTTAGTGCCAGAAGAGTGCTCTAAAGTGTAACGATCAAATGTCTGAACTCCGCATGATTTAAATAAACCATTTAGTGCCAGAAGAGTACACTAACGTGTAAAGATCTGAACGCAGCATGATTTAAATAAATCATCTTATACCAGAAGAGTACACTAATGTGTAAAGATCGAATATCTGAACGCTGCCTGATTTAAATAAACCATTTAAGGCCAGAAGAGTACACTAATGTGTAAATATCTGAACGCAGCATGATTTTAATAAATCATCTTATACCAGAAGAGAACACTAACGTGTAAAGATCGAGTATCTGAACGCAGCATGATTTTAATGAACCATTTGGTGCCAGAAGAGTACACTAACGTGCAAAGATCGAATGTTTGAACTAAACATGATTAAAATAAATCATTTAGTGCCAGAAGATTACACTAAAGTGTAAAGATCGAAAAGCCTTAACGCAGCATGATTAAAATAAATCATTTAGTGCAATGCCTTTACTCAGCATTATTTAAATAAATCATTTAGTGTCAGAAGAGTATGCTAAAGAGTAAAGACCGAATGTCTGAATTAACCAAAATTTAAATAAACCATTTAGTGTCAGAAGAGTACGATAACGTATAATGATCGAATGTTTGAACTAAACATGATTAAAATAAATCATTTAGTGCCAGAAGATTACACTAAAGTGTAAAGATCGAAAAGCCTTAACGCAGCATGATTAAAATAAATCATTTAGTGCAATGCCTTTACTCAGCATTATTTAAATAAATCATTTAGTGTCAGAAGAGTACGCCAAAGTGTTAAGATCGAATGCCTGAACTCAACATTATTTAAATAAATCATTTAGTGTCAGAAAAGTACGCCAAAGTGTAAAGATCGAATGCCTGAACTTAACATGATTTAAATAAATCATTTAGTGCCAGAAGAGTACGCCAAAGTGTAAAGATCGAATGCCTGAACTCAGAATTATTTAAATAAACCATTTAGTGTGAGAAGAGTACGCTGAAGCGTAATGATCGAATATCTGAACTCAGCATTATTTAAATAAATCATTAAGTGCCAGAAGAGTACGCCAAAGAGTAAAGATCGGATGTCTGAACTCAGCATGATTTAAATAAATCCTTTAGTGCCAGAAGAGAACACTAACGAGTAAATATCGACTATCTGAACGTAGCATGATTTGAATAAATCATTTAATGCCTGGAGTACGTGAAAGTGTGAAAGATAGAATTTCTGAACTCAGCATGATTTAAATAAACCATTTAGTGCCAGAAGAGTCCGCCAAAATATATACTAGTCAAAAGTTCTAAGCCGCCACTAGTGTTTTTACCAATTTTCTGAAAAGCCGTAAGCACTAGAATTTGTATTGAATGGTGGGGTAATTTTTCACACTTATGCCAATAGTAACTAGTCTCATGCAGATATAGTGTTCATTTCTGCACTTGAGTGTTCAATATGAGTTTAACTTTTGAAATGAAAACGTTTTGCGTGTACAAAGGGGTTATTTCTAAAAGTCATTACTCACAAATTGTGCCAAAATGCGAATTTTGAAAATAGGGGTACTACTATTCAAATTGGCATCCTGCATGTACTGTTGGACATTTTGTCAATGTCTTTACTGTCTAAGGTACATTACACGTCTGGCTATTTCGAGATGCAAAAATACTAGTCATGTCATTTTACGTTTTTAGAAAATTACTAAAATGCAGGTGGCCGATTAGAAATTTTGGCTAGTATAAAAATCGAATGTTTGAACTCAGCATGATTTAAATAAATCATTTAGTGCCAGAAGAGTACGTCAAAGTGCAAATATCGAATGTTTGAACTCAGCATGATTTAAATAAATCATTTAGTGACAAAAGTACACTAACATGTAAAGATAAAATGCCTGAACTCAGCATGGTTTCAATAAATCATTTAGTGCCAGGAGGGTGCACAGAGATAGAACGTCTGAACTCAGCATTATTTAAATGAACCATTAGTGCCTTGGAAGTACGTTAAAGTGTAAACATCGAATTTTTGAAAGCAGAATGATTTGAACAAATCATTTAGTGCCAAAAGAGTACCCTTAAGTGTAAAGATCGAATGCCTTAATGCAGCATGATTTGAATAAATCATTTAGTGCCAGAAGAGTGCTCTAAAGTGTAACGATCAAATGTCTGAACTCCGCATGATTTAAATAAACCATTTAGTGCCAGAAGAGTACACTAACGTGTAAAGATCTGAACGCAGCATGATTTAAATAAATCATCTTATACCAGAAGAGTACACTAATGTGTAAAGATCGAATATCTGAACGCTGCCTGATTTAAATAAACCATTTAAGGCCAGAAGAGTACACTAATGTGTAAATATCTGAACGCAGCATGATTTTAATAAATCATCTTATACCAGAAGAGAACACTAACGTGTAAAGATCGAGTATCTGAACGCAGCATGATTTTAATGAACCATTTGGTGCCAGAAGAGTACACTAACGTGCAAAGATCGAATGTTTGAACTAAACATGATTAAAATAAATCATTTAGTGCCAGAAGATTACACTAAAGTGTAAAGATCGAAAAGCCTTAACGCAGCATGATTAAAATAAATCATTTAGTGCAATGCCTTTACTCAGCATTATTTAAATAAATCATTTAGTGTCAGAAGAGTACGCCAAAGTGTAAAGATCGAATGCCTGAACTCAACATTATTTAAATAAATCATTTAGTGTCAGAAAAGTACGCCAAAGTGTAAAGATCGAATGCCTGAACTTAACATGATTTAAATAAATCATTTAGTGCCAGAAGAGTACGCCAAAGTGTAAAGATCGAATGCCTGAACTCAGCATGATTTAAATAAACCATTTAGTGCCAGAAGAGTACGCCAAAGGGTAAAGATCGGATGTCTGAACTCAGCATGATTTAAATAAACCATTTAGTGCCGGAAGAGTTCACCAAAGTGTAAATATCGAATGTCTGAACTCTGCATGATTTAAATAAACCATTTAGTGCCAGAAGAGAACACTAACGAGTAAATATCGACTATCTGAACGTAGCATGATTTGAATAAATCAATAAATGCCTGGAGTACGTGAAAGTGTAAAAGATAGAATTTCTGAACTCAGCATGATTTAAATAAACCATTTAGTGCCAGAAGAGTACGCCAAAGTGTAAATATCGAATGCCTGAACTAAGCATTATTTAGATAAACCATTTAGTGTCAGAAGAGTACGCTGAAGTGTAATGATCGAATGTCTGAACTTAGCATGAGTGAAATAAACCATTTAGTGTTAGAAGAGTAAGCCAAAGTAGGGGAGTGCAGTGGCTTAGTGGTAGAGTGCTTGACTAGAGACCGAGGGGCCGCGGGTTCGAGCCTCACCCGCGTCACTGCGTTGTGGTCCTTCAGCAAGACATATTTATCCTAGCTTACTTCTGGTTTAACCCAGGAAGACCCATCCCTGTTTAACTGAAAGTTTGTTGATGGGATGTAAAGAATCAAAACAAACAATCAAAAGTACCCCGAAATGTAAATATGGAATGCCTGAACTCAGCATGATTTAAATAAATCATTTAGTGCCAGAAGAGTATGGTACGCCAAAGTATTTGAACTCATTATGATTTAAATAAATAATTTATTGACAAAAGAGTACACTAACGTGTAAAGATCGAATGTCTCTGAACTCAGCATGATTTAAATAAATTATTTAGTGCCAAAAGAGTACACCAATGTGCTAAGATCGAATGGCTGAATACAGCATTATTTAAATAAACCATTAGGGCCAGGGAAGGCCGCTCAAGTGTAAACATCGAATGTTTAAAAGCAGAATGATTTGAATAAATCATTTAGTGCCAGAAGAGTACGCTTAAGTTTAAAGACCGAATGTCTGAACTCAGCATGATTTAGATAGATCATTTAGTACCTAAAGAGCACACTAATGTGTAAGATCGAATGTTTGAAAGCAGATTGGTTTGAATAAATCATTTAGTGCCAAAAGAGTCCGCTAACACGTAAAGACTGAATGTCTGAAACTCAGCATGATTTAAATAAACCATTTAGTGCCAGATGAGTACATGAACGTGTAAAAATCGAATGTTTAAACGCTGCATGATTTATATAAATCATTTAGTTTCAGAAGAGTGCGCTAAAGTGTAAAGATCGAATGTCTGAACGCAGTATTATTTAAATATACCATTAAGTGCCAGAAGAGTACACTAAATTGTAAAGATCGAATGTTTGAACTCAGCATGATAGAAATAAATCATCTAATTCCAGAAGAGTATGGTAAAGTGTAAAGATCGAATGTCTGAACGCAGCATGATTTAAATTAACCATTTTGTGCTAGAAGAGTACAATAACGTGTAAAGATATAATGTTTAAAACCAGCATGATTTGAATAAATCATTTAGTGCCAGAAGAGTACACTAACGTATAAAGATCTGAACGCAGCATGATTTAAATAAATCATTTAGTACTGGAAGAGTACACTTAAGTGTTAAGATCGAATGCCTGAACTCAGCATGATTTAAATAAACCATCTGGTGCCAGAAGAGTATGCCAAAGTGTAAAGTTCTGAACGCAGCATAATTTAAATAAATCATTTAGTACCAGAAGAGTACACTAACATGTAAAGGTCGAATGTCTGAACTCAGCATGGTTTTTATAAACCATTTAGTGCCAGAAGAGTACGTTGACGGGTATAGTTCGAATGTCTGAACGCAGCCTGATTTTAATGAACCGTTTAGTGCTATAAGAGTACACTGACGTGTATAGTTCGAATGTCTGAACACAGCCTGATTTTAATGAACCGTTTAGTGCTATAAGAGTACACTGACGTGTATAGTTCGAATGTCTGAACGCAGCCTGATTTTAACGAACCGTTTAGTGCTATAAGAGTACACTGACGTGTATAGTTCGAATGTCTGAACGCAGCCTGATTTTAATGAACCGTTTAGTGACACAAGAGTACATTGACGTGTAAAGATCGACTGTTTGAACTCAGCACGATTTTAATAAATCATTTAGTGCGAAAAGAGTACTTTAAAGTGTAAAGATCGAATGTCTGAACGCAGCATGGTTTAAATAAACCATTTAGTGCCAGATGAAACGCTTACGTGTAAAGATCAAATGTTTAAACTCATTATGACTTAAATAAATCATATAATACCAGAAGAGTACGCTAAAGTGTAAATATCGAATGTCTGAACTTAGCATGAGTGAAATAAACCATTTAGTGTTAGAAGAGTAAGCCAAAGTAGGGGAGTGCAGTGGCTTAGTGGTAGAGTGCTTGACTAGAGACCGAGGGGCCGCGGGTTCGAGCCTCACCCGCGTCACTGCGTTGTGGTCCTTCAGCAAGACATATTTATCCTAGCTTACTACTGGTTTAACCCAGGAAGACCCATCCCTGTTTAACTGAAAGTTTGTTGATGGGATGTAAAGAATCAAAACAAGCAATCAAAAGTACCCCGAAATGTAAATATGGAATGCCTGAACTCAGCATGATTTAAATAAATCATTTAGTGCCAGAAGAGTATGGTACGCCAAAGTATTTGAACTCATTATGATTTAAATAAATAATTTATTGACAAAAGAGTACACTAACGTGTAAAGATCGAATGTCTCTGAACTCAGCATGATTTAAATAAATTATTTAGTGCCAAAAGAGTACACCAATGTGCTAAGATCGAATGGCTGAATACAGCATTATTTAAATAAACCATTAGGGCCAGGGAAGGCCGCTCAAGTGTAAACATCGAATGTTTAAAAGCAGAATGATTTGAATAAATCATTTAGTGCCAGAAGAGTACGCTTAAGTTTAAAGACCGAATGTCTGAACTCAGCATGATTTAGATAGATCATTTAGTACCTAAAGAGCACACTAATGTGTAAGATCGAATGTTTGAAAGCAGATTGGTTTGAATAAATCATTTAGTGCCAAAAGAGTCCGCTAACACGTAAAGACTGAATGTCTGAAACTCAGCATGATTTAAATAAACCATTTAGTGCCAGATGAGTACATGAACGTGTAAAAATCGAATGTTTAAACGCTGCATGATTTATATAAATCATTTAGTTTCAGAAGAGTGCGCTAAAGTGTAAAGATCGAATGTCTGAACGCAGTATTATTTAAATATACCATTAAGTGCCAGAAGAGTACACTAAATTGTAAAGATCGAATGTTTGAACTCAGCATGATAGAAATAAATCATCTAATTCCAGAAGAGTATGGTAAAGTGTAAAGATCGAATGTCTGAACGCAGCATGATTTAAATTAACCATTTTGTGCTAGAAGAGTACACTAACGTGTAAAGATATAATGTTTAAAACCAGCATGATTTGAATAAATCATTTAGTGCCAGAAGAGTACACTAACGTATAAAGATCTGAACGCAGCATGATTTAAATAAATCATTTAGTACTGGAAGAGTACACTTAAGTGTTAAGATCGAATGCCTGAACTCAGCATGATTTAAATAAACCATCTGGTGCCAGAAGAGTATGCCAAAGTGTAAAGTTCTGAACGCAGCATAATTTAAATAAATCATTTAGTACCAGAAGAGTACACTAACATGTAAAGGTCGAATGTCTGAACTCAGCATGGTTTTTATAAACCATTTAGTGCCAGAAGAGTACGTTGACGGGTATAGTTCGAATGTCTGAACGCAGCCTGATTTTAATGAACCGTTTAGTGCTATAAGAGTACACTGACGTGTATAGTTCGAATGTCTGAACACAGCCTGATTTTAATGAACCGTTTAGTGCTATAAGAGTACACTGACGTGTATAGTTCGAATGTCTGAACGTAGCCTGATTTTAATGAACCGTTTAGTGCTATAAGAGTACACTGACGTGTATAGTTCGAATGTCTGAACGCAGCCTGATTTTAATGAACCGTTTAGTGACACAAGAGTACATTGACGTGTAAAGATCGACTGTTTGAACTCAGCACGATTTTAATAAATCATTTAGTGCGAAAAGAGTACTTTAAAGTGTAAAGATCGAATGTCTGAACGCAGCATGGTTTAAATAAACCATTTAGTGCCAGATGAAACGCTTACGTGTAAAGATCAAATGTTTAAACTCATTATGACTTAAATAAATCATATAATACCAGAAGAGTACGCTAAAGTGTAAATATCGAATGTCTGAAATCAGCATGATTTAAATAAACTATTTAGTGCCAGAAGAGTACACCAAAGTGAAAATATTGAATGCCTAAATGAAGCATGATTTAAATAAATTAATTAGTGCCGGAAAAGTTCGCCAGAGTGTAAATATCGAATGTCTGAACTCAGCATGATTTAAATAAACTATTTAGTACCATAAGAGTACATCAAAGTGAAAATATTGAATGCCTAAATGAAGCATAATTTAAATAAATTATTTAGTGCCGGAAAAGTTCGCCAGAGTGTAAATATCGAATGTCTGAACTCAGCATGATTTAAATAAATCATTTAGTGCCAGAAGAGTTCGCCAGAGTGTAAAGGTCGCATGTTTGAACTCAGCATGGTTTAAATAAATCATTTTATAGTGCCAGAAAAGTTCGCCAGAGTGTAAATATCGAATATCTGAACGCAGCATGATTTAAATAAATCATTTAGTGCCTGAAGAGTACGCCAAAATGTGAATATAGAATGTCTGAACTCAGCATGATTTAAATAAATCATTTAGTGTCATAAGAGTATGCTAAAGTGTAAAGATCGAATGTTTGAACATCAACATGACTTAAATAAACCATCAAGTGCCAGAAGAATACACTAACGGTTGAAGATCGAATATGCGAACTCAGCATGATTTATATAAATTATTTAGTGCCAGAAGAGTATGCTAAAGTGTAAAGATCGAATCTTTGAACTCAGCATGTTTTTATATGAACCGTTTAGTTCCAGAATAGTACGCAAAATGTAAGGATCGAGTGTTTTAACCCAGCATGATTGAATTTGAACCATTTAGTACCAGAAGAGTACGCTAAAATGTAAAGTTTGAATGTCTGAACTCAGCATGATTTAATATGAGTCATTTTGTACTAAAGAGTACACAAAGTGTTCAGATCGAACGTCTGAACTCAGCAGGATTTAAATAAACCATTTTGTGCCAGAAATGTACGCCAAGGTGTTTAAATCGAATGTCGGTACTCAGCATGCTTTAATTGCCAGAAGAGAACGTCAAAGTGTAATGATCGAATGTCTGAACCCAGCTTGATTTAAATAAACCATTTAGTTCCAGAAGTGTATGCCAAAATGTAAAGATTGAATGTCTGAACTCAGTATGATTTAACATATATGAACCATTTAGTGCCAGAAGAGAATTATCTAAATGGTGATGCAGAATCTCTCGTCCTGTCTGATATAGTCTGTAGTTAATCTGCAGTGTTGATTTGGCGTTTTAAGGGTTTAATGAAAGTGTAAATAATTGATAGTATGCATACATCAACTCAAACAAAGAGCTATGCCAGTTGGCAGTGATAGACGCGGAAGCTTTGGCTTTGTCCAGTACACATTAAAGAGCTTATCATTGATGCGCATAAATGTTTCAGGTTTTAGGTCATTTCCCTGGGGTAAAGATTCAACATTACATTTTGTCCATTTCTCAGCCAAAGATTGTAGTTTGGCATGTGCAACTGAGGGAAACTTACACAAGTATGACTATATGTTATGTCGTTGAGATTTCTTCTTTGGTAGTATATCTTGCTCCCAGGGGGGTACTCTGATATTTTCATACATACGTAGGCTCATGTCATTTTGGGGGGGGGGGGGGGCAAAATTTTGAATTTCAATATTTTTTGGGGTTTTCAGAAAAATCAATATTATTTTGGAGTATGAAGATTTTGTGGATATTTTTTTGGGGTCATCACAAAATTGGACTATATTTAGGGGTTATTTCTATATGCATTTTAGGGTCTTTTCTTAAGGTCAATGTACAGAATGGGAGATAATTTTTGGGGTTGTTAAAAATTCAAACACTTTTTGGGGGTGCTTGAAATTCCTGATATTTTTTTTGTGAAGTGTAGATGCTGGGCCTGAGCCTACGTATCAAGAAAAAAATGAGAGTACCCCCTCTGGGATCTTGCTGCATCTAATAAAATTATTATTATTATACAATTATTGGCTTCAATGAGGTAGACATAAGGATTTATCTACCCGAATAAGTGATAATTCAGCGAGGCCGCAAGGCCGAGGTGATTATCACTCTTAAGGGTAGATAAATCCTTATGTCTACTGAAATTGAAGTCGATAACTGTTTTGTTATATGACTTTTCATTTAAGAATGAAAATTTTGCTACTTTCACTTTTGTTGTTTAAGACATCTAAGGACTTTCTCACAAGTTTTAGCAACTTTTATTCAAATATTATAATTTAGTATTTTGCATTTTTAAATGTATATTAATTCTCTAAATGGAGAATATAAAATGTTACCATAAAACTGTTTTTACAGTTTGTTTATTCAAACGAAGATGAATAAGCAAAGAAAACAAAACAAAACTGTTGTAAAAATTCATGAAAGTCTTTAATTTACCTATTGGGAGGTGAAACAGCAAATCATGTCAATTTCATGCAGCACATGCTAGTTTCACACTCATCAAGCTATTTTTAGCTCTCTAGAGGGTAATATTGTAGAAGTGTCAAAATTATTAACTTCTGGAAACTAGTTCGAGCTGGGTTTTTTTGCATGCAATATTAACTTGTGGACCAGTTCAGACCAGTTTCCAGGTAGACTTAGAGATTTATGAAGACAAAATGGGCCAATCAGGAGACAGGATTCTCTCCAGTCATATAACAATATTATTTATTATTATTATTATTATTATTATTATTATTATTATTATTATTATTATTATTATTATTATTATATCTCTTCCAAGAACGACCATACTGCTAAGTTTTCTAGCAAGAGGAAGACACCTTGGATGGAATACAATGGCGAAGCTGTGGCTGACTCCCAGCTCTGTATAGAATACTTGAAGAAGAAGAGGAACCTAGACATGGACTCCCACCTCACTGACGAACAGAGGGGCATAGCTAGAGCTTTTCTCAAACTCACTGAGGAAAACCTGTACTGGTTAGTATGACTTTTTCAACCCAACTCAATCTGCCTAGCTGCAAAGACTACTAATAACAATTTTGAACACGTGGGTTAAGTAAGACTTTGTATTTTTTATTTATTTTTTTCAGTCCGTGAATAATAACAGCGTGGAACAGACTCTGCTGATACCAACGGCAAGGCTAATCTGGTGCAATGCATAGGGCAAGTTAAGCAAAAATTTTCAGCATAAAAATGCGATTATTTTCTTATCCATCAGTTTAAACACGTGTTTTTGGTGCGCAAAAGGACCGTCCTAGTGCGATGGTTCTTTTGAGTACACACAACATATGTTTGGGTGAGAAATAAGAAAAAATAATATTTCGTTACGCACACTTATCTCGGAGCCTGGCAATGTTTACATTTTCAAATATGGCAGGTCCGCCTTTCTGATTGGTATATTATTAAATAAAATCCTCAGACAAATTTTAACTTTTATATGAGCCAGGACCTCTAATAAACGCCAATACTGATAATCAAGCGAAGCTAAATGCCTAAAATTTGATCTGAGCCTTTATCTACATTCATACTTTGTCTATACAAGCGACGAAGGCCCTGGTGATTCTGCGTTATGCGCAGACTCACCAGGGCATATGCTGCTCGCTGATGCGATATGTACCAAAATCTCGCACACTTACCCAAATTAATTTAGAAAATTTGGCATGTCAGCTGTCATAGTAGCTTTTCTTTCAATGGTATCATACCTTTCTTTTAGGACAATGTGTCTTGAAGTGTTTGGTAAAGATGTTACATCTGTCAAAAGTGTAATACCATACACAGGACTCAAACTGTGGTTTACAGTGAAGTTTCTTCAAAATGTCATTGCCAAGGAGACGTGGGGTCATGGTATTGGTCGTCATTCCAAGGAAGATGTCTGGGACATTGCTGTCAAAGACATGGAAGCCATATCAGCATTCCTAGGTTTGTGGATTTTATATTTGGCATGCCTCGCATTTATCCCTGTTCCAAAACTCATTTGGTAAATTCTAATGTCTATTATATCATTGTATTTAAGAGATAACGCGCTTTCATGCAAGTGATAATGCATGAAAGTAAATCTGGTAAAAGAAAACAGGAGTTTGGGACAGATAGGGAATAGTCCTTACCCTGCTTGTGAACAGACCCTGGTTTAACAAAGAAAGTTTTTTTTTATTATCCTTCATCAGCAAGAACACCTTACTTAGCACCCATATGCCACCCATTAGACAGGCTAAATACTTGGTGCAAATGTAATGATATGCTTCTCAATTCATCCAAAACAAAAATCATACTTGTAGCAACAAACCAGAAGAGGCAAAGACTTGATAAAGAAGTTCTTGACCTAAAATTTAATGAAGAGTCACTTAGTATGATCTCTAATGACAAAATCTTAGGTGTCTTTGTTGATCAGAACTTGACCTGGTCTGATCATATTAGAAACCTAAGCAAAAAGATTACTTCAAGTATCTGGCTTCTCTCGAAAGTAAAGAAATTTCTTTCTCAAGAGCACCGCATCCTATTTTATAAGTATTATATTCAACCCCATATTGATTTTTGTAATATTGTTTGGGGTAGCTCCTCTGAAACGAATAAGCAGAAAATTCTTATGTTACAGAAAAGAGCATGTCGAGTAATTTTAGATTACAAGGTTGAAGACTCCTCCCAAGCAATGGATACTTTGAAAATTCTCTATATATGACAGGTTATATCTTAGAAAAGCCAAATTTATGTTTAAAGTGTACCAGCCTATTACACCTGATTATTTATCTGAACAGTTTACTTTACGAAATAGTGTCAATACATCTGTTAACTTAAGATCTGCTACAGCTTGCTGTTTTATTCCACCAAAGCCCAGAACTGAATATTACAAACACAGTTTAAGATATTCAGGATGTCTGGTGTGGAACAGTCTACCTGATGAAATTAAAAGACAATTGTAATTTTATAAACATTAGTTATAAATGATAAAAAATAGAGATGAGCTAAATAATTTATTTATTTGGGCATGTATCGCATGTAGTGTATGTCTAATGATGCAGGAACAAACATTGTGCCGCATGTAATGGTGCGTGTATAAGCATTCTTATTATACACACATTATGCATGTATTCATTTATCAGACGTGTAGCTGACATCAATATGGAATCTTTAATGTATAAAAGGATTATTTATATTTAGTTTTTATATAATTTGCTCCCTAGCATACCTATCTCAGTCATGATCATTTATTACAATGAAACTTTTCTCTCTTTTATTTAGGCCAATTATTTCCTTATTATTAATACATTGCCAAAAGGAGATAAGCATATTTGGTCACCTGTTTCATTAACCTTGCTGGAGGGTCATAAAAGTTAAAACCACAATTGAAATTGTTTTATAATTTAGATGTGACATTGTCACTATATAAGGTAGCACGCTTCGCTTGAAACTGACCAGCGTTTCAAATAACGTGTTAAAACAAAAATATGTTCTTTTTTCTGTACAAATATGCATCTATTTTGAATCTTAGTACTTTTATTTTCCGGGATGTTGTCATTGATGATGATGATGATGATGATGATGATGATGATGATGATGATGATGATGATGATGATGATGATGATGATGATGATTTTATCATTCAGCACTATTTCATGAGCCATAAATTTGATAAAATCTATTACATTTCATTGAAACTTATAACTGGATAGCTATGGTAACAAGAGTGACTGGTCATTTGAGGCTGATAAGAAATAACTTAAAACATGTCCAGGAGTTGTCATTCATCTAGGTAGCTTTGTACTAATGTAACCTTTTGATGTGTGGATTCCATTATGAGCTCTTAGACCTCAGGTGTTTGAAATACAATACTATGGCTAAAAATAAACTTTAAAGGATTGACTGTTGTAAGGAAAGTTAATGCTTTTATTTCCATGATTTCTGCTGGTGTAATTTGACCTGTCGAACTATCATTGCTGCTAACGAGAACGTAGAAAATCTCACAGCTGATCAGAATGCAAACTGGTTATGGAGAATGGGCCAAAAGGTGACCTTCTACAACCCCCCCCCCCCCCCCCCCCCCCCAAAAAAAAAAAACAAAAAACAAAAACCAAAACAAAACAAAAAACTTGATCTGATGAAAATATGTCGATAGGAAGGCGTGACCTGTTGGTTTCCCTTATATACCTTTATACACTTGAAACATCACTCAGTTAACCCACCTGGCACTCTTGTTTGGTCATCTACATTTAAGTGTTATTGTATCATGGACAGCCCTATTAAAGTATTCGGATCAGAAAATGTGTTAATGACGATAGGAATAGTCTTTAGAACTCTTGTTCAATACATTGTTATTTATCATATGCATTGTAAAAAATATCATAAGGTCCTTTTATCAGCCACGTACGTTAACTAGTAAATTGGTGCTGTAAAGTTTGAGACAACCCGTAAAATTTGGTCTCAAAATGTACATTAACTATATTTCTATCCAATAAATATGATTTTTTTAGTGTCTGTTTCATTTGACCAATCACAGAACATTTTACTTTTACTTGTAGTTTCCATACATTTGTTCGACTCAATCGCTGGCCTTAATACATTTACATGTACATGGCATGAATAAATATGTTTCGTATGTAGTTCCTCATATAAGTCTTTGCATTTTTGTCTTCTAAATTATACTACTTTGTATTTCAGGGAAGAAACCATTTATGATGGGAGACACTCCGAGTGAAGTGGACTGTGCCATGTTTGGAATGCTAGCTCAAATATACTGGCACATGCCAGACTCTAAACACCAGAAATACATAAAAGGTATCTTAAGTTTTAATCATTAATGCACCACCAAAACGGTTGCAGCAGACATTTGAGCCGCGACATGTGATTTCCAACAATGTGATTTTGACAAATGTAGACTCAGGCGAGTCTCTGCAGCCTCCTTTTAGGCCTAGAAACTCCAAATGATGTTCTATCAGTAGCTTTACACTCATAGAATATTAAAGCGACTAGCAAAGGCTCTGATCAGTCTGCGCATATGCGCAGGCTGGTCTGGGCCTTTGCTGATAACACATACCACATTGTTTGAAATCTTATGTCATTGTTATTTTCAAATTTGGTTCCCATCTTATGATTGTAAATATAACATCTTGCAGATCATTGATGTGAAGTACCAAACCGAATTTTGCAAGAAAATGAAAAAAAAACCCTCACATTTTGTCATCTGCTGCTGCAGTCGTGATTGACATTTTAGTGTAAATATTCATTTGCAAGAATGGGTAATGAATTTGTTTAATGAACCAATTAATGATTGGTACTAATATGGGAATGCCAGTCCAGGATGAAGAATACACAAATAAGTTGGCTGGAATGGTCGATATTACACCTACAATAATAACTGAAACGTATTTGAACCGTCACAAATATAGTCACCAGGTTGCATTGTCGGTTGTCCTTATTTAACCACATAAGGGACTTTGAAGACATATGCCACTAATTCCCATGCGGACATTTTCCGTATTTGATTACTCAGAAATCAATTGAGAATGTCTTCACTCTGTCTTTTGATTACAGTAAAACCCCAGGGGGGGGGGGGTGGGGGTGGTACTCTATTTTTTTCTGCATACGTAGGCTCGGACCCAGCATCTACCGTTCACCCCAATATCAGAAATTTGAAGCACCCCAAAAAAATATTTGAATTTTTTGCAACCCAAAAAAATTTCCCGATTCTGTATATTTACCTTAAGAAAAGACCCTAAAATACATAGAAATAACCCCTAAAACTAGTCCAATTTTGGGATGACCCCAAAAAATATCCACGAAATGTTCATACCCCCAAAAATATTCAAAAATATTGAAATTCCAAAAAATTGTCCCCCAAAAAATGGACCGAGCCTACGTATGTATGAAAATATCAGATACCCCCCCTGGTAGTGAAACGGCCACTCAAAAATAGACAAAACAAAGATCTTAATGACAAATGTTAGCTTAATGAAGGTCGAACCCTATATTGCAGAATGCCTCTTGGATCGATTCCTGATCTTGTCTATGTAGTTTCCTATTCATGAACAATGCACAATGTTATTTTCATATTAGAATTAGATTGTTAAAAAAAACTCTTGGCCCTCTTGTATAACAGGATAGTATTGTGACTAATATTCAATTCCCAGTAGGTATATGAAAGTGGCCTACAATCGACCATGACTGGGATTTTACTTAACAATTAGATTATAACAACTCTAATATTTTTACTGTATCTTTTTACCACAGACAACTTACCGAACTTAGTTGACTACATATACCGAATGAAGGAGAAATACTGGGGAGACTGGGAGTCGGTGACTCAACAAGGAAAATCCTACCAATCAGATCATGGGAAACTGTACTTCAGCGAACAACTGCATAAAACGAATGGAGTAGATAAATCGAATGGATTAGACAAGTCAGGCTTAACCAACGGTGTGCATGCACAATAAGAACTATTAGCAGAGATGGTGTAATAGCTGATAAATTTTGCGCTGAAATGTCGTCTGCTTTTTATGTCTGTTGCATAGTTTCAAATACAATTCCATGTGCGAATCCAGAGGGTGGTAGGGGGTCCGGACCCCCTGGAAAATCTCAAGTTATATGGGTTTTTATAGAAATAAGCATTTGGTCCCTCTGGAAAAAGTTGGACCCCCCCTGGAAAAAGTTGGACCCCCTCTGAAACCTTGGGAAATTATAGTAGTTTTCTTTGAATATCCATTGGACACCCTCTGTAAAACTGTAAAATAAGTTGAGGACTAAAAAAAGAGATGGCGGGAAGAGGGTTATGTTGGTCTGGACGTAGTTAAGAGAAAAATGGTCATCAATTTTATTGCTAGGAGAAAAATGAGCTTAAAAATACCAGTGGGAAAATAGGTTCTTGAAATATAAGCAAACGGATGCAATTGAAGAACAGCGAAAAGTTTACTTTTTTTTACTGATAAAAAGGAATCTAGACCCGACCATTCAGACCATCAACTAATGTATCGATGCTGAGATACAGCGGACATTGATAAACAAAGCAGACCTAGCTATGACGCTACTCGACAGTGGCGTGGCATAGCTTGGTCTGCCCTGTTTTGACTGACAAAAGCAATGATAACTCAGAACTGGATTGGTAAATGGTGAACCAAATAAATAACTGACTTGAACAATCAGAAAGGGAGATACCATTCACCATATATGGGTAATTGTGGTAGGGTTTGGCATGTTGTGATTATGTCACTTTCCATAAAACACGATTTTAGTGCCACTGAGAATGATTTCTTTGAGACGATTTGATTGGATGTTACTAAATAGTTTAACACTTTGTATACTGGAAACCCCTAAACAGATACTTTTACAAACAGTGAAGACCTATATGAAATGCCACATGATGCGATAGCATTTAATCAGGGTCTACACTGTTTTTAAAAGTCAAAAAGATCTTCAGACGAAAAATACAATACTTTTTGTTAAAATTATTACCAGACACCCCTAGATAAGTACAATGGACTTTCCCAAGTTTAGTGTATCAAACCAGAAAGAAAAATCCATTAGTATACAAAGGGTTAAACAAGATGCACATTCCAGGGATATGTATTGCCCAGTTTACACTTGTATTAATATGCTTTATCTACATATCGACCAAATTCCAGTACTTATCACATATGCCTAAGCACCTCCTTAAACCATTTCCCTCATTAATATTCATGCTAGGCTCCACCACGTTAAATAATTATATAAATAAGCTTTCGTGCTGGTACATAGAACAAAGAAACTACTAGTCAGGTCCACTAGTGTAGGATCACATCTAATCACAATTCCATATGCAAACAGAGTAGACCCTTATCAGGCAGCTCTTACAAGAGCTGCCTGATCTGGGTCTGCTCTGTTTGCAAAAGCGTTAAAAGGTGTTTCTATGAGGTGAAGGGTTTAAACCAACATACTGACGTATCTAGTGGTAGTTTTTATCTTAGCCTTCCTCTACTTCAATACTTTGTGTATGCGAGAAGGGAAGGCTCTGGTGAGACTACTAACATATGCAGACTTGCCTGAACCTTGGCTGCAAGCTCATGCAATAAGTATCAAAATCTCATATGTATATGTAATACTAATGTATTATAAATACAAGCCAGATAGCATATAGCTTTAAATATATTTTTCGACAGAACAATTTGTTTTGTTTTCGTAAAAAAACCCAAATGAGCCAGCTCATGAGATTTATGCAATTATCTCGCACACCAGATAGGAATTTCCACTGTTTTTACTCATGTGAGATAATTTTTTCTCACATACCAATGCACACTTGAACGAGTGGTACCTATGTTAAGCTCTATCCAAAATCGCTTCCCCTGTGAGATAAGCGTTGCTTATAAGAGATAAGCTACACGAGGCAGTTTGCTAATGCGAGAAGCTACACACAACATTTTAGGCGCATGACTGTATTCCTACGGTAAACAAAAGTTGAATTGTTGATCATGGCAGTTTCAATATTGAAATTTCAACGATTACAGTAGGGCCACACATGTTATAAACTGTGCATTTTACTTCAACATTTATTTAAATGCTTTGAACATGTTGAATGCATTGAAATTGGTATATTTTGACGTGCTGGGCGTGCCCAGGGACAACGGGTGTCTTGTCGATGTGTAAAAAGAAACTCTATCATTTTCCTCAGCAAAATTACGTATTGTTGTTGATAAGGTAGTTCTTGCAAATTCATTTTGGCAAAATGACCATTTGTTCATTGCTAAAAGTGCTGTTTTATCGCTATTTCAAAGCTGTGATAATGAGCCGTTTTAACAGTAGCACACGTCATTGTAAACATCAACTCAGTGACATCACCAACAAATATTATACAGTACATTGCCAAACGTGTAACTGGTATATGAGAAAAATAATAAATTATTATTGTTCAGTGTTTACAGGAAATCCCAATCCTTGAGTCTACCGTACAGTGGGAAATAAGGCAACCCTAGTTTCCCACTGAAACAGTGAGCCCTCGAGTTGGGATATTCCTGTCCCCACTGAGTATTTTCGAGCAAACAGCATGTTATGATTGGCATTTGACCGAATGGTTTTAATAACCAGTGCAAAAGAAAAATCGGCTTGGCAAATACTTATTTTACCATAGCGAAACAAACTTAACAGTGTCTAGTTTCCTGCTGACTGCATGGTTACAATGGCACGAATTTTGACCAGTGTCCTTTACTGTGCCCTATTCAAAGCTATATATCTTGACTGAACTAAATGCTAATGATTTCAAACTTCTATCAGTTGATAGACAGAAGCAAGACC
Organism: Loripinus fragilis; assembly: GCA_964019695.1. Lineage (NCBI taxonomy): Eukaryota > Metazoa > Mollusca > Bivalvia > Lucinida > Lucinidae > Loripinus > Loripinus fragilis. The sequence continues at coordinate 59,664 of CAXHUL010000519.1, forward strand.
TTTCACAAGATTATACTTATGGTACCGTCAATTTTATATTTGTAGAGATACAGCCCTATTCCACTAACATAAAAATGTCCCTCGTATGTTCTGTTATGTGGTTAGAGTCACAACTAATACATTTTATAAATATATCTACCCTTACTAGTATAGGGATCATACACGTTTTTCATGCATAAAAATGCCGGGTGCCAAGTAAGCTATCTGAACACGATGTAGCTCGACCCATTGTTAAAATAATAGTGCTAGCTAATATAACAACATGTGTGATATTTCACCTGATTTCAACCAAAATGCACTATAAACGCATCTAAAAATTTCAATATCAATTTTCTACACTGGATTGCTGTATAAAAAATGGCGCCAAATTGAAAACACTCAATCGTCCTCACAACGTCATTGCACTGTGCAACTTTTTCACTATCAAAGCATCAGCGAAATGATCAGTCCTTGTAGCAACACTTTCCTGTGCTAGGTCATACTCATACAGTTAAACCACATGTTCAGGGTCAAATACCATGTGAGCCTCATGATTCGAACATGGATTTTCGTTTATTTGATAATGACTACAAACAACTATATATGTGAATGGATTTTTATGCAAGAGTTACGAATTCGAAGCAATTTTAATTCTGTAGGGATAGAGGTCTAATTTTTGGCCTGTGTCTTCACCTATATCTATACTTTGAGTATGTGCGCAGCGTAGTCTCTGGCGAGTTTGCGCATATGCATAGACTCTCCTGAGCAAACTTTGTTTGATGATGCGATAAGCACCGAAATCCATATTATTGTTATTATAGATGTTAATATTTTTAGCAAAAATATTTGTGACATGTTTTTGTTCAATGTGCATTAAACAAATACCTAAATGTTCAGATAAAACAAAATCAACCTCCGGCTACTGGGCAATAGATGCATTCCCATGTATTATTATTTACCTGGCCCCGTCAGTAGCAAGTCAGACTGCAGATCCAGGGGTTGCAAGTTCATCCCGGCCCAGTCCCATGCTTTCATGGAGATTCATCATGAAATAATTTCTATGGTCAGAATCAAACCAAACAAACAAATCTCATATTTCTGGAGTTTTACATTTCTTAAAAGTTCAGTAGGTAATGACTGTTTGAAATGCCACGATAATATTATGTTGGACATCTTTTTCTTATGCAGGACTAGGAGCAATCATTGTGTGGGATTAAGCTGGATTGTTATGTCATTCAATACCTGATGATCATGAGAAATATTTACTTGTTGCAATGGATTGATTGTAATGATGCCATCGAACACATGTTGACTAAGTTTTTTTTTGTTGCAATGAATTAATTGTTATGTCATTCAAAACATGTAAATAATGAAAAAAAACATTATTGCAATGAATTGATTGTTATATTCAATACAAGCTGATAAAGTTTTACTTGTTACAATAAATTGATTGTAATGTAATTCAACACATGCTGAGAAATTTTACTTGTTGCAATGAATTCATTACATGATGCTTTTGATAAAGTTTTACTTGTTGCAATGAATTGATTGTTATGCCACTTAATACATGATAATAATGATTTTGTTTTACTTGTTGCAATCAATTGATTGTAATATCATTTATATATGCTAAAGATGAGAAAGTTTGTTTGTTGTAATGAATTTATTTATTGTAATGCCACTCAATAAATGATAATGATGCGAACGTTTTTTATGTTGCAATGAATTGATTGTAATATTATTCAACACATGCTAAGAAAAGTTTACTTGTTGCAATGAATTGATTGTAATGTCATTTAATATATGACAATGGTGAGAGAGTTTTACTTGTTGCAATGAATTAATTGTAATATCATTTAATATATGAAAAGGTTAATTGTTGCAATTAATGTATTGTAATATGATTTAATATATGAGAAAGTTTTGCTTGCTACAATGAATGGATTGAAATTTTATTCAACTCATGATAATGGCGAGATAGTTTAAAATATTGCAATGAATTAATTGTAATGTCATTCAACACATGCTGAAAAAGTTTTACTTGTTTCAATGAATTGATTGTAATGTCATTTAATACACGATTATGCCATGACAGTTTTACATAATCTAATGCATTTTTTTGTAATACCATTCAACACATGCTGAGAAAGTTTTATTTGTGACAATGAATTGATTGTAATGTCATTTAATACATGATACTACTGAAAAGGTTTTACTTGTTGCAATGAATGGATTGATATATTATTCAATACATTATAATGATGAGACAGTGTGAATTAAAGCAATAAATGGATGTATGGTCATTTGAAATATGCTGAGAAAATTTAACTTGTTGCAATGAATTGACTGTGAGTCTGTGATATCATTTAATATATGATAATGAATCGAAAGTTTTACTTTTTGCAATGAATGGATTGTATATTATTCAATTATAATGGTCAGACATTTAAAGCAATGAATGGATTTTAATGTCACTCATGTGAATTGTTGCAATGAATTGGTTGTGATATCATTTCATTATAACTAGAAAAAGTGCTATGGCCAATGCTCTTACTGTCCCAACCAGAATCCAATCTAACGATGTTCTAGATTTTGAGCTCTAGCATGTAAACATGCGTCTGAAGCAGTGGAGTGGAAGCAAGCCATGCATGGCGCCAATTATTCAAATATGAATCTTTTCTAATAAATGGTAGGTAAGATAACTGAATAAGAAGGAAAATAGAATAGCACTTTTTAAAGGTGTCCTCGATTTTGACCTCTAGCCCTACCCTGAGGCATAATCCTAATATCTAAAGTCACAGACCAAAATAGTAATTGTTGTTTAAATACAAATGATTCTTTAAAAAATTTTCCTGTAATTTGACCTCCAACCTACCCTGGGATCTGAAGCTGGTGAGTGGCAGCCTGCCATGAATAATACAAAATGCCCAAATGTGAATGTTTTCTAATAAATGTTATGTAAGATATCTGCAAGTCTGAAAAATAGATTATAGCTTTTAAAAGGTGTTCTAGATGTTGACCTCTAGCCCCACCCTGGTCATGAGCCTTAAGGTCTGAAATCACAGAGAGAAAGTCAGCACGAAATATTACCTGTTGTTCAAATACCATTGATTCTATAAGAGAAAAAAAGATGTCCTACCTTTTGACCGCTAGCCCCACCCTGGGGCATGGACCCAAGTGTCTGAAGTTGTCAAGTGGAAGCCTGTCATATATGGTACCAAATGCCCAAATATGAATGCTTTCTAATAAATGGTTGGTAAAATATCTGCATAAGTCAGAAAAAATATAAAAGCACTTTAAAGTTGTCCTAAATTTTGATATCCAGCCCACCCTGGGTCATTAACCCTAAAAACTGAAGTCACGCAGATAACGTCAGATATAATAGTATATGTTGTTCAAAATCAAATGATTCTATAAAAGAAAAGAAAAACTCCATTTTTAAGATGTCCTAGGTATTGACCTTTAGCCCCATTCTCAGTCAAAGCCAACTATAAATTAAACCAATTGTCTAAGTACGAATGCTTTCTAATAAATGTTGGTTAGATATCTGAATAAGTCAGAACATTAAGATAACAAACACTTTTTAAAGGTGTCCTAGATTTTGACCTTCAGTCTCACCCAGGGGCAGGGACCTTGAAGTGTGGAGTCATAATGTGAATGCCAACCCCCAAGGGTAACCATGATCCAAATATGAATGGTTTCTGATAAGTGGTTACTGAAATATACACCACTTGAGAAACGATAACCAAAAATTATGTCAAACTTTAAAGGTGTCCTAGATTTTGACCTCCAGCCCTACCCAGGAGCAAGGACCCTGGCTTGCCCCTGGAGTCTTGAGTCATGATGTGAATGCCAACCCTCCTGGGTAACTATGGTCTAAATATGATTTACTTCTGATATGTGGTTATTGAGATATATACCACTTGAGGAACTTTAACCAAAACTAAGTCATGCTTTTTTAAAAATATCCTAGTTATCTACCTCCAGCCTCACACAGGGGCAAGGACCCTGGGAGCTGGCCATGATGTGAATGCAAACCACCCAGGGTAGCTATGGTCTAATTATGAATAATTTCTGATGTGGTTACTGGGATATACACCACTGGAAAAGCTATTGTCAAATCTTTGTCATAATGAAAATACAAAAGTACGAACTAACGAACATATGCACGGGCGAACGGGAAGACGAAAACTATATACCCCTCGGCATAAATGCTGGGGGTATAATAATGATGAGAAAGTTTTAATTGTTGCAATGAATTAATTGTAATATCATCAATAAATGACGTGAAAGGTTTACTTGCTGTAATGAATTGGTTGTAATGCCATTCAATACCTGATAATGATGTGAAAGTTTTACTTGTTGTAATGAATTGATTGTAATGCCATTCAATACATGATAATGATGTAACAGTTTTGCTTGTCGCAATGAATGTATTGTAATGTTATTCAATACATTATAATGATGTGACAGTCTGAGTTAAAGCAATGATTGGAGTGTAATGTCATTCGAGACATGTTGAGAGAATTTAATTGTGCAATGAGATTGATTGTGATATCATTCAATACATGATAATGACGAGAAAGTTTTACTTGTTGTAATGAATGATTGTAATGTCATTTAATTATACTTGTTGCAATGAAATCAATGTTATGGATTTAGATCAGAAAACAACAGTAAAGATTTGGAATGATTTAATTTCAATACATACAAACAATGATAAAATGATAACAGAGGCAAACTGAACTATGAAAAGGAATATAATACATTGTATGTTGACAACAGAAGCCAACCTTCATCATTCTGTCGTTATCTAGGGTACAGTATACAACATACTAATATCAGTACACAACCACAAGCCAATCATTCTCGCGAGACCTGACGATACCTCATCTAGATCTCTCATTTTGTGCTTTGAATTATGGGGAGCTAGCGATATCACGCTAGTCCCGTGCTAGCGATATCACGCTAGTCCCGTTCAAATCTCGGGCTCCTGTAGGGACAGAATTTGTTGTTAAAAATCACAAAAAGGCAAATTTTTGAAAGTTTACCATTTCCCTAATAGTCAATATTTTCTGGATGTAAAGCCCTGAGTCATGCAAGCAGTGATCGCATAAAATATTTTAATAAAAATGGCGGGTGAATGGCGGTTCAATCCCAGTGTGCACCGAGAGAAAGGCGACATGTAAGTACGTGCTAGAGTGCTTCCTGTCTGCAACAATGCAAGCCAATGGTAATACTTACATGACTTTCACTTACCTGCAAGGCAATGCAGCGAACTTAGTACTTTGGGTTGTGAAGATGATGGAAGTATTGTGCAACGCATGTCTGATTGCTTTGTTCTCATATGTTATTTGTCTTAACCCATATAAGCATAGCGTCGTTCTTGTGGGACATAGGCAAACAATGCAGAACCAGACCGGACACCGCAGAATGCGGCGTCTGATCAGGGTCTTCACTATTGGTTTACAGAATTTTCTGTTCAATTTTGAATAAGAATGAAAAATACCTCCAAACAAATCTTTAAACGGAACTGAACTGGTCCAATTGATAAGAGTGTGAAATTTCATTCTGCTTAAATGGATTAATGACATATGGACTTGGCATGCGAAATAGTCGCTTGATGCATATCACAACGGCAAAGTTCATTCTGCCTGGCTGTGCAGTCAAACTGGTCTATTTAACGCAGGCTTGTGTGTACATTTCTGGGGTAAATCACTAATGAGCAAACTTCTGGACATGCAATTGTGCTAAAGTTTTTTAACCATCAATGTAAACATATGCTTTTGTTGCCCATTCAGATCATTCTTCTGGCCCCGAGGTTATAAAACTTTTTTCATGCTCAACTCAGCTGAGCACGAAATTTATCTGTTTATAAATGTTAAAATGCCAACAATTGTTGGCATTTTAATATTTATTAGCATGATAAAAACATCTGAGAGACATTAAGCAAGAGCCTTCTTTATTTGTCGGCATTTTTGTTTTTATGAGCAGGATAAATATCGTGCTCAGTTGAGTTGAGCATGAAAAAAGTTTAGTAACCTCGGGGCCTGACCACCCTCAACACATATGCTTTGGATACGAAACAAAAGCTTTGACTTTAATCACTCAATCTTATCTGGTGTCCTGTTTTTATTGATAGAAAATTAGTTGTGATAGAAAATTAATTGTAGGTAACAATCATATGTATGCTTATATTGTGGGTGAAACATTTGCAAGATTTATAAAGGCGATATTTTGTTGTCAAGAAGTCTTTGAATGACATGTTTGAATGGATTTTATAGCAATAAATAGACAAATTATATAAACAATAAAGGAAACATATTCCAAACATACAAAATAGACAATATTTATAGTATACATCACTTTTCTAACTTAAACTTGTATATAATGTATAGTTATATATGAGCCAGCACGCGAGATTCTGGTATTAGTAAACGTAATGTTTAACTGATAGATTTGTACTATCCTTAGCAATTAAAAACAAACTACTACATAACTGTCACTCTTGGCTGGCACGACAGTATGTCCGTTTGCACGACAGTATGCCAGTTACTTCCAGTCTTGATTGTCACAACACAACATCATATGAGCACTGTTGTAAGAAAATCTATTTTGTATGCGGATAATAAAGAGATAGACCAACCTGCGCAGTGCTGGTGAAGTCGGATCAGCGTCGTTGATCACTTCTTAGATATTATAAACACTGTACTTGATCCATCTTAATTTTCTAAATTATGTCTAGTCTGTGTTGCTAGGCAGACAGTTTTGAATATTTACTTTCTCAGTGTAGTTGCCATAGATGCAACCATTATTTCTCAGATTGGCTGTTTGTATTTCTTGTGCAAAACATTGAAATGTCATGTGATCTAGACCGCGCCTCCAGGCGGAGTAACAGAAACGTCAGCCAATAACATTCTCTGTTTATCTACATTTGCATGATGTCATTCACATATTGACAGGACTTTATCAAGAGTTTCGCTTTATGAATGTTCCAACACCTCCCTTGTAAATGAAACATTTCATTTAAAGGGTAACTGATGAGGTTGGGTGGAAGATTATTAAGTTAATTTGAATGATAATACAAGGATTGAAATTCATATTTAAGCTTGCATTGGATGATGTAAAACATTAGCTTTTAAAATGTTTCTGAGAAGCACTTTTGGCTTGACAAATATTAAAAAAGCTAATGTTTTTCATCATCCAGTGCAAGCTTAAAATATGAATTTCAATCCTTAATTAAAACCTGGTCTAATCCCCCTAGAAACACGTTTTCTCACAATAAGGCTCATATAGAAATAACATTGTCCACAGGATAACTACATAAAATATTTATACTTAACACCAAATGTTCCAACAAGCAAAAGGGTAACATATTGTATTTTCAGTTGAGATAAAATTTCAGACTTCAAATAGCAGATAAAGAATAATGACACAATCTTCTCAATGTGCTTTTTGCATTTGTCGGACATCAAGAAGCCTACAAATTTTTACCATAAATTCATCACCAATGCCATTAAACAATGCCATAATTTCAGCATTGTTTGGCACCCTTTTCATAGATTTGAGACAACTACAGCCAAAATTATATCACAAACATTCATTCTAATTGAGACTTCAGAAACAATTTTAGCAGTGTATGTGCATACACACTATGGACTGAAAAGTTTTATTTGCTAAAAATAGTGGTTGATAACTTGGTGCATGCAGTTAATTTTAACATTTTTGTAAATCTAAACGTTCAACATAATGTACATAGTTAAGCCAAAAGATATTATTTTGCTACTTATCACTTTACCAACCTTCAAAGGCTCCTACAAGCCTGCCTATCTGTACAGTGTCGTTAGAGCCTCTTCTGCAGGCACACATAAGGTATGGAAGTGAATGTAGTCCAAGACAAAACTTGGCATCAAACTCAACTGAAAAGTGGCACATGATCATGTAAAGAATGACTTTATGCATGTGCATTAAGTACCATTTTCTCATGGAATGGCTTTAAGTCCTTCACAATATGCATTGTTAAATACTACCATGCAACTGCCAAGTTAGCAATATCTTCCAATGAATTCCATGTGCTCTTATGAGCAAACGCCTCATTGATAATATTGTGACTGCCAAAACGGATGTTTATCCAGCAATGTTTTTTCAAGTCATTTGCAAACTTAGTTAATGTTAACTTTAGTTAAGACTCCACTGTAGCTGAATTCTTATGTAAACACACCTTATTGATACCACGTTAACTACATACAAATGAATGATTCCCAAGCAATAATATTCCAAAATTTAAACCGTCAAGGGTGAACACACAGATAAATAGAGGGACAGTAGGAATGGCAAATGGACAGATGGACAGCAATACTGTAAATTCGGAAATTTTTGCGAGAGTTTTATTTTCGCTAAACTTCGCATATGCGAAGTTTGGCAAAAAATAAACCCTCGCAAATTGGCGATATTACTCTTTCGTTTACTGATATAGGTAAACAAAGCCCTGTTCACGATTTTTAACGTCGCAAATATGTCTTTTAACGCTATTTGCGAAAATTTCCGAATTTTCAGTTTATCACACCCAAAATGTTGTGGGATGTAACAAATAGTAGCTTATTTCAAAGCCATGCACATATTAAAATGAAGGTATTTGACGTGAAAGGGTTGAATATATAATGAACCATCAAAACTTATCAAACTGGCTTAGGTAGTCCATTTATCAACGAATGGTAAATGAAACAAATATGTCTACTTCACGTTTCCATTTCACAGTAAAACTACAAAAAAGCCGCGATATGAGATTTCCAACAATGTGGTATGTGCGACCAGCAAAGCCTCAGATCAGCCTGCGCATGCGCGCAGTCTGATCAGAGCATTTGCTAGTTGCTTGTATAGTTTATGAGTGTTAAGCTACTGACTGAACATGATTAGAAGTTTCTAAACTTAAATGTCTTGTGAATCTTCAAAAAACTTTTTTAAAACTCCTATTGATTGAAAAGCCAGGAATGAGAGAAACAGAATGTTGAAAGCCCCATCAGAAAATTCAAAATAGTTACCAAGTTATGAAGGTTTCTAAATTTGATTAGATGAAAATATGCGATGAGGCTCATATTACGTCATTTGAGCTTTTTGAAATATTAAATTTAATATATTTCATTTATTTTAACATTATTTAATGCTTTATTTGCTGAAAATGATTCAATATTATAAAATACAACATTTGCATATAAAAGCTAAGTCATGCTATTTTTAATTACTTTGAAATCACTATCCATAAAGTATGACATTTTGAAAAAATCATCTCGAAACAATAAAGTGGGCGGGGCTTATATGCTAATTTGCATAATTTTAAAACTTGCATAACTTTTGAATTGGTTGGAATTTTAAGATGGAGTTGTCAGCATTTTGGTTTTCTCATTAATGTCTTTTAAATCATGAAGAGTTTTAAAAATGTTTTGAAGGTTCACAAGGACTTTAAGAGGAGGCTACACATGCTCGTCTAAGTCTACACTTGTCAAAATGCCACATTGTTGGAAATCACATGTCACAGCTCAAAATATATCAGATGAAACCTATTCAGTTTGTAGATTTAAAGAGCACTCTATACATTGACCAACTCAGCATCCTCTAATGGTTGTACAAAGACTTCCGTTTCTGTTTTCTCAAGCTCATGATTACTATTCTCATGAATTGACTTTGGAGATGTCTGTTGAAGAGATGTGTCATTCGTTCCACCAGAAGTGTTACTTGTTTCTACCACAGGATTAGTTCCTGAACGAACAGACTCTACAAGCCTCTGAAACAAGCAAAAAGAAAAAAAACCTTCAGAAATAATTATATAAATTGAAGTGCACAAAATCTTGATCATAGCCAGCAAACTTTTTGGGCCCTTCTTGGTTAACAAGAGTAATGCCATCCGTTTTTTCCTACTGGGATTATAAGGCCCTCGATGCAAGAAAACTGTCTTCGGGTCTGTGAACAACAAAGGCGCAGACAGACCTGTGCATCTTCGCAGTCTGATCAGCGCCTTTGTTATTCGCTTATTGGAAAGTATTATGTGTCCATTTGATACAGTGGAAATTTTGATTTTCTAGCTAGTATCTGTAGCTGAACAGGCTGGTTTGAATCTCACTTTGTTGAAAACCCAGAAGACAAGTTTTGTCGCGCCGAGGCCCATATATGACAAACTGTGTGAGTCATATCAGAATCAGAAGGCATCCACTGACACTGCACTATCATGTTTTTAAATAGGATATATCCTGGTTAAGCAGGACAATGGTCAAAACTTAAATATAGGGATCACGCATGTTTTTCATGCATTAACATTTGCCAGGTCCTGAGGAAGCTGTTTGGACACGAGGTCGTTAGGCAGAGTGTTCAAACATAGTCCGAAGGACACATCATGTGTTAATGCAATGAAACAAACGTGTGTGATCGTTATTCTTGCATCTTTTACCTGATTCAGCCTAACCAGCACTGAAAACATCGCTTAAACATTAAAATATCCATTTTCTTACACTGGAATTCTCTAAACAAAATGGCGTCAGCGTCAAACTTTCGAGCGTAATAACCTTGCCACAACGTCAAAGACGTGCACAACGGTTCTCAGAAGAAAAGCATCGGCGAAATGATCAGTCAAGGCCGCAACACTTTCCCATGTAACATCATGTAAACAAATCTGGGCGCAGCTAGTCTTTGTCAAGTTAAAAGCCATGCTCAAAAAGCACATGAATCTCATGATTTGAACAGGGATTTTTGAGGCTTCATACAGCTTCGTGTAACGAATTCCTATACAAGAATACAAATTCGTTTGCTTGGATATAGTCTGAATTATCAGACTTTGTTTTATAAATAACACTTTGTCAAGTAACGGGTACTGTCGTGCCAACCAAGAGTGACAGTGACGTAATATTTTGTTTGCAATTGTTAAGTAAACATTAACTTGTACACTCCACTTGAGCTTACGCGAATCGATAGGTCACTTGTGTATTAATTCTATCCTGTGGAAAGGATTAATACACAAGTGATCAATCGATTAAAAGTCCATGATTGCTTTGTAAACAAAACATGACATCACTGTCACTCTTTTGGCAGGCGCGACAGTAGGCATCAAGCAGTTAGAGGAAATGCGATTTCAAAAATGCAACTTGATGGAGAATTGTCTTCAAAGACTCATAAATGTTTGGCTTGCATTTTTGAATAGCAATTAAATGAATTCTGGATAAACACTAAACGACACTTTAAAAACTTACCCGTTTCAATGATCCCTTTTGATTATATAGAGCATGAATAGCTCCTACCAGAAGCCCAATGACAATTGGTGTCACAGCAATGACCCAACCAATATCCTCCGCCCAATTCTGATCAACACTCACAACACGTACTGGGTACACATAGGCAGCAAAGTTGTAGGTCAGTAAAGCCTGGAATATATTGAATAAATGTCACGTGACAAAATATCTTCAGGTGTGTTACGAGGTAAGTCTAAATCTATAATGGTCAGCTATGGGGAGTAGTGAGAGGCTTTGTAATTTTAATTTTGACTATAAGAAATAAATGTCACACACGTGTTATCTGTTATGATTGAGGTCAGCACTTCAAAAACGAATACAAATACCCTTGAATATTCTCTTGTTTTGTTTGTTTCTTTTCTTGCTTAACGTCCCAAGTCAACAGCTATGGTCATGGTGGGACGGTCAGTTCACCTAACCACACTTTTTCCTGGACAGACTTGAACAAGCGGCGAACCAGTAATTTGTGCACATCTCTTGTGCATTGTCAGCATATTATGATATCATTTTTCCAAGAACTGGGCTGATTTTATTGCTGTAAAAACTTATATTTGGCAGATTCATATTTGGCTCTTTTTGCAATAGGAAAAAAACACCAAAATAAAAGACTGCTTAAAAGTTTCATATTCAGTAACACAATATTCAATAAATGGGCACTCATTCATGATATATTTCTATCTGTACCATTAAAATAGCTATAGAATGGAAATGTCTGCTTTCCTGTTATAGTAAACTTGTCCTTAAAAGGGGATACTTCCTCCGGGGGGGGGGGAGATCATTAGTTTAAGAGTAGCCCCTTTGAGAAAAACAAAATTATTAAATACAAGTCATTAAATTAAGAAACTACAGCAAAACCTGTGTAAAACGGCCACTCTCAAAAAGGCAAAAATGGTTTTCAAGACAAATTATTGCTTAATGCAGGTCAAATGTATTGCAAAGGGAGCATTCATCAATACTTTCGACCTTCATTAAGCCCCCATTTGTCATTAAGACCTTTGTTTTGTCTTTTATTGAGTAGCCATTTTACACATGTTTTACTGTACTTCAATTTGTAGGTCTTTTAAAATCGCACTATTTTGACACTAATACTTATACACGGGCGGTAAACCTAGGAACTATAACGAAAGTGTGTTAACGTAATTTTGTTCCCAAGCCACATCCGGGACACATCGTTGTAGTTTCCAGGCCGAAAATTAGATAAACAAACGTAAGTGTCATTTTCATTTTCGTTTTAATTTTACTATTTAGAACGACTTATGGAAAAATCAGGCAATGTGGATCCGTATAAATATGTCTCAGCGTCCCCTCTAGCCCAAAATTTTGTATGAAAAGTAATTTTATTTCTTTAGATGTGTGTTTCCCCACTGAGCATCGGACCAACTTTCCCCTTAAGTACAGTGCCAGTTTGAAGGATTTTAGCCCATACCTGTCAAATAAATGGAATTTGATATCATTTGATGATGAAAATGATAAAAAAGACCCTAAATAAACGTTCCTACACAGAAAAAAATCTAAGCATTTACTCGTAAACGATTCATGCCTCGTTCGTCCTGTGTGGTAGTTTCCAGTGCATCGTGGTAGTTAAAATGCTATCATGGTAGTTGCCAACACCATGCAGTAGTTCCCATCAACAGATTTCCGCTCTTTTAAGAATAACCAATACTAGTGCACCTATCAATATCCCCCACCCAACAAGGGGGGATACCATGGAGATTAGACAGCCCAAAAATCACAACACATGGGGATTAGATGGAACACCTAAAAACGTGGTTGGGACATTTGATACTTTTTCTGGAAGTTCTAAATGAAATTTTATAAAAAATATGATGGCCCACCAAATTATTTAGGACACCAAGTATTTGCTTATGGGTGGGGAATCCAATCGAGTTTTCAAAAGTGTCTTATTCCCCATGGGTATCTCACTGCCTCCCTTTTGGGGGAAGCATTAATAGGTGCATTGGGATCAGTCGTGACTCAATTTTATAATTGATATGCGTTTCACTGAAATAAATTATACCCATACAATTTATGGCTTGTACAATCGTCGTGAGCAGGCCCTTTCCATAATGTGGTCTGTCAAATTGTTTGCTCGTTTAAATACATGTTTACAAACGTTTTCATATATTTTCCTGTTTTGGCATCGTCTGATTTTAATGTTTGCTTGGCATCACTTTTATTTTCCATAGTACAGTAGCATAGAATTTACCCTTTTATGAACATATTTACCTTTGCATTTGTTTACATGTTTAGACATTTGTACTCCGATTGGGGGAGGTAAAATGGCTATTTTGGGTATTTTCAGACATTTATGCAAAAAGTTAATGAAGTGAAAATGATTGCTGAAAGAGGACAAAATTAGTTTAACCTTAAAGGTACAGTATTTTTAATGCTTTATATCTCAATTCTGCCCCCAAATGGAATGTAATTTGCATATTATTCCTCGATGGCGGTCATTTGACATTGTACTATATACTATTAAAGCCACATGAAACTAGGGTATTTGTAGCTGAATTACTAGTCCTAAACATAGACATACAAAAAAAACATTGCCATAGGGCCAAAATCTCAACTTCATAATAATCAAGTTTATTATCTGTATATTTTTACAATGAACTTCATTTCTGACTTTAAGTCATTTAATTTTTTGATACTGTGTCACATAAACGAATAATTGTATAGTATTTATTACACCAATTGACCTCAATCGATCTGGGACAAAGATATCAAGTTAACCATTGGGGGACCAACTCTTTTGAAACAGTACAACTCCAGAACTATAACATATAAAAAGAATCTAAAACAGTGAAATTTTGATAAAGGTGCCTGTTTTGTGCATGTTTTTTCATGTTCAACGTGTATTCTGTACATTTCTGCACAGATGACGTTTTATGAAAATACCCCCAAAATAGCTATTTTACCACAAGTCTTAAATGGTTGCCATGGCTCAACTGAGTTCTGACTGGCAGCAGTGATGAAATCCACTGTTTCGTTGAAGATATGAGGGGCAGTAGCATGGCATCATAACTCCACATTGCGTTGATAAAATGCTATCAAATAGTACATTTTTGGAAACTATAATTAAACAGCTACATGATGGTATAATTTATGTCGAATAAGGACTCGGCGTGCACATGCAGCACATGTTTGAAATGAGTAAGGTTTATACACTGGCTGAAATTTTAAGCAAAATGTTTGTAAAAAACAAAGGAAAATTGGGGACCTTATTTACGATCATGGTTTAACAAATTAACTGTTTGGTGCCAACTTAACTTTTATTAAAATATTTTATACAATCACTATTTTCACGACTTACACCCTTACATTTGGAAAATTTTAACAAGTAGAGAAATGGTAAACTTTCAAAAATGGGACTTTTTTCGATTTTTCTTTTTAATTTTACTATAAATTGTGCCACTTTAGGAGCACGAAAAATGCCTAATGGGTATATGTTATGCTTTATTTGTAGCAAACAATGCATCAAAATCATTTCGTCGTGCAAAAAATGTGCCTTGTTTAGTTACGTATTCAATAAAAAAATTCCTAATGCACAACCCCTACTTTTCAAGAAGTGGGTGGGGTAACTTAACCCCTCACATTTTGTCGATGGCACAAGAACTTCTTATGATATCGCGTCAACCATCACAAAATTGATTGGTTTCTACTCTCAAATATTTTTACGTTTTTGTTTGTCACCGTTTTCAATTGAAATGAACCAGAACGTCAACTCATAGCTAAACCTACTCTGCCATATGGGAAGATTATACAAGTTATCTTCCCTTTGATCTGGTTTACAAAATTTCTTTTGATTTCAATACAAAGAACATACATTGTGCTTGACAAAAATACCAACCCACGGCTATTTTTAACTACTGTCGGTTATATATTTTCAAAATATGTGCATTGTGACAAGCGGTTTTTAGTCGAAGATTTTAGCACATTGCTTTGATTTCTACGCGGTTTTGGTATTGCTGTTCTGGTATTTAGTTATTTAGAAACATCCAACTCAGTCATCAATTGTATAATAACTGCATCAGATTATGGCCTGCCAAATGGTACAAAATTATCTAATTTCATGGACTATTGTTAATATTCTCCACACTTTTCAAAAGGTAAACTGTTATATTTTCCACTGGAATTTTGTGTTTTCCAGTATGCAAACAGTACATGTATTCACAATACAATTTTTCATGTCTGCATTATAATATTCCCATGAAATTTGTGTCATAACATAGAAGAGAAATAGCTGTTTGAAATGATACCAAACATGATACGGTTTGTAGATCGGTGACTGAGATCATGCTAAGAACTTACCAAATGCCAAGAGCTTATCTATTGCTGAGGCATATGCCATCACGATTTAACCGCTGTTTCCAAAGGGCAAATTTCTTTTCTCTGTTTTAGATGGGCATCTACACAGGGGCGTAATTTGAAAAAAATGGTAGAGTTCCACTAGGTGATGCTACATACCAAATATCAAGGCTCTAGGCCTTGTGATTTCAGACAAGAAGATTTTTTCATGTTTTCCCTATAAGCCTATGTAAAACATGTGACCCCTGGGGCGGGGCAATTTTAGGCCCTAGGAGCATAATTTGAACAAACTTGGTAGAGGTCCACTAGATGATGCTTCACACCATGTGGTTTCAAACAAGAAGGTTTTTTTCATGTTTTTCCTATATAAGCCTATGTAAAACATGTGACCCCAGGCGGATCCATTTTTGGCGCCAGGGGCATAACTTTAACAATTTTGGTAGAGGCTTACTAGGTGATGCCAAATATCAAGCTTTTAAGCCTTGTGGTTTCAGACAAGACTATTTTTAAAGTTTTCATCTCGATAATCTATTTTTAGCCTGTGTGACCTAGATATGCACCGGACCTAAACCATTTGTACAATTATTAAAGAGGATCATTTCTGTCAAGTTGGGTCAAAATCCAACCAGTAGTTTAGGAGGAGATATCATTTAAGTCAATTGTTAATGAACGACAGACGACAGAGGAAAACTGATCACAAAAGCTCACCTTGGCACTACGTGACAGGTGAGCTAAAATAAAGTAGCCCCTGATAAGTGAACATCTGCTGATGGGAACAACTACAAAAATCCTACAAAGTTTTGGCAACTACCACGATAGCATTTTAACTACCACACTGGACAAACGGGGCATGATTGTTTACGAGTAAATGCTCAGATTTTTTTCTGTGTAGGAACGTTAAATGAGGGTCTTTTTATCATTTTCATCGTCAAATGATATGAAATTTTATTTAATTTGACGGGTATGGGCTAAAATCCTTCAAACTAGCACTGTACTTTGGGGAAAGTTGGTCCAATACTCAGCGGGGAAACACACATATAAAGAAATAAAATTTCTTTTCATACAAAATTTTGGGCTAGAGGGGACGCTGAGACATATTTACACAGAACCACATTGCCTGATTTTTCCATAAGTCGTTCTAAATAGTAAAAATAAAACATACATGAAAAATGACACTTACGTTCGTTTATCCAATTGTAGGCCTGGAAACTACCACGACGTGTCCCAGATGTGGCTTGGGAACAAAATTACGTTAACACAATTTCGTGATAGTTCCTAGGTTTATCACCCGTGTTATAGTTGAACAGTAGCTCAATATTATTTTATTGCAGGAAATTGAAATACGTAACTTTTAAATACTCTGAGTAGTTTGGATATGCAATTCATCTAAGAGATCATTTGTGTACATTATAAGGTGACAAATGCTTCATGTATAGCTGATTTAGCCAGATAATCATTTAAATTAAAAATTGCAGACAGCCGTATTAATTTTTGGGAACATATTATCACATCACATAACTCTTGTCAACAAAAATGTTTTGTTGACTAAACAAACAAAGTGATTGGTTATCATACGTGTATAGGGCTATTCTAATAAATTATGATCCAGTAAATATGATCTTTTACATTAAAAAAATACAACAAGGGGTATATGATAATACTTTACAAAAACAAGAATCTGCTATTCTAGATAGTTCTAAATTATATTCCTACAAACATTTTCACAAAATTCAAGCAAGAGATAGTATTGGTTGTAGTTCAGATAGATCATGTTGGACAAAATTGAGAGTCAGTGCTCATACTCTGACATTGAAAAATGTAGATACACTAGTATCCCTAGACATAATCGGATCTGCACAATTTGCAGTATAGGTTCAATTGAACATGAACAGCATTTCTTGCTGATATGCTCTTCATATAGGCCTCTAAGCGAAGATTTCTTTCAAAAAATAAAGAATCTAGATAGAAATGTTTCTATTCCTCTCTGTTTTAAGAATAACATATATGTGTATAGTTTACTTAATAGTAAGAACGACATAACTGTAAAATTACTATTAGATCTATGCTTTATCTGTGATAAACATTGTTTTAATTGGAATGATAAGCCCATCGCTATTGCTTCAATACATAAATGTTCAAGGCTTCATGTTAAATTAAATGTACAAATTTATGTTTATTTGTTAGCCATGTCCATTCACTTTGGATGTGTCAGTGCAACGAAAATAGTAAGTGAGTATGATCAGGAATACCACAATCACAAACTGCAAACCAACCCAAGGCACCACGAGGAAGTGCCACACAACAATCAAAACCATTACCATTGCCATTGCCATTTTTCCTATAGAACTTCTAGTGCTAAATGTTTTTACTGTGTTGGATGGATATATTATTCCTTATAAGAGGTTGAAGGTAAAAAAATCTTTATTAAATTTTCTTTGCTGGACATGTAAGAGGCAAATTATGGAAACACGTCAAGTGATATAGCGTCATCTGGGTGGGTATACACTGTTTACTAATGCCTCATCGTGGAACGCTATGCATATATATACAGTCAGATATAAGTTAAGCATCACACAAAAATTATTTAAGAGACGTTTTTCATGTACAAATTTATTCAGAAGAACACCCATTATGCAATATTTTTTTACCCTAGTCTTTCCTTGGTCTGCCGAAAATATACAAATGTCATTTGGTCATTTTGCCAAAGTTCTATGGTGTCCTGTATACACCAACCCTTTTTATTTATTTATTTATTTTTTTTTTTGGGGGGGGGGGGGGTGTATACCCTCAAAAGTGTCACAGCTTAACCCAAAATGCTTACTTTGATTTCAAACAAACGCAGAAATATACTAGACCTATTTTTCAAACTAGTGTCAAACTGGTTTTGTCGAACTCTATGCTTCATATCAGTTATACACAGTTATAAAGATAATTAATCGCTTGTTTATAATTTTTGCATTATCACTATATAACATGCCATTCTTTTTACACATCCATAATTTTAATTCTTTTAGAGATATGAATCTGAAATGTTCAGACAGAACTTGTCCTTGATATTGTAACAATATAACACTTATACTTTACATGTCTAAGCGTTTTGAAAATAACATAATGGGGTAGAGAATATGGATATTTTCCGGGTAAGTGTGCATTTACCATGCCTGGTAGTTTACCTAAATGATAATCGAATCAAAATTTGCTGTAAATTGTCACCACTTTATCTATTGACATATAAAAAACAACAAGAAAATATTCATGACATGAAAGCTTGCTTCGTTTTTCTAGGAAACTATTTAGGTAATTCTTAACTTATGCCTGACAGTAGATGTTAACCACCTATGTTGCATGCAACATCATTCCTATAAGAAATCGAAATAATTTGAAACTGGTTTGAATCCCACTTACTTACCGTTGTAATCAGAGCAGCTAGTCCATACCATAAGCTCATAAAAGCACGCTCTATTGGAATATATAACACTTCCTGTTTGACTGTAAGGGAAATATATTCAAAAAAATATTTTTGTCAAATACTTTACCCTTAAAGCGCCAAGAAAAAATGCTTCTGAAAATGTCGTCTGCTGAAGTCGTCTGCTGCAAATAATTGCCTAACATTACTGACCAATTAGGTATAAAAGGAAACAGCGTGGGACTAGATCAGACTGCTCCTAGAGGAGCAGTCTGATCTGGGTCCACACTGTTTGCCATAGAGGCTTCTTAAGCAGTTCAGCAGACGAGAAAAGCAGACGACTTTTGTAGTGATTGGCGCATTTAGGGTTAAATACCTAAAAGTGCACTCATTTAAAATACATTGGTGAAAGTGTTTAGGATTCTACCGTATTGAACGTTGGTAATGAGCCCTATTGAATCGTGCTGATGATCATGCGCAGGCTCGCCTAAGTCTTTTTGACCCTGTTGAATCGTAAAGAATGGCGTCACGCAATCGTGAAACTTCTGCTCATATGAAATGGTTTCGGGCATGTTCTGTGGGCCCTATTCATACAAATGTCCTGCATGTGTTGCTTTCTTATTATGTAAAAAAAATCAAAAGAACGATAAAATATGTTGCAGCAAGATTACTTTTCCATAGGTCCAGCTAAACAATATTTATAGCGTAAAAAAGCAATTATTATCTTGCACACAAGTTAATACACACATTCTGGGTGCACAAAAGAACCGTCTTAATGAATCGGTTCTTTTTAGCACCCACAGTATACGTATATGTCTCACTAAAAATCTAATACGCACTCTTATCGCTACATCCCCAGCAACCTGCATGTATGTGCCAAACAGACTTAGGCGAGCCTGCGCATGATCACCAGCAC
This sequence comes from Loripinus fragilis, assembly GCA_964019695.1. Classification (NCBI taxonomy): domain Eukaryota; kingdom Metazoa; phylum Mollusca; class Bivalvia; order Lucinida; family Lucinidae; genus Loripinus; species Loripinus fragilis. The sequence goes on from CAXHUL010000519.1 coordinate 79,549, forward strand.
GGTTTTGTCGTACATTTGCTGTTCGCACCTCAGTTTACACACCTGTATCTGGGAGCGAGCCGAAGCTCATCTCGTGTCCCACCGAATGGTTGTGCATGCGTGTTAGCGGATGATGAAAATTGCGATTATATCTTATGAATATAGAATATTTGTGTACAGGGGCGGATCCAGGATTTCTGGAAAGGGGGTTCATACATATAAAAGTGTAGAGGGTTCGCTTTGCTGATTTTATCTCATATTTCTTAAATATCCCATGAAAATGAAATAATTTGGTCTCAATGAGACCAAATTATTTCATTTTCACGCGATATTTAAAATCGGGGGGGGGGGGGGGGGGGGGCGGTTCCGGCGAACCCCCTGAACCCCCTCTGGGTCCGCCACTGGAGTATGACAAGGCAATGCAACCACATTCAAAGACTACAGACCAACCAACGACACAGTTTGGAAAACAAAACAATTAAAGAAAGACATGTCCCCTCTGAACTATAGTTGCGCATGTGTATTTGAATAACGGCTCGTTACGGAATGATGAAGATGCCATTATCTCATGACACAAATCATAAAAAACAACATGACCCGAATATGCCACGATCACAGATTGCAGATCAACCCACGGCACCGCGAGGAAGAGATAGAGAGCCTAGACATCCACATCACAATTAAAATAAAGCAGTCTGTTCCTACTGATATGTTAAATGACGGCTAGATTTCATCGGATGCTCACATCACGGCTCATATATATCAAAAGTATAACCAGGAAATGCCACAATCATTGACCGCAGAGGAACCTACTGCGCCCTGAAAAAGAGACACAAAACACAGACAGTCAGAGGGGCTCTCAATTATATTGTTACGTAGGCTTGGACCCAGGCTCTGCTGTTAAACCCAAAAAAAAGTATCAGGAATGTCAGGCATACTCAAAATCTATTTGAAATTTAAGCCCCCATCCCCCAAAATATTCCCATTCTGTACACTGACCTTAAGAAAGCCCTAAAAGTAAATAAATGACCCCTAAAATACTCCTGTTTTATGACCCCCATTAAAAATATCCACAACTTCATGATTTATTTTTCTGAAAAACCCCAAAATTGAAATAAAAAAATTGAAACCCCCAAAATGGGCTAAGCCTACGTATATATGAACATATCAGAGTACCCTGCCATCTTACCCCCTAGACCCTCTGCACAGACAAAGGCCAAGTGCATCATTCCATTCGCACCACCACCAATAGTGGGCAATCTCCTCATAATCCACCCACCAACCTATTAGCCAACCAAGCAGTAAATCCTTAACAATATCAAGTTCACAATGCCACGTGTTGCGAAAGGCGTCCACTCTACGTACCCAGTGGAAAACATGATTGCCGCTGTAGAAGCTGTCAGAGAAGGCGCTTCTATCAGAGAAGCGTCCTCCAAGTTTGGCGCACCTCGGTCAACCCTTGGTGACAGAATGACAGGCCGGATAGCTGTTGAGGCAAGACCTGGACACAGTCCAATAATCCCAATAGAAATTGAAAACAGAATGGTGGAAAAAGCAGTCTCATGTGCTAACCAAGGCTTTGGTGTTTCAAAGAAAACGTTAACAGCAAGGACGGGAAGTCTCTGCCGTTCACTTGGTTTAAACAACAAGTTTACTAGAGGCATTCCAGGGAAGGCCTGGTGGAAAGGCTTCAGAGCTAGGCACCCTGAAGTCACCTTAAGAAAACCGGAAAAGCTTACAACTGTCAGGTCTAAGGCCATCAACGCTCCTGTTGTGGGCTCATACTTCATCACACTTTATGAATTAATCAAGACACCAAATATTGCCCCATCATGTGTATGGAACATGGACGAGACAAGCTTAAGTTTGGAACATACGCCAACAAATGTTGTCGCCAAGAGAGGTAGTAGAGTCATTCCGGGCAGAACAGCAAATTCGAAGGAAACTATAACTGTTCTTCCTTGTGTAAATGCAGCCGGTGGAAAAATGCCACCATTAATAATAGTGAAAGGGAAGACCTCGCGTTCACTGAGAGCATTCAACACGCACGAAGGTCCTGAAGGTGCATTCTGGACCTACCAAGCAAAAGCTTATATGGATGACGACATGGGAACAGTTTGGTTTCGAGATGTTTTTCTCGATGACGACATGGGAACAGTTTGGTTTCGAGATGTTTTTCTCCCAAATTGTGAGGACATTAGACCACAATTCCTCCTGATGGATAATCATCATTTGCATGAAACACTAGGCTTGTTGGAGATTGCGTCAGAAAATGAAATACACGTATCGGCATTTCCACCAAATTCCACGCACTACCTTTGTCCACTTGATAGAGCGGTATTTGGACCATTCCAGAGGGAATACAATACCGTATGCACTGAATTCATGGCAGCGAGTGCAGGAGCAAATGTTAACAAGTTAACATTTCCTAAACTTGTGAACCAAGCATATATTAAAACATTTTCCAGAACAAACATTGTTTCCGGCTTTGAAGCTACTGGTATTTATCAGTGGAATCCACTGGCTATACCCGCAACAGCATTTTCCCCTGCTGAACAATTTGACAAGGCTTCATCGGAATCAAAGATCGGCGAGCATCCGCTTCAATGGGTAACAAGAAAAGTAATGGTGGCCTCTGCTCATCCTTCAACAGAAGATGACACCGCTTTGATTGCTCCTTCTACCAGTAATGACACAGTGACTCTTAACACATCTATAATTGACCAGGACGGTAATGTGGTTGGAGAAGTCACCATTGGTGAACTAGCCGAAGAAGCTCCAAGTATAGAACCGTTTATTCCACCCAACGCTAAACAAGCCTCCAGTGAATCGACAGCTGCATCCATTGAGCCTCTCTCGACTAACATGTCTTCTATCCAGTCAGTAGATCCGACCAGTCACCATATTACCGAGTCGGATCCGATTATGCCCAATATGATGACAGAACATGACGCTGCGAACATTCTTCTCACGTTGAATGAAAGTTCTGAACAGATGGAAGTTGAAGAATGGTCTGATGTTTGGAATGTGGAGCTAGAGAGTTTGTTTAAAATACAGCCTATTGAGACACCAAACTCACAACCACAAGAGAAGAAGACAAAACGAGTTACCACCCATCGCGTGCTAACCAGTCCCGAAATCATAAAGCAAAAAGCAAGATGATGAATTACAAAAAGAAAGAAAGGAAAAGGAGAAAGAAGAAAGAAAACGTAAAAGAGAAGAAAACAAGCTTATAAAGGAAGCAAAAAAGTCAAATTTGAAACCTAAACCTATTAAGAAAAAGCAAATAAATGAGGACGCATAGGTATTTGTGAGAAGCCTTATTTGAGGGAAGCCTTAACATTATAAAGTGACTGGACGACTACACTTGATTACTTACAAGCTTAAGCAACAGTTATGTTTATTCTTTAGGTGGTTTCTTGCGGCCCGTGGAGACTCTGACCAGATTGGACAAATGCCTAAACTAGTCTGAGTCTTCGCTACGCGCTTATGTCCTGTGGTGGCTAAGTCATTTGAAAGATTTGCCAATCATTTATGCCCACCCAACATGACCAAAAATCCACCTTTGTATGCAGTTATGTTTGTTTTACGTCTTTTCAACTATGTATGAACATGCTAAATGTCCTGAAATACATAATACATGTATAATATTTGTTATAACATTCAAGTAACTGCTTTCCCAATTTGATTACAAAATCCAAACAAGTGATGCCTTTGCACCTGAATGTTGCCTGATATCAACCCCTAAAAAGTTCTGCAGGGGTCCACCTAACATTCGTAGAATAACCTGTCAAATATGCCTTTCCCTGAGGATATAATGTGTTCACATGCTCAACTCAACTGAGCATGAAATTTATTATATCATGCTCATAAATATTAAACTGCCAACAATTGTTTACATTTTAACATTTATTAGCATGATTAAGTTTGGAAACAGAACAAGTCTTTATTAGCATTTTAGTTTTATGAGCATGTGAAATGTCATGCTCAGTTGAGTTGAGCATGAAAAATGTTTATAGCTTAACAGCGTGGTATGAATTTGGTACGTATCACATATGCGAACTGCGAATGCTCAGGCGAGCCTGTGTATCTGTGTAGTCCAATCAGAGCCTTCACTGTTCGGACATGTAATGTAGCCTTTGGAGGAGGGTGAATCTTCAGATTTAGATCTAGATAGCCCTTCCGCGAGCTGCATATGCATGTGCAATAGAAAAATTACAAAATATTAATTGCTGTAATCGCACGGCTAGTGCGGCGTCCATGATGGATGGTGGCAGATGTCAGTCCGTTTTTAGTCTGTGGCTTCCTATATCTTATAGTGTATACGGACAGCGAAATGCTTCAAGACTATTCGGATGTGCATACTCGCCTGAGCCTTTGCTGGTCACTTTATATCAGGACCGTTGGCTTGTTGTCAGACTGTTGAAACACAATGTTACAGACAAGAGAACCTCCCAGATATTTCAAAGTACTTGGACCCTGAATTGTTTTGATTGAAAATATTCGGTGATCTATTAGAATGGAGCTTCAACTTTAAATTTATAATACTATATACTGACATATATGATTCGTGATTCTGACAAGTATAAATGAGGCGCTAGCCTATTCCGGGTCTTCCCGGACATTAGTGTGCATTCCATTTTGTATATTTTGGTGGTCTAAGGTAGGTCTCATTCAATCAAAAGAAGACAAGCGAACTTTTACGTCTGTCCGAGTGTACCATCACCAATGTCCGAGTGTACCCTCATCTGTCCGATCGTACCCGACACCTGTATTTCGTTTATTATTCATCAAATATTGGGATCATTTATAATATTTTCAACGCTTGATATACTTCGGGCTACCATTTAAGCATAACCCTACAAAAAATATAACGCAACCGGCATCTATCGAACAGGTCCGGATTTCTATTGGAGAGAAAAGACGAAGCTGTCCGAACGTACCGGGTCTGACCCTATTGTACTTTCCAAAATCATGAAAAATATTAGGTGCTGATCAGACTGCACGAAAGTACTGATCTGCGCTTTAGTTGTTCCCATGCAACAAAACAAGATTTTCTCACAAAGTGGCCTACATACTCTCGGGTCACTGTCAGCCCACCAGAGAAACGCCATTTAAATGGCGTTTCACTGGCAGGCTGATAGTGGCCCAGATTTAAATATGCGGATCCAGAGGGGGGACAGGGGGTCCGGCCCCCTGGAAAATTTGAAAAAAATAAAGGGTTCCTAAACAATACTGTTCCAGAAGCCATTAAAATCACAAAGCTACCAATACAGCATTCAATGTTGGGCCATCATCGGCCCGCTAGCAAAACGGTTTCGCTGGCGGGCCGTTGATGGCCCGCTTATAGTGGAATTTGATTCTTCCTCCCCTCATCAAACTTTGAAAAAAAAGCTTTGTCAAAGTTGGACTCCTCTGACGAAACTTTCTGGATCCGCGCATGATTTACATGCTTACCGGGATGTTTGAATATATATATATATATATATATATATATATATATATATATATATATATATATATATATATATATATATATATATATATATATATATATATATATATATATATATATATATATATATATATATATATATATATGAGTGCATGTCGAATAGTTAATAAGGTGTATAACTTACTGTATCCCACAAGGAATGGTACAGTTGAAATGATGATGAGGGTAAAGAAAAGGCGATCTACGTAATCATTGACGATGGCGTAAAGATGGATTCCACCCTGAAAAAAGAAATATGAGTGAGCACATGGGATTTTGGTACTTAGGCAAAAGAAAGAGAGTTGTGTTTACGGTTTTAGACTGAAATGCTGTAGGTAGGGTAGGAAGTTTTTTTTAGATATGTAGACCATGTTATTTAGAATTGAAGATATAGTCCAATGTTCTTTAACACGTCTATTTTTATAATGTATTTCTTATCGAATTCTGGGCTTAAAACTGCGCTTTCTGCACAGACTTGCATGTGCCTTCACTGCTCAACAATGTTCTGGCTCAAATATTAAACTTTTATAACTGTTAGTTTTTAAAATTATATATCAGTCTATATAGGCATATTAGCACGTGGGCATATCTCAACTGCTAAAATACTCCCTAAAGAATATATTGAAAGATATGCTGACATAGATTGGTACATATATCAACTCTTGTACCAGTCCTGAAAATATAGAGGACGGTAATTATACGTCAGACGGACTGAATGTCTTAAACAAGAAAATGAATTGTACAACAGACATATAATTGTTGCATATTTCATTAAGGTTGTCAGAAACCCAGACTGACGAACGCTTTGTGCATTTGGTAACCATGTTTAACACGAATATAATATTGGTTAAAAATTTCTTTGTCTGATCTTGACTTTTGTATTTAAACTTTAGCAGGCAGTAAGCAACAGGTCACAAAACCTCCAACAATAGATATGAGATATGTGTTTTGATATATATTGCGTAAGGGTGCAGCCAATGCTCAGGTCAGCCAGCCCATCTGCACAGTTTCACGCTGGAAGACTTTAACTATATGTATTGAAGTAGATAAAGGATCAGACCAAACTGTGAACAGAGACCAAACATCGAATATTGAATCAAGACGTTAAACAAAACCTTGGGCAGTTACATTTGTATCTTGGTTTTCTTGCCATTATCTTATTTTTCCTATCCACCATATTTAGAATGCTGCCATTTTGTACAGTTAATTATTTCTAGAGACAAACGTGACAAAAGTATCACCTGAGAGGAAGAAAAGCAAGAAAAACAGTCAAATGAATGAACAAGCAGCAGCGTGGCTCAAATTAACATGATACATTTGCACTCAATGCACATGCGTACGAAGATTTAACATTCTGGGCCTTACAGCTCCTGGGAAAAGTGCCTGCGCAGAGCGAGTTTGTGCATCTGCACAGGCTCGTAGGTTTACGCATTAGGCTCCCAAATGCCTAATTTGGTCTATGATACGATAGGTATCTAAATTTTATGTGCTGCTAGAATTATGATTTGCTAGCTGTGTGTCTGTGATTGAGAGATGATGTCCCCAATATGTGTACAGAAATAAGCTGAAATATGAAAAATGTGCAGTTATGAAAGGAGAGCCATTGGAACCACCCATCCGTGGATGCTAAGCACAGAAATGACTTGGAACGGTTTTACCTGTATAGCGTATGGTATACTCAGCAAGAACGAAGCACCACATGCAGCCAGGACCAGGAATTCCCTCCGCCGGAAGTACGTCATCAGGAACTTTGGTGTAGATGGCAAGAGGTTTTCAAGAATGGCCAGAAGATGAAGAGCCTAAAATTAGAAAATACAAATGTGCCTCGTCGCGACCAAACCTGTCTTCGGGGTTTCCGTCAAAGCGAAATTCAAACCAGTCTCCTCAGCTACGGAGACTATCTAGAAAATTGAATTTTCTTCCGTAGCAAGTTTACATATGAATCTGTCCATAAAGCGAATAACAAAGGTGCTGATCAGACTGCGCGGATGCGCAGGCTGGTCTGCACCTTTTTTGTTCGCTCACCTCCGAAGACAGGTTTTCTCGCGTCGAGGCCTTGATATGTGATTTCCAACAATGTGGCTTCTTGTCAAGTGTAGACTAAGACGAGCTTGTGCAACCTCCTCTTAAGCTTATAAACTCGGAATGATATTTGATCAGTAGTTTAACAGTCATAGAATATTCAAGCGACTAGCAAAGGCTCTGATCAGACTGCGCGTATGCGCAGGCTGGTCTGAGCCTTTGCTGGTCGCATATACCACATTGTTGGAAATCTCATGTCGCGGCTCAAATGTTTCAAATACACTTTTTTCGTCTTGATGGATTTTCCAATATATATTGATACAATAAGCATCATATATTTAACCCTTTGTATACTAATGGATTTTTCCTTCTGGTTTGATATAATGTTTTCAAAAAAAACATCGCATTTTTTGTCTGAATTATGTTATTTTACCTTGTTGCATTTCATCTAGATCTTCACTGTTTACAAAAGTACTCGTTTAGGGGTTTTCAATTACAATGGTGATTGGGCAAAAGGTCGAGGTTTCCAAATAATGACTTATTTTTGTCCCTGAAAATGTTTTTATTTTAGAAAACAGTGTAGACCTTGATATCTGGGTGTTCACTGTTAATCATTGTACCCATACAGGTTTCCATAATTCGCACTAACAGCTAATGACATATTGCCTTCACTGTTTTTTACAACTTGTTATTGCCATTCGCAGAGTAATGCTTGCTTCATGCTGGTTTGTCTGGTTGATAATTTATACAAGTCACGAAGCTAAGAAATATAAAACCATTAAAAACCATCCTTAGAAGTATGAAACAGGAGACAATAATACATTGATTTTATTCTTGTTCTCGTGAAAATGAACATTTGCGCAATGCGCCACAAAGGCTCCGGATATGGAAATTTTATGAGCTTAAAAATGTGATTTTTTTCTTATCGATCAGTTAAAACATGTGTTTTGGATTCTCAAAAGAACCGTCTCATTTAGACGGTTCTTTTGAGTACCCACAACATATGTTTTGGATGAGAAATAAAGAAAATAGTTTTCAAGTACGCACTCTTATCTGGAGGCATGCGCCAAGCCAGACCTGGGATGAGCATGGGCAGCCCAAGCTGTGCAGAGTCTTCATTGTCTGCATACAGTAATCACGAGGCCTTCGATACCAATTAAGTGCATAGGGTAGACGTGGATATGACTGCTCATAGCCAGGTATGCCTGAGACTTCATTTGATGCACACCTTGATGGTTTGATTAAGATGATTTTATTTAGTCTGAATATAATTCATCATAATGAGTGCGCTAAACAATGCCCTTTCATATCAACAGGAAATGCGTAGGAACAAGGAAATGTCTGGCCATTCCTGGCCATTCATTCCTGGCCATTCCTGTGCATCCTGGTGTTCTTGTTTAATGAACTCATATCAAAAGATACGAACGTAGAGAGCCACGTTAATTTTTTCTCGTTTTGTTATCAGATTAAAAATCAAACCGGTCAACTAAATATACTAGATAGAGCAAATATTTTGATATAATTTGTATATATCTATTACACTTTTCATACGAATAATCGCAAAAACCATTGATCAACTGTGTGATGGCATATGCAGACATTGCACTTACTGTTAACAAACAGCAAATTGAGTTTCCGACAAGCCTGTCCATTTAAACAAAATCGCCTCATAAAAATATGGTAAAAATTAGATAAACTTAAAGCCAGGGACTTCAACGCGACCAGTTTGTCTACATATGATTCTCCATTCTTTACACAATCCCATAATTTAATTAAAGATAAACTTATTCATCTTATTGAAAGAACCCTCTAAAGAGAAAGCTCTCCTTACCTAGCATGTAACGAAAGAAAAACTTTTTACAGCCAATAACTATCATGCATGGTCTTGTCAAAATATATGTGATGCACTGACCATTTTGTTTGACAACATTTAATACGACTTTGGCACTAAATTGTATGGACAATTTGTAGGGATTCCAATGGGCACTAATTGTGCTCTCTTGGTTGCGGATTTACTCTTGTTGTGTTATGAGAGGGACTTTATATGATGTCTCTTTCTGGTGATAAGCAGGCTGATATTATTGACGATTTTAACACTACATTCAGATATTTGGATGATATTTTAAACTTAAATAACATATATTTTGAAAATATGGTAAGTTAAATATACCCTTTAGAGCTTCAACTTAATAAAGCCAAAACCTCTGATACTGAAACCTCGTTTTCGGATTTGCATTTGTCCATTTCTAATAATATTTTTTCTAAAATTTGTCAATATCCCATTTTTAGATGGTGGAGTTTATATTTCTCAACCAATCCGATTTTCTAGAGCATCTAGCCATGTTGCTGACTTCATCACTTGCAATAAATTTTAACTGAGAAACTTCTTAAACATATGATTTGATATCTAAATTCCATATCGGACTTAAATCTCTCTTGCGTCAGGGACTTTCAGAGCCAGAGTTTTATGGCGACTTAGTGTATAAATTAAAGAAATTAGTTAGCATTAATAATTTTTCAGCGCAGATTATTAAAATAATTTCTCATTATGAAAAGATTGGTTATAACAATAATGTATTGTGACAGACTGCATGCTTTGTGGTCAACCCAATCACAGTAGACAACTTTGCTTTCCTCTTTAATTGCATGCTAGTAGGTCAGTCCCCAGACTTTATAGTGGTTCTGACTTTAAGACTTATCTGTAGATTCGTTGGTTGGGACCTGGTGTTGTGTCTTTGGTCAGCCCTCTGGGATTTAACTGTTGGATTAATTTTGTTCCGGTAATCAGTTGTATGTACTGTTGAGTCCTATCTTTATTTTATATCTTTTTTTTATCTTGATTTGTATGTACTAGGAGAATGATAAGTTATGGATCTTTCATGCAAACCAAACATCCACATCTGAATTAAGGGTGAGGTTGGTACCATTCAACATGTTTAAGCTCTCCAGTGAATTCTTTTACTGACCATTCCAAGGCGGTGCCTATTTTGTGGATCCTTTTTGTTATCATGTTTCACTTCTGTCATTATTTTACTGTCTTGTCTGTTCCTTGCAGTCTTGTGGTCACCTGCTGGGAAAGAGCTGACCTCTTGGCTCTCTTGTGTGTGATGTTTCTTTGTATTTTGTCACTTTTCCATATAAAGTCTTGGGTCAGGTGTGGTACTCCTGATCTTTGCATTCTTCTGTACTTTTATATTTACTTTTGATTGCAATATTGAGTAGATGCTGGCATCCATGCTAATAATATTCCTATATGTGTAGTAAAACAAAAAAGGGTGGATGCCAAATCGGGAAATGTCCCTGGGTCTCAGAACTAGATCAAAGATCAAGTCGGTACAAAATAACAATATATTAGACAAACACTCCTTTCTATGCCATCTACTGGCCATAGCATGTTCATTTAATTCACTGACACTATCCAGGATATACTTAAGATATATGTAACATTAACTCATATCATAGATAAGAATGGAGCACATGCCCATGAAAGGTTTGAGGTCATTTAAAATGCCAATTTCACAAAATAAATGTATGCAATGTTAATGCTGCATTTTTGTCACTATCAAACCATTCCAACAATACAAAACTATCATAAAACTAGACATGCCTGGTTTAGAAGCAATGCATAGCCATATTGAGTGTATCACCACAGGTCATGTCAAGATAAAAGGTCACTTAAGAGCACATTTTGCGTAAAAGTGCATGGATAAAAGCGTACCCAACTTATCCATTACTAAAACAGCATAAGTGAGCATAACGTATGCGTGCAGCAACTAAGAAAATATAGGTATTCAATTGTAAACTAGCAGACAATTCCTCTTGAGCTTCTTATTGTGCCAACTTAAGAGAAAATCTGCTTTAAGCATATAAAAGCAGCAAAAGCGAAAATCAGTCTTCACGTGTGCACGGTTTGACTAGCTCTTTTGTTGTTCAGTGATTAGGTATTAATCTTTCAGGCTCTAGCTTATAAGCTCTGTAGCCTGACAGGCCAGTTTGAGTCAAACCTGGTCAGAAACCTGGAAGACAAATTTTCTCTTGACGGGCTCAATTTGATCAAGTAAGCACTACATAAAAATGCTGTTTCGTTCAGTTTTCTTCAGCTGCGTTTTAGGGATTTCCTGTATATAACAATTGAAATAGGTTAGCTCTTTTGTACGAGGGGTGATCAGAAAGTTCGCGGAAAATAGTTGCCAATTCAATGGAGCTTGAATTACAGCACATAACACTGCAACACATATGCAGTCGATCGGTTACAACATGCGTGATGTTAGTCGTCTACGTGCGTTACAGTTGTCGTCAAGGCAACGCTATATAGTGCAAACCGGCTCACTTTACGTTGCATTTTGACATTTTACTACACAACCAATTAAACTTTAACGTTTTGTAAAATTTTGTTATGCTGTACTAGCCCATAGAGCGTTCCATGAATATTTAACGACATATTTACTCCTTTTCTATGCTAAAATTCAAAGATTTATATCTAACGGATGGTGTTCTAAATTAAAAAGAATAACAGTGCTGTCAAAAGGCAAAGTATTCAACTTCTTTGAACCCATTGCCTGTTTTGTCAATTGTTTAAAATAAATTTTTTACACACTTCGAAAAACACCCTTTTTCAGGACAATAGATCTAATATTGATAGTTAAGCCCGATATTATAATTAATGTGATGAACACTGACAAGAAAATATTTTTTCATTTAGAACTAACAAAAACTAAAAAAATTGACACGTTTTAAGCGTGCCCTTTCGGAATGAAACCTATTAATTTGAATATATAGCGCAGCAGAATAACATAAAAACCTCATATTATGTTCAAAGTATGACGGAACATTACTTTCCGTTAAAATACCAATCAATCCAAATACAACTACTAGTTTAAGCCCCAAGAAGCAACCCAGGGGTACAGTTGGGCTGGTTCCATTGAAGTGACGTTACAGCCGCGCCTCGTACTCATATGTCTGACGTCACATTTTCTAAATATCAATTTCAGTAAACTTGCTATGAATGGTAGTTTATATCTATGAATTTTCATTGCAATCGATATAAGCAATGCGATTTAATAGCACTTTTCTACTAACGTTCTGATCACCCCTCGTATAAGCTGTTGAGCGATTAATCACTGTTTGTCAATGAGCTTAGAGTAAATTTTCACAATAATAATTGCTATAACAGATCCATTTAAAGTAGTATCTGTATGATTTGTGCTGTCAGTGGCATCATATCCACAAGCTGGTTTGCATTTCGGAGATGCTTACTTACATGTATCTCAGTGACACCCATTTTGTCTTGTATCCACAGACAAATAGCTGCATACACGCATTTGGGATTGCTAGCAAACGCTTCCAACTAACTGCTAGTCCATCTGTACCTTCTCGCTTGAAGCCACATAGTTTGATAGTTTGTACTTGTGATATGTAATTCTAATTATTCATAGGTTGGAGGTAACATCTCTAGGTAATGTTACGTCTCACAAAAAGACCATGTCTGGCATCATCAGAACTTTTGACAACATTTTCTTCTATTCCATACATAAAATATACAAACTTCTCATCAACGTTACCATGCTTTCATACTCCAATACGAAAATAGGGGTAATTTATGAACAGTTATAATTTAAAAAAAAGATTGTAATTTTATCTCTGAAGATCGAATTTGCCTTAGCAAACAGTGCAGATCCTGATGAAATGCTGCTTTGCAGCATTTCATCTGGGTCTTCACTGTTTGCCAAAGTATCCGCTTAGGGGTTTCCAATATACAATTGGTTAAGGAGATGACTTACCTGATGTTGAAGACCAAACAAGAAGATAAGGAGAAAGAGGGTGAATGACACACATGGAGATAAACCATGTATTTCAAATGCACTCGGTATGGCGATGAAGAGGAATGGCAAACCTGCAAATAAATGTTTACTCCCTTAAAAGTGTACACAATCAGTAACGTGTGGTGTTTACGTGTGCATGTGCTAATACACATTCTTACACACTTGTTTTAATGTGAAGAAATGGCAATGTACAGGTTTAGAGCTAGAGCATTATTAAAAAACTACTGGTCAAGAGTTAATGAATTGACATGTTATAACTTTTATCCTTCAATTTCATGAAAGCCAAGAGCTGATTTGGTTACTTGAATAATTTTGCTGTTTGAAATCTATTTCATGTGCAAGTGAGCCAAGTGAGCTGTTAGCTATGTGTCATGTATTTCTATTGTCATGAGGTTTTGAACGGTCACATAAATCTAAAGATTTAAAAGAGACTCTTTTGGACAATACATGTATAAGATTTGGCACGAAATTATATAGACAAATTGTAGGTATTCCAATGGGTAGTAATTGTGCTCCTTTTGTTGCAGATTTGTTTTTGTTTTGTTATGAGAGACACTTTATGTTGTCTCTGTCAGACAAAAACCAAACTGATATTTTATTGGAGCTTTTAACTCCACCTCCAGATATTTAGATGACTTACTTGATATTGATAATCCTTATTTTGAACAAATGGTAGGTCAGACATATCCTACTGAACTTCAGTCAAATAAGGCTAATAATTCTGATACTAAAGCTCCGTTTTTGGAATTGAACTTGTCAATAACAAATGGCATAGTTTCTTCTAAAAATTATGATGAACGAGATGATTTTAATTTTGAAATAGTAAATTTCCCATTTCTTTATGGAGATGTTTCTTCCTCCCCTTCCTATGGTGTATATATTTCTTAGCTTATTCGTTTGGTTAGAGTGTGTTCTAATGTTGATGACTTCAACAACAGAAACTTATTTTTAACTGCTAAGTTATTTAAATAAGGTTATAGATATCATAAAATTCGAAAAGCATTTTCTAAATTCTACCACAGACACTCAGAGTTAATTATTAAAAACAACATTGGGTTAAAAACTCTTCTGCAACAAGGCATATAAGAACCTATGTTTTATGATGATTTAGTTTATAAATTCAAACGAATTGTTGGAAAATCTAATTTAGTGATCAATTCAAAACGATTGTAAAACGTTATATTAGGGTTGGATATAACTTGGGTATCATGCGACAGTCTACATGCCTGGTTTTGAACCCAATCACGGTTTATAGCTATGGTTTCTTCTTTAATTGCACGACGATGGGCCAGGCTTCAGACTCTATGAAGACTCTGACGTGAAGCTTTAATCGGTGGGTTTGTGCCTGATGCTTATCTGTAGCTGGACCCACTGTGGCTCAACTTGAGATTTTCTTTAGCTCTGACTATCTGTGAGTCATGAGCCCTTTTTTGTTTCATCATGGTATGTTAATTTGATCAGAGTGTTTCTCCGTGATGATACATTGCATTAGTTAGAAGGCCTACATGCGAGCTGAACATTGCTCGTCCTTCAACAACAGCAGAATCTAGGGCGAAGATTTGGTACCAGTAAATGCATTTAAGCCCCCAGTGGCTTAGGCTGCTGTCTGCTCTAAGGCAGTGGCTCTGTTGTTTATTGTTACTCCCATTGTGAGAGTCTGTAATTGTTCTATGTTTTGTTGTATGTTACTTTATGTCCATTCTTGTATTGCAATCATCTTGATGGGGATAAGAGGGCTGGTTGCTTTGCTTAATTTGTCTTCCTGGTGTCTCGTGATGGTTGAGTGGCTCTTCCTCACGTTGCCATGGGGTTGTCTGTAGTTTATGATTGTGGTATTTCCTGATCATACTCACTTACTATTTTTCTTAGCAAATGTTATTATAACGCTTTAAACGAGACATGTACTGTAAAGTTTTTACCAGGTTTGATTCCCTTCGTCACTGCTATGAAACCTCCACTATCATGAGGGTCTATGTAGGGAGCTAAAGCGAATAGCGCCACCTGTGGTAGAATACTATACACCAGCAGAAGTAGGATCCACGAACTGAAATAATTAAAGTAACATAGTTTATAGTGAATTACAGGAGAAGCCAAGACAATGGTTTTTGAAACAAAAGATATCTATCCTTCATTGCAGCCGTCACTTTACCGAAAGGAAGACAAGTTCAAAAACAGCAAAAACACAATACAGCCTGTATTTGGGTAGAGGCGGTGTTATACGGTAATTTCTCTGGTCTATGGAATCTGCGTGCTATTTAGTAGTTCTAAATAATCTCCAAGCAAAACAAATACTTTCAGCATTACAATTGCAATCTCACTAGGGTGGTTATATACAACCAGCATTTATTTTGTTATGAAATTAAAAAAACCCAAACATCTTTTGTCCTCAATTTTGTTTTTGGTCTCATTATTTCATATATTGTTTAAAATCCATCGAGAAATATCGCTTTTATCCAAATCCCTAACTAAAACTTTTAATGCGACAAAAATATGTACGGATATAGGAAATACGAACGCATTTTTCTTAAGCCAAATGACGGAGCTAATTCATCAATTTTTGCATAATCCCCCCTTCTATCCACCATATAACGGCGCTAAAGAATGGACAGAAGGGGAACTTATCCACGGAGGGAGACCAGTCTTACTTACGCATTGACGACGTATTTCCTGTTATAGATCATCGTCCCTAATGTTGGCAGTAGACCGGACCACAATCCTAGACTGTAGACATGTAGGTTCAAAGCATCAATCCATGCCTGAAAAAACAGCAACAAAGAATAGAATTTGGTACCAATTAGATATACAGCAAAGCCTGTGTAAAATGAACACTCTCAAAAAGACCAAAATTGGTTTTCAGGATTAATTATCGCTTAATGCAGGTCAAAAGTATTGTAGAATGCATTCTGCAATACTTTTGACCTTCATTAAGCTACCATTTGTCATAAAGATCTTTGTTATGTCTATCTTTTAGAGTCTGTTTTACACAGGTTTTACTGATAATAGTACCACTTTAAGCATTAGAACTGCCAGCTGCACAAAAGCCAAGTACTGTGGAGTAAAAGTGTGAACCAATAACGTTATGATATACAGTAAATTCTGAACTAATGATTACACTTTACTGCAGCAATGGGAACTGCCTCAGCCATTCCGTGGAAGTCCCTGGAATCAAGACTCGAATGTACATGGAGGATCTTCTTTGATAACGTGACGCGTAAGTTGCATAACGTGACGCTGACGTCACAGAAACCATACCAAGACAATAAGAAGTGTGATTGCAGCAAAACAAACGGTTATAAATGAAGTTTAAATTTTTAAAAAATAAAAAATCGCTATAGCGATATCTTATTGAAAAATTACATAAGCTTCATTTATTCTGCTGTTTAAACTTTTTGGGTTTTCAGAAAAATGGATTTTAATAGAGCTAAACCCACATGCTACAGAACTAAATTCCCATACGTCAGATCCGGCTAACAAAATGAAGCTTTTTAGTACATAGTACTATGCGTAATGCGCCTTACGTACACCCGAGGCTTGCCAGACTTTCCCCGATCGATGGTAAAGTGTGAACTAAAGAGTATGGGTCAGTGCACTGTTGAGCACTGAAGGTGCACAGCTTTGTAAATAGAGGATCTTACATGAGTGCTCATGTTTTATTGAATTTATTAAACGAGTTGGGGAAAGGGATAAAATGCGAGGCTTGCCAAAGTATTTTATCGCTTTTTCGCAAAGAGTTTAATAAATTCAATAATACAGGACCACGGATTGTAGATTCTATTTATGACATGACATTAAAATTACTTAAAATCACATTTTCGGCGTGAAAACGTCGAGGTTTTGCTATCTTTTACGTAATGATTTAATCGACGCCATTGCGTGTAAAGCACTAGTGATTAATCGACTTTATTGCATGGCGTTATAGCACTCCCAGTTTATAGCACTCCAAGTCGCGACGTCATGTGATAAAGAATAATTGTGAATCTCAAGTGAACAAAGGGTGTCAGCTTGAGTTCTGACTCTACTGTTGTATTGATTCGTAATAATAACAATATTTTAGAACTTCTTTTTTTATTTATTTTTTATCTTGGCACTTGTTAGTTATACATCATATAGTGCAGACCCTGATCAGACGCTGTACATTGCGTCACCGCATTTGGGAGTACACTAATCTTCAAAGTACCCGTTTAGGGGCTTCTGGTCTCCAAAGGATTAAATCAGTTGCATTCTATGTAATGTTGCATGTTTGTCGTCTGCTGTTTTTATCAAAATCAACGTTGTCAAAACTCCTTTTATGAATATATCATTAGATTGGCCAGATCAGGCCTGGAGTTTGGATATTTTCTTGCCGTTTTTCACTTTCTTACAATTCATCGACTTTTTATATTGATGTCAATGCTTTCTAAACTATTTCCCTAGATTGCCATAGTTAGTTTCGTTTCTTAAACAGAATAAACGCCATAATCGTTCAGAAGTCTATATTATCTACACTTCAGTATGTTCATTAGAGCTAGCAATTATTTCAATCTTTACAAAGTGTCAACCAAAGGTAACCAAACCTCTAATAATTATTATATAATATGAGCCACGACATGTGATTTCCAACAATGTAGCATTTTGACAAGTGTTAACTCAGACGAGCCTGTACAGCCTCCTATTAAGCTTAGAAACTCCAAAAGATCTTCAGTCAGTAGCTTAACAGTCATAGAATATATATGCGACTAGCAAAGGCTCTGATCAGACTGCGCGTATGCGCAGGCTGGTCTGAGCACTTGCTTGTCGCACATACCACATTGTTGGGAATCTCATGTCACGGCTCAATTATTTCAATTTAATGTATACAGATCACTGTTTGCCAATTCAACCACGTCAGCTGGTTCGAAAGTTTAAAGCTGCATACTCTGTAACTATGAACATTTTTCGAAAATTTTTATTTTCTTTTTAAATCATTTGTAAAAGTAGAATTAAGCTATGTCTTCACAATTAAAATGTTGAGTACAGCTGACAACTGCATGGAAAAGTGAATTATCTTATCAAGTAGGTGTTTATTTCTCTTGTTTGTAATTATTTGCGTCCCTCCAATAATTCTAGACCGTTGAATTTTAACATAAATGCAGTTGTTTTGATAGTGACAACTTGTTAAGATATACGAAAATGGTAAAATGTTTACCTGAATTTGAGTATTTTTACTGTGTTCTTGAAAAATAAAAACATTATTTTTAAAATTAGAAGATCAAAAGTTACAGACTATGCAACTTTAAAGGAATAAAAGGAGATGAGATTGTCTGCACATTACAGAAAATAAGCCACCTACCTTAGGGGATGCTAATTTGTTTTGTAGCATATGATCAAAGACGTCACCAGATTTTCCCGAATCTTCGCCCTCTTTCTTGGATAGGCCAGTGCTGCTCAACAGACGGCTGATAGAATTTGAAGCATCTGGTACCGCCGTGTAGCCATATATCAGCACCAGCATCAGTGCTGACAGGGTAACAGGCGTGAGAATATACGAGATCTGGAAGAGAAGAAAACATAGATATATCATACTGATATCTGTATAAGTACCTCCCTAACCAAATTTAGGACGAAATATCTCGTGATGTGCAAGGTCTACACGATTGTAGGTGGGATAAAATAGTTATACAATGTTTGTCTACCTGCACGTGTAGATAATCCACTCGCTAAAGCTCGTGGATTATCTCCTCGTACAGGTGTACAAACCATGGAATTATTTATTTACATATTATCCTGACTTGGATATCATGTAAACTTGGGCCACTATCAGCCCACCAGCGAAAATCCATTTCAAGGGCATTTCGCTGATGGGCCTATAGTGCCCCGAGATAGTGTGTTTGCAGAGGAGCTTGGAAGGTGGGGGCGGGGGTCACTTTTCACCGTTTTGTTATATATATATTTATTGTTTTATCTACACTAGAGGACTTTGAAAACGCATCACCATAATTTTGCAATTTTCTGGCAAATGATAAATGTGAGTGAAAAGCTACTTGCAGCTTTTAATGTGCAACTGAATCAGTCGTTAATGTGACTGTATCATACCGTGACATTGCCGGTGACGTCACATGGAAGCATCCAGCATCCAGTGCTGTGCCGTTTAACAACTTTTTATAATCAAAAGTAATTGATAACGTCATTATTTTGAAAATAAACGTCAAATTAAAACACCAGTTTAGAGCTCATTTTCAGAAAAAAAAAAACTCTCCATAAGTTACCTTTAAGTACACTCACAATTTCGACATTGACTACTTACGTTTGCAATTATATGGTGATTACGTTTTAATGTAAAGCATGTCAGGAAATATTTTGTCACGTGATTGAGAATGTCTACAAAACTTACATTAAAAAAAGAAGCGTGATGCGCGGCGAAATTTAATCAGAATCTGTCATTCGTAAATGGCATTTGCTCCTGCCAACGAAACCGAACGAAAATAAAACAAATCCTTGAAAGTCTCAAGATGTTGAATTTTATCGCTAGACTATAGTAATCAAAGTGGGTGGGGTATGTCAGCATCTGTAAATGGGTAATACTTTGAGCATAATGTACGTCAATGTATTTTGATTCGTTCAATAAAAAATGTTTAACCATTAAAGAAGCAAATGAGACATATCTGTTGAGCCCGGAAACAAACCTAAAGCGGGTTAACTTGCTGCTGAAGTCCTCTAATATATCTACATTATTGTATGTCCATTCTACCTTGTGACACTATAAATATTATTTTGACGCTTTCACTTGTTTATGGACCTTAAAACGAGTCTTTTAATGTAATAATCAGTTTCTACGCATAGGTATAATAGTTTGTGTCACTCCTACATTAGTATGATTGATATAGGTGTTCCGTCTGTCCAGTTGATTGTCCATCCGTCCGTCAAAATTTACCATTTACCTTAGGAGCGCAACTCCTCTGACAGTTTTACCAATCGTTTTGAAACTTTGCCATTTAACAGATTCTTACCTTTCCGAGAAGTGACGTTCCCTTGAAGATCAGGAAATATATCGCTACCCATGTTGCCAACAAACAGAGAGCAATGTACCATAAAACATAGCCACCTTCACCTATGTGGTCAGACTTCTGGAGAAAATCCTCGCTGCAATAATAAAAATGTATGTACTCTTTAAACTTATGATAATAGCCCTTTTCATTCTGTTGATTATCCCATATATATTGATACAACGAGCATGGATTAGTCCATTTTTGTGTTTTAAGGGGTTGCCAGTCAAAATAATGATATAATGATGTACTTCTGACAATGACGATTGTTTTTACCTAATACCCCTATTCCACACAGGCCACGAATTGATTTTTTATTGATTCGGGGAGATTCGTGAGGTTTCATTATTTTTTTTCTCCAATCGTGATGTTCTACGAGTAAGTCCCAATTCAGATACGATTTCGTTACAAATATTCGGGGGAATCGGCTCAATTCGGCTGGAATCGCGCAAGAATTCATTACGATTAGCAAAATAGCATTAGATCATGCTGCACGAAAGTTAAGGAATCAATTACGAATCAGTTAAGAATATGCCGAATGCAGCACGAATTGGGCACGAATTAACAGAAATCCGCGACGAATCGCCACGATTCGCGAGATTTTCTCTCACAATAGTTATAAAAAAGGCCCATCTATGCTTCGTGGGCATCAGTTCCAAAATGAATGGTCCTCGTAAAGCAGCTGTAGAATTGATCCTGCAACTTGAGTGTTGAAAACGGCTTCTTATATAGCTAGAAGAAAACAACTACGTTGAAGTCGAAGGGCCCTGACACAGACTCTTTGACCTGGAAAAATATGGCAGTTCGCCATTGACAAAATCACCAGCCAGGAGTTACTGACTGATCCTGATTGTGCTCCAGAATCTGCCAAATCTGTTTCAACTTCTAGGACTGGCTCACATGCGCGTGGCGGGGTAATTAATCTTAGGGGAAATCCTTCTACTATCTTTTCCTTTGTTTTATTGCTTGGCTTAATCTCCTGATCCCCCACGAATGAGCTAAGAGTAGCTACTATTGCACAAAAACGTCCCCAAATCGATAACGATTCAGTTACGATATCCAAGAATGCCTTTGGAGTTAGGTACGAATCACGCACGATTTTTCTAATCGGGGCATTCGTGGCCAAAGTTTTGAACAGTTCAAAACTTTTGAGCCGAATTCTCGATAGACCTACGAATTGCAAAAACTGACTACGGACTGTGCGAATCAGTTAAGATCTTCACGAACTGAGTACGATTCAGACACGAATCCAAATATTTGTCAATTCGCGGCAATTCGTGGGATTCGGGGCCTGTGTGGAATAGGAGTATAAGCAAACAGTGCTGAATCAGATGAAATGCCACATTATAGGACATTTTATCTGGGTCTTCACTGTGAGCCAAAATACATGTTTTCTGGTATCCCGAATAAAAAGTTTTAAAGGTCCAGACAGATAGCCTCTGGCAAATAGACCAGGCCCCAAGGTTATAAAACTTTTTCATACTCAACTCAGCTGAGCACGAAATTTCAACTGCTCATAAAACTAAAATACCAACAAATAAAGAAGTTTCTTGACTTAAGCCTCTCAGATGCTTATTTATCATGCTAATAAATCTTAAAATGCCAACAATAGTTGGCATTTTTACATTTATGAGCAGGATAAATTCTCTGCTCAGCTGAGTTAAGCAAGAAAAAAAGTTTTCAAACCTCGGGGCCAGATCGCTCATAAACACAGACCAGATCACTGGTCAGGGTTTACACTATTTACTATACCATCTCTACCTCTAAACAGCCCAAATAAATCCTTTCTGGTTATGATATGCATCTTGTTGGTGAAAAAACTTTATATGAGCCAATACAGGCGTCGTTTGGTTTTTACCTTATAAGCGCTCAATGAAGATTCAGGTAAACTCCAGCTGTTAAGTTTTTAGACCTAATTTTTCGCAATAACTTTTTTTATCTTCAATTTTAGAAAAATGTGTTCGCGATGAAAAAAATTCAGGAACATCTCCGCCAACTTCTCCAAATGGTCCCAACATCCTAGATACTGCAGGTTCTTCTGTGCTTAGATGCACTCTTTGAACATTTTAAGCAAAGCGCAAATAAACCAAGTCCAAGATGTCAGTCAAAAAGTTACATTGCACCGCCCTTATTCAATTATTAAAGCGATGGATGGCTTATTCAAATATAATAGAAATCGCGCCTGATTCGCTCGTGCGTTAAGCTAGTAGGGTCATCTATAAACCGTTCATTTCATAGCACGCGCATGAGAAAAATTGCACGTCATGCGATAACCCAGCCCTTGTTCCTACAAATGAGCCTTCTTTAAGTTGTAAATTCTGAGTGTGTAAACAGCAGTTTTATAGTATGCACAGCCTTTGAAGAACGGGATACGTACCACTTCCGAATATTTTTGAAACTACCCCTTTCTGTCACGCCTATATGAATTTTACCTGTCAATAAAAGACTTAGAAATTTAGGACGAATTCAATTTATTGCAAAATCTTCATCTATATACACAACAATTTGTTTGCGCTACAAGCACAAGACCTTTTGGAGAAGTTGGCGGAAGGTCTCCTCTACAACTTTCATCGCGAACACATATTGCTAAAATTGAAGATAAAAAGTTATTGCTTAAAATTAGGTCTAAAAACTAAACAGCTGGAGTTTTTTTTTTTTTTTTTTTAAGGCTTCGCTACTTGCACATACAAAGTACGAGGGTTAGTCAAAAATAACTGAGCCATACCTCATAACATTTGAATCAAGTAAAATGGATATAAATTTAGAAGATATTTCCTTGTAGTTATATGTCATCTATTTAATCACCTGATTTATTTCTGTTGGTGAGCTTTTTGTAACGGTTGCTAGGCAACAGAATATGACCTGTCAAAGGGATGCGTTCACGCTGTGATACATCTATTTCTAAGCGTTGCTATGGAAACAGTAATGATAAAGCGAGGCTTTATTCACTGTCGTCTGATATCTTGAACATGTACCTATTCGGTGTCACAGAACAGAAACCAACAGAACCCAAATTATAAATGCTATGGTAGTTTGATTTTAGAATTTATCAAATTTTGACGTGCCTGACGTCCTATAATATACCCAACCCACATTCATATTTACACAATTTTAATAGAAAACATAAAATATTAACCTGATAATGCTTTAACAGTACTGTATACACAAACCAACCCTCAGACATATTAAGTTCCTTGATTTAAATTCACAATTTTGTTACCATGGCAACACAATTCTCGTGTATTTAAAATTTTGTGGAATTTTGGCGTTTTTTGTTGCTAGGCAACGCATACAATCCATGTTCACCTAAACATTAACGAACTAAGTGTAATGAAAAGACAATATGATATATTTTATTCAAATAAATGTCAAATATGTCTTTCACAAAAACTATCAAGCACACAAGCTTTTTAAATACATAATGTATATTCCTGGCAGCTGAGATCGTGAACGCATCTATCTGACTGACGACCTTAAGTTGCCTAGCAACCATAATAGAAGCTTCACCAGAATAATTTTTCAGAGTCAAAAAATCGATGACATATGATACTTATAGAAAATATTCACATTTGTTGTCTACAAATCCAAACTAAAATGTTATGAGGTAGGGCTCAGTTATTTTTGACTAACCCTCGTATATTAAAGACATATGCGGCTATTTCCAATGCGCACCTTTCCCGCGTCTGCAAACGGGGAAAGTTGTCTGGGTCCTGTCTTTCGACCCTTAACGGATTCGGATAAACACAGCTTCCGATATTCTTATGTCATATCGGTGTTCCGACATTTTCTTCACAAAATAACTAATTAAAGTGTGTTCGAAATATCTATTGACATCTTTTCAGGACTGATCGTCTCAGCACTAAAGACAGATAAATGTAGCTCAGTCGAAATCAAGCGACGTACACAATAACCCTGGTTACGAATACGATAGTGGCCGAGTCTATACTATTTGTATGGTTATTTAGAGCGGCGCACGACCTGACCTCGTGGCCTAGTGGTTAGCGTGTCTGGCTACAAAGCCAGAGAATCAGGATCGATTCCCGGTTGCGCACATATTTTCAGTGTGCTTTTTCTTTCTTTTTTAACATTTTAATGCTAAATTACTTCATAAACTAGTAAAATGGCATCATCAAAACGACCGAAATGGTCATCCCCGAACTTTTAATATTGAATTACGCCTGAAACCTATGGGGGTGGGGTTAAATTTGGCCCTCTAGAAAGAGAATTAGTTCGGTGACCCCAGATTTTTATTCTTTTTTCTGAAAGGTATTATAATAGTCCATGAATTAAAAATAAATTTTCAAGATTTTCAATATCAGATTTTTTAATACATGATTTATTCTAAAAACAATTTCAATTTTTCGACGAATTGCCAAAATATATCATGCAGTATCTTGTCACAGCATGGGATAACAAGAAAACATGCACATTTTCTTAAAAGTTTGAGGTCATGGGCAGTAATTTAAGTCAAAAGAAAGAAGCTTGCTGAAGAATACAACCGTTTTAGCTCGATAATTAGGACTAGTGTTATTATTTTATATTTCTAGAAAATTGGTCAAATGCTGTAAACTTCAATATGAGATTCTGAAAAAATAAGCATGGTGACATATCCTTTTATTTCATAAATGGATAGCCCATGCATAAAACAAACTGTATGCAAAGTATTGAAAATATTTCAAAATGGGAAGTATTTAGTTGCATATGTCCTTAAGTAAATGACGGTACAAGACAAATACACAGTGTATAAGGGGACAGTCAGCAAATTGGAGGTACGAACGGGTGCAATTCAGGAAGCAAGATAATTGGTTTAAGTAATATTTCGATGGATTCAGCTTTTGAGCATCAGAGGATATAGCTGTAGCGATGGTTTTATGTTGGTTGTAACAGAAATAATACCACTGTTTTGCCTTTTTTGCCGTAATTGTCCGTGTTTATTGGCAGAAACTTAAGCAAAACAGGTTATTGAGCAGGAATATTTGATCTTTACACAGAGATTGGGTAATGATATGTCAAATTGACAATGCTACAGGTAAAGTACCTTCAATGCTCTCCTGGATACTAAAAACCGCATCTAAATTAAACTATTCGATATGTACTTACCTGCTTGTGGCTGTATCGCCTCGGGCAATTTGTTTACGTTATGCTAATGATTTTAGGATGTACAGTCAACTGACGCTTCCGATTTGCTGACTGTCCGCTTATATAATGTGAATATAACACATATACTAGGCCAAAAAAGAAACGCCGCATATAAAACATACATTGTATATAGGGGTCTTTTGACCAATATCTCGCAAACGAGTTCTCACAGTTTGAGAGCTGATTCTTGGATTATGAGTTCCTGGGGTTAAGCTAGTTATCATTGTCACTAGACGAAAATGATTCAGCAGTTTAAACCTACGTTTTTATCGATCATGACGTCGCGTCATTAGGCAGTGACGCCATGAATGCGCAAGGTCTGACATTGTTCCAATTTGTCAGAAACGTTTCCTAAGACGTTCTATCATTCTTGCATGGCATCGAAATTGTTGAACTATCACCGATGGCGTCACGTTATCTTGTAACATTCTTATCGCCTTTTCGCGTTCAACATGTGTGCGTTTTGGCATCGTAAATTAGCAATTTGTAACTTTTAATTTTTAAGTTTTAAAACGGTTTCAAGCAAATTGGACATTAGACTAGTGATTTCAGTAGTTATTAAATGTGTAAATCTAAATAAAATAAATGTGCACGTGAAAATCTTGAAAATAAGAAGACAGCCAGTACACTGTTTTGAGTTGACTGAGCCCAATGAAACAATGGGAATAATATATGGCAGTAATAGTAGCGAAATATAGATAGCAGATGAAAATTTGTAGCTCTCATTTAACGCGCAATATTTTTAATCTTTAATTGCGGCGTTTCTTTTTTGGCCTAGTATATTGCCTCACTGTATGTTTAAAGATTGCAATTAGTAAACTTCTTTAACCCATATAAGCCTGATATAAGTCTAGCATCCTTTTTATTGGACATCAGCAAACAGCGGAAAACCAGACCAGACGCGCAGATCGCCGCATCTGTTCAAGTTATCCACTGGTTGCTTACATAATGTTCCATTAGAATTCGAATGACAAATACCACCCAACAACCCTTAAAACGGAAATGGACATGTCCATTTGATAAGGGTGGGAAGATCCATTCAACTTAAAATGGGCTAATAACATGTTCTGTGCATTTCACAAGCAAATCATACCATTGGTGTTGTTCGTGAGTGACTTGTAGCAACAAACATAAAAAACTTACTGAAAGTATTTGTCAGCAGGCCGATGGTGAAACTTCAGAACACTGAAATAAAAATAGTATTAAAATTAAATCTAACTAACTGACCTCGCCTTAAAGTCAAACGACGATCTTCGAGATATTTTCAAACGTCACAATCTTTGTTATAACCATATGAACAGTCGCGAGAAAACCTGATTTTGTTGCTTAAGAACTTCTAAGATTCATTGAAAATAAAGATTGTCTTTTGATATGTGCATAATTTACCAGGAGTACCTATATTTTTGCCAATTTTACTATAGGAATGATAGGGAACGAAACGGGACATTTACTGAAATGTGTGAAGCGCTGGGGAAAATGTTTCAATATTAGTGATACCTAGCACATGATGAGAAGAAACCTTGTAGCTACTTCGCTGAAAACTGTATGCAAAAATCGTTACTCAGTAAAATGTTATGATAAAACAAACATGAAGTTTTCGCATTAAGCCTGGAAAAAAATCAGCTGGGGCTTAACTTATTTGGCCAGTTTAGTTAATAATGTGCATGTAGCTACGTGTAGTCTTTCAGCTGAGCTGGCTTTGACGAGCATCATCTGATCTCAAACCAAAAAGAAAGCTTTTCTCGTGACGAGCCCACGAAAACAATGGTGTATGCAACATATATGTGTCTTGATCCAAATCAGAACTAATTAGTTGGCAATCCGAATCGAAAAAAGATGCATATTTTTGGTTTTGTTGGCATTTTTGAGTACATTTGTTAGACCACTTTTAACATAATATTTAGCACGTATACAAAGCCTTAGGGGTGGATGCCAAGTCTGAATTTGCATATGAAGGCCAGAAATTAGGTCAAAGGTCATTGAGTGCAAACATGAGAAAATATGTACTACTGATATACAACTTTATCTTTTTATATGTAAACATATTTCATTTCAAGCCAAATTGTGTATGCTTATAGTTATAAGTATGAAAAACATTGAGAAAATGTTTTTATAACTAAATATTCATATGTCGGCTTAAAAATGGGGTCAAAGCTCGTTAAGTGCAACAATCGAAGCATTTTTACAATTTGTGTTTCTTTTTTTCTCTGGTCCAACAACAAGATTGTTTTAAACTCTAAAAAGGGTAGAAGTCTTTCAGAAGGCTTAAATTAACATGTTTATTATTAAAGAATCCCCTTTGGAAGCATCCTTTTATGGATTTTACAAAGACAAACATCATAAGTTTTGTGCAATTATGACGGAAATTCTCCCTCATTTGGGCTAAACTGAGATATGTGGGCTGCTTTGAGAGTTTGCTGCACCTCTCAGAAAATAAAACTATTTTCAGTTTGGGACATGTCTTGGGGCCTTAGAAACCCATAATATAATAACCTATCTGTGGTCATTTTTCTATAAATCACCTGTAATCAACGTTACCCTACTGACATTGAAAATAACAGCACACACAATACAAGGCTAATGTTATTTTATTTTAATAGTATAAGTGAAACAGTTTGAGCATTAAATGTTTAAACTAGACATAAAAATCAATTGCATACATTTGTGTTATGTATTTCTGCTCGTCAGCGATACTTATGTTACTTTTTATACTAAATTGCAGATAATGACTTTACAAATTACATGTATTAGAACAAACCATGATACCTGACCTGAAATATACATGATGTTGATCTATATTCTAATTGAAAATGTTCACTTTCATATATTTGAAGTTGTTTATAACTTTTTACTTGCAATGAAGTGAAATCAAGTAAATATTTAAATATGGTAATTAGCATGTGATTTGTATCGGCTCCAGCATGTCATGCATAGCTGCTTAATGATTCATTTTTCTATTGACATTGCATTGGAATTGGCAAAATGTCTTTCATAATGAAATCAAAATATAACTATAATAACAATAATGGATCTAAAATTGCTGCACATGTATTAATGAGGTAACGTAGGTAACAAAAGGTGCCTTACATAAATGGATAAAAGTAGTAAATTGTTGTTAGGCTTATATAAAATTTGGGTCTGCTCTCCCCAATTTGCTTACATATACTACACACAGTTTATTCTGTATAAGACTTAATTTAAAAGAGTGCCATGGGTTGGTCTGCAATATGTGAATGTGGCATTTCCTGGTCTTACTCAATTACTTTTTGCAATTTGCTTGGCTCTTTTACATTCATATTGCAGTTTTCATATTTCTACCAATGGTACATAATGATAAACATGCAATCTACATCATGATTTAAATATTGACTTAATATCAATAATTTACTTAAAGATCATATGAAAAGGTTTAAGAAATGAAATGAAATGAAAAAACTTATATCATACAACAAAATGCTGAAAACCGCATCAAAAAATTCCAATTATTCAAAAAGTTATGCCTATTTGAATTTCGGACTTGGTTTTGGTTTTCCAAAACATACTTGGAAAACTAAAAATAGATTCTATCCCACAATGCACCATTCTGTGATGTCATATGATGATTTATAAAAAGTGGTTTAAATTCAAATATCTCATACTGTGTATTTGAAAAGTATATCTTCAGTTTGAAAATGCCAATGTTTTAATTGCCTAAATTCCATTTTGTCTGATTAAATAATTTTTGATAAATTTGCGTAGAAAAGCGAGAAATTGAATTTTAAATTTTTGTTTTGAAATTTAAAAAAAGTATTTTTTCCTTTCAGGCAACATGTTTTTGGATTATCTCTTTTATGTTTCAAAATAAGTTTACATAAAAATTGGATTTACTCATTTTTGTATTATTTAGAATAAGAAATGCATGGAAAAAGTGAATTTAAACTTTTATTTAAATTTGAATTTAAAGCTTAAAATTTTAATTAAATGTAATTTAACATACAGAAAACCATTTATGCGAGACCAATCTTCTTTGGTTCGCATAAAAGCATACTAAAGTTTGACATTTTCTTTGCATTTGCAAATGTTCAAATTCATTGAAAATTTCAAAACTCATATGACATCACAGAATGGTGCATTGTTGGATAGAATCTATTTTTAGTTTTTCAAGTCTGTTTTGGGGAAAAAATTCCAGACCAAAATTCAAATAGGCATAACTTCTGAATGGAAGGGAGTTTTTAGATGCGGTTTTCAGCAATCTCTTTCTCACAATAATTGCTATTTTCTGAAATATTTGGTTAAAAACTTATTTTTACCTTTTCAGTTGATCTTTAAAATAGCACAGCAATATTTTATACATCTAGTGGCAGGGCAGGAATTAAAGCAGGGGTAGTGCTGAGTGTCTTCTAGAGCAGGTATAGGTTTTTGAAGATTGCAAATATAACATCAACCAAAGCTTTCGTAGTACAGAACCAGCATGGTTTATGTCCAAATATAGGGTGTAACATAGATCTAGTATTAAGATTTTCCTTGTATGCTGAATTCTTTTAATTTTCACTTTTCACTGTTGACAATTACATTATGAAATTAATTTATCATCTGTCCCCATTAAATTCTTCTATGTTTTGTTGAACTAGATTTCATATCATATTGTAATGATGATTACCTTATTATATTCTGCAGCAATTCTGATAGAAACTATTCTGCTTGTTAATTTTCTTAGATTAAGGTTGGTTGAGGTAAGGTTACCTGAGCCATGTAGCAGTCTTGTACAACATCTGAACATATTTCATGGTAACATAAACAATAAATCATTCGAACTTTAGTGATACTTTATTTTAAAGATCAGTTGACAGTTTTTTTCTGAAGCAAAAAACAAAAACATGACTCCCAAAATTCACTAGTATGGTTTGCATCTCTGAAACTCACAGATTAAACTGAACGTTGAAAAAGTAGTGTCACACGCAGCTGATTTCTTTGCTTTTCTTATTCATAAGGTAGTTTGTTTTTAGTTTTGTTTATGCACTTTTTGATTTTGTTGAGCTATTTGTAACCCTAGCACATGTTTAATGTATGTCCTATGAAAAGTGAGGTATGGTCTGTTTGTTGGTTTTAAAAGGTTTACTAACTTTGGCTTTTTGTGATAGTCTTAGATATATGCAAAACCATCGAAAATGTGAACAACATTGCTGACAACAGCTTGCAGAAAACATTTAAGCATGAACTTTCTCACTCTTGTACTTATATCCTTGTAGATATTTGTGAAGACTCATACTGTTTGAGGACTGTCTTGTATATAGTGAAAGGAAAGTAGTTCAGTTTTATTTCAAGAGTAATGTCATATTAAAACTACACATTTCGAGTATGTTACCAGTTACAAGTGCTATCCAATCTGATATATTGCAATTGTATTTACGAGCAGTAGATGTATACATTAATGAAAGTCACCTGCCCTATATGCAATCAATCCCTGTCTTAGCAAATTATCATGTTTAACAGATAGATTATACACTAGAACAGGTGAGTTAACTACCATAGGATCTTATATACATCAAGCATATTGAAGATGTTATACCAATTGATTATGCAAGTAAATGTACATATTAGATAACCATTTCAGTACACATTTACTCTAAATACTAAACAATGACACAAACTGTTGGAAAAGTATGAACACAATCAAATCATCAGGTGCTCCAATATGGTGAATGCCTGTGTTCCTAATAAATCACCAGACATCTGTTTTGGGGAAATTTAATTTGGAATAAAACTTGCATTGGCATTTTACAGTTAAAAAGAATAACATAAAGCAACACATGCCAATAGCCTCATAGCATTTGATCTCTATCATCATTGCAAAAAATAATAAGCAAAATATGTTTAATACTGATACTTAGAATTGAATTTATCGACACTGAAACAATTACGATGTATAAAAAGTTGCGCTGTGAAAGACATAGATATATATTTTATGGTATCTTAAAATTAGAGGTAACCTTTATTATCATATCAATACTGCTTCTATATATGGATGAATACGTTTACACAAGCAGCCTCATTTCAAAGAAATGCTGCTTTTGAATCAACATCATTTCATTAATATATGCAAATGAAAGGACACCCCTACAATTAAATGTTAAAAGTTATATGGAGGATTACCCTTAATGTCAGGGCTATTTCCATGATAGACCCCACAAAAAGTTAACAATACTTTCACTGGAACGTCATTATTAGAAATGTACCTGTATATTAGCTTTATGTTATGTATGTTACCATCTGCTAACAGGCCGACGTGAAGACCAATATGAGGATATATTCCTTCCAGTATATGGTATTTACCATATTCTATCATAGTTTCAACACGCCTGATGTTTTATGAAAGGAGTTTTGGTCTTTGTGTTTTCATGAAGCTATGCTTAGTATATGCAATTAGCAGGTAGTGACCTTGTATAAAGTGTTTTACAATTACTCATAGATGGGAACAAACACAACAAATGTGTGAAATGAGAAAAGATATATATTTTAGTCCTATAAGCATGAGATCATGGCCAAGTCCTTCGTGAAAGCTGTAGCTAGGAACATATACCTTTGAGAAATGACTCAATTTCAGATGGTAAAATGTAACGTAAGTAACAACTTAAACACGTCTAATGATTAAAAGGATAGATAATTGCATAAAATGGCGTATTAATATAAAGCATTTAGCAAAAGAAAGCATTTCTTTAAAAAGAAATGGTTATTCTTAGTTGTGTTACATTATAATTGATTTTATACAGTAATGTACTTTACATGCCTATTATGAATATTTGACCGTGGGAAACTTAGTAAATCATTGCTTTCCAAACATGATAGACACACACCTAGGAGGATAGCAATAAAAAAAATCTTCCATTAGGGTAGAAGGGAACTTACTATTTGAGTTTTGACACTATATACATAAAATATTGCTACAATTTTCACCGATTTTGCACTTAAATGACCTTTGACCCAAACACACATCATGCCTTGATGATGCTGTTTCTTTATATAGCATGGCTGTAATATCCAAAAGAGATTTTGCATTACTTTTGATCATAACTTTGGATAGCTAATTGATAAAAACGCTAAAATCTGACATATATACAAGAATTTGCACTCAGTTGACCTTTGACCTAATTCTGGGACTTAAGGACATTTCCAGACTTGGCATCCACCCCTATCCTTCTTAAAACACACCAAGATACACTTTGAGCATGGATGCCAAAATGTACTCAAAAATGCCAACAGAATTTTTTTCAGGCTCTGGATGGCCAACTAACTGGTGAGGTTGGTACCGTTAAACATATTTGAGCCACTTAGTGATTTTTTGCTGACCGTTCCAAGGCGGTGGTTCTTTTGTGGAACCTGTTTGCTATTTATGTTTCATGTTTATCTTCGTTATGCTATCATGTCTGTTTCTTACAGCATTGTGATCACCTGCTGGGAGAGTGCTGATCTCTTGGCTGTCTTGTGTGTGATGTTTTCCTGTGTTTTTGTCACTTTCCCATATGGTGTCTCAGGTCAGGTATGGTACTTGATTGTATCGATTCCTGAGTTTTGACTTTCTTATTATTCCCAATAAAGCACTTTTCGTTTCAGCAAAGAAAGCAACGATCTAAAAAAAATTGTCTTAATAATTTTCGTCATAAATTTGAATGATTTCAGCCTTTGAAAACAAAAGAAACTTTATTTGTCGTACACGTGTCCAAATAGGATGCTATGATAGACATTGGTGAAAATTCTGCTCCTAAATAGCGTAATTAATGCCTCAAGTGTTTAATTTTTGAGGTGTTAAAACTTCACATAATCTACGTCAAAAATTTGACTGTTAACAAGTACATGTAAAGCTGTTTCGTCTATTACAAATATATATAAAAAAAACTAATATTATATTTTAGATGGCTGTTTATTGTTTGCTATGTTGGTAAAATAGGTCAATACTTTTACTATGCCAATAATATTACCCATTTTCATAAGAAATAAAACGACTCGAAAATGAAACATTTCCAATAATACAGTAATACAATATCACTTTAGGCAACGACTGATGTTAACTTTGTTACCAAAATACGAGATATAGACCTTTAACCCCATTGCGCCAATCACAACAAAAGTCGTCTGCTTTTCTCGTCTGCTGAAATGTTTAAGAAGCCTCCATGGCAAACAGTGTGGACCCAGATTAGACTGCTCCTGTTCTGGGTCCACGCTGTTTGCTTCTATATTTACTTCCTCAGTAATGCTAGGCAATTATTTTCAACAGACGACTTCAACAGACGCCATTTTCAGATGAATTTTTCTTGGCGCTTTAAGGGTTACAATGGCCATCTTTGTCTGCCTTTGTTACTTTAAAATCATGTGCTTAAAACTGTTAATATATATCATTGCACTTTAGATGATTTGACCATAATAATAAGGACGGACGGACAAACGAATAGGTAAGGGACAGCAAATACATTTAACTATTTCTTTTGTCACAGTAACCATGACTTTTTGAACTTACCTTGAAGTATCATTGCCATTATTTAGAGAAACCCATGGCAGCGGCGACTGCATTGATGCGAAGCAGAAGTACAGGGCATAACTCATCTCAAGTCCGTGCAGGAGACAGCGGATATAGGTTAGTATCAAAATGGATACAGCGGCACCTGAAATCATGCATCATAATAAAACAGGGATTTTGAGGCTTTATCATTATTTTTCTTTTTATAGAGTGTAGGCATACAGTAAAACCGTCATATGAGGCTGGCATATAATAATCCTACTTCGTTTTGCATGAAATTTTATTATGATCAAGAACTGTGCTTGTTATTTCAGTAACATGTATGTGAAATAGACCGTTACACTAAGGTAAACAAATGGTCTATCACGTAGGAGTATATTTTTTTTATACAGTTGATGTGCAATAAAAACGACCATTTGGAAAAGCAGTCTATTTTTGTCAGATGTTTGATTTCTTCTTTGGCTTCTACAACCCCTTCCTCCCCATAGACCAAAGACGCCCTTTACATATGTTGTAGATGTTTATAGCGACATGTCATTGTCCAAAGGGCAACTTGGGTCTAGGGGGGGGGAGCATCTAAAAACAAACTGAAAGACACTAGTTTCACCTTTCCAGAGACAAACGTCACAATTTTAAGTATATTTTGTACGCATGCGCAGGAAGGATAAAGTAAAGTTTTGGAAATTAATAACATGTCTATCCTTTACAGTAAAGCAGTTTTACTTTTTGAAAACTAGCAAAGCGTTTACTCAAAGTTTAGTCTAAATGGCACCCAGTAGAAAGACATAAAATGAGGGGCTGGAGTAGAAAGCGCAAATTTTTACTGCTTTGCTGATAATAAATTGCTTTGAAACCTATTTTGATGCTTACTTTGCATATTTTGCTGTAGAACCGCACCAATTTTAAAAGAAAAAGTGCAGTTTGAAAATTTGGTGTTTGTAATCATGTCAACTAGGGAAAATACACGCCTTATCGCTAGAGCTTCTTTTGTAGCTTTTTAAAAAATATCGAATACGGCATGATATTTGATGAGAATCGTCTGCTGACTTACACGTACTTTCCTCGTAAAACATTAAAGCTAACATTGCTCCAGTGATGGATTTTAAACATATCCACCTGTTTTGTAGTAGTTATTCTCCGGACAAAACATGGCTTTAAATTAAAGCAGTTGAAAAGTTACACCAATATCAGTGGCAGATCAGATGCAAACTTCGATGCAAAGTTACACTTAATTTTTACAGTATACTTTTGCCTATGGACAAAGGTTTACATACCTTTAATTATTGGCACCAGAATACCAAACATTCCAACAACGCCTCTCTTGAAGAGGGCACCCAGTTTGATCTGGACATAACACACCGGTATACATATTAGCACCACTAGGACATAGTATGCCACAAGGAATAAACCTGAAAGTAAAAGACAAATATATCTGGACATAACACACAGGTATACATATTAGCACCACCAGGACATAGTATGCCCCAAGGAATAAACCTGAAAGTAAAAGATAAATATATCTGGACATAACACACCGGTATACATATCAGCACCACTAGGACATAGTATGCCACAAGGAATAAACCTGAAAGTAAAAGATAAATATATCAGGACACAAAACACAGGTATACATATTAGCACCACTAGGACATAGTATGCCACAAGGAATAAACCTGAAAGTAAAAGATAAATATATCTGGACATAACACACAGGTATACATATCAGCACCACTAGGACATAGTATGCCACAAGGAATAAACCTGAAAGTAAAAGATAAATATATCTGGACACAATACCCAGGTATACATATTAGCACCACTAGGACATAGTATGCCACAAGGAATAAACCTGAAAGTAAAAGATAAATATATCTAGACATAACACACAGGTATAACTATCAGCACCACTACGACGTAGTACGCCACAAGGAATATATATGAAAGTAAAAGACAAATATATCTGGACATAACACACAGGTATACATATTAGCACCACTACGACGTAGTACGCCACAAGGAATAAGCCTGAAAGTAAAAGACAAATATATCTGGACATAACACACAGGTATACATATTAGCACCACTAGGACGTAGTACGCCACAAGGAATAAGCCTGAAAGTAAAAGACAAATATATCTGGACATAACACACAGGTATACATATTAGCACCACTAGGACTTAGTATGCCACAAGGAATAAACCTGAAAGCAAAAGATAAATATATCTGGACATAACACACAGGTATACATATCAGCACCACTAGGACATAGTATGCCACAAGGAATAAACCTGACAGTAAAAGACAAATATATCTGGACATAACACACAGGTATACATATTAGCACCACTAGGACATAGTACGCCACAAGGAATAAACCGGAAAGAAAAAGATAAATATATCTGGACACAATACACAGGTATACATATTAGCACCACTACGACGTAGTACGCCACAAGGAATAAACCTGAAAGTAAAAGACAAATATATCTGGACATAACACACAGGTATACATATTAGCACCACAAGGACGTAGTACGCCACAAGGAATAAGCCTGAAAGTAAAAGATAAATATATCTGGACACAATACACAGGTATACATATTTGCACCACTAGGACATAGTATGCCCCAAGGAATAAGCCTGAAAGTAAAAGATAAATATATCTGGAGACAATACACAGGTATACATATTTGCACCACTAGGACGTAGTACGCCACAAGGAATAAGCCTGAAAGTAAAAGAAAAATATATCTGGACATAGCACACCGGTATACATATCAGCACCACCAGGACATAGTACGCGACAGGAAATAAACCTGAAAGTAAAAGATAAATATATCTGGACATAACACTTAGGTATACATATCAGCACCACTAGGACATAGTATGCCACAAGGAATAAACCTGAAAGTAAAAGATAAATATATCTGGACATAACACACCCGTATACAAAACAGCACCACTAGGACATTGTATGCCCCAAGGAATAAACCTGAAAGTAAAAGATAAATATATCTGGACATAACACACAGGTATACATATAAGCACCACTAGGACATAGTATGCCACAAGGAATAAACCTGAAAGTAAAAGATAAATATATCTGGACATAACACACAGGTATACATATCAGCACCACTAGGACATTGTATGCCCCAAGGAATAAACCTGAAAGTAAAAGATAAATATATCTGGACATAACACACAGGTATACATATAAGCACCACTAGGACATAGTATGCCACAAGGAATAAACCTGAAGGTAAAAGATAAATATATCTGGACATAACACATAGGTATACATATCAGCACCACTACGACGTAGTACGCCACAAGGAATAAACCTGAAAGTAAAAGATAAATACATCTGCACATAACACACAGGTATACATATAACACCACTAGGACATAGTATGCCACAAGGAATAAACCTGAAAGTAAAAGATAAATATATCTGGACATAACACACAGGTATACATATTAGCACCACTAGTACATAGTACGCCACAAGGAATAAACCTGAAAGTAAAAGATAAATATATCTGGACATAACACACAGGTATACATATTAGCACCACTAGGACATAGTATGCCACAAGGAATAAACCTGAAAGTAAAAGATAAATATATCTGGACATAACACACAGGTATACATATTAGCACCACTAGGACATAGTACGCCACAAGGAATAAACCTGAAAGTAAAAGATAAATATATCTGGACATAACACACAGGTATACATATTAGCACCACTAGGACATAGTACGCCACAAGGAATAAACCTGAAAGTAAAAGATAAATATATCTGGACATAACACACCGGTATACATATTAGCACCACTAGGACATAGTATGCCCCAAGGAATAAACCTGAAAGTAAAAGACAAATATATCTGGACATAACACACAGGTATACATATTAGCACCACTACAACGTAGTACGCCACAAGGAATAAGCCTGAAAGTAAAAGACAAATATATCTGGACATAACACAACGGTATACATATCAGCACCACTAGGACATAGTACGCCACAAGGAATAAACCTGAAAGTAAAAGATAAATAGATCTGGACATAACACACAGGTATACATATTAGCACCACTAGGACATAGTATGCCACAAGGAATAAGCCTGAAAGAAAAAGATAAATATATCTGGACATAACACATAGGTATACATATCAGCACCACTAGGACATAGTATGCCACAAGGAATAAACCTGACAGTAAAAGATAAATATATCTGGACACAATACACAGGTATACATATTAGCACCACTAGGACATAGTACGCCACAAGGAATAAACCTGAAAGTAAAAGATAAATATATCTGGATACAATACACAGGTATACATATTAGCACCACTACGACGTAGTACGACACAAGGAATAAACCTGAAGGTAAAAGACAAATATATCTGGACATAACACAGGGGTATACATATCAGCACCACTAAGACATAGTATGCCACAAGGAATAAACCTGAAAGTAAAAGACAAATATATCTGGACATAACACACAGGTATACATATTAGCACCACTAGTACATAGTACGCCACAAGGAATAAACCTGAAAGTAAAAGATAAATATTTCTGGACATAACACACAGGTATACATATTAGCACCACTAGGACATAGTATGCCCCAAGGAATAAACCTGAAAGTAAAAGATAAATATATCCCTGGACATAACACAGGTATACATATTAGCACCACTAAGACATAGTACGGCACAAGGAGTACACCTGAAAGTAAAACGAATATACATGCACCATTCAAAAGTAGGGTAAACCATAAAGT
>CAXHUL010000519.1:118503-163199 GCA_964019695.1 Loripinus fragilis
CCTATGAATATCATTTATCGCAATATTTACTGTCGAAAGTGTCGCATTTTCGTTAACTTCCGTTTTTCATGTTGAAACTTTGATGACCATTTTGAAGGTCAAAACTTCAAGACCAAAAAAACATGTTGCATGTGCATAAAAAAATAGAGCAATGTTGAATTTTTGCGAAAATTTGAATCCAAAAGAGCAATTCATAACGAAGATCTGATATCCAGATTAATATGGTGATTTTGCAGTTTTTATGTCGAAGTTCGGGTTGTGTCCCTTTATAAAAAAAATACTGCCTGGCCTCGAAGCATATTGCTTCGAGGCCTGGCTTATCTGGACTGCTTTATCTGCACCAAAAGAGTATTGGCTTCATATCGTGACCATATGTTTATGCTTTTTATTTATTAGAGTGATAAAATAGCATTAAATTTCGAGGACCGGGCCGCGTAGCGCAGTCGGTAACGTGTCTGGCTACAGATGCGTGTCTGACTGCAGATCCAGGGGTCGCAAGTTCGATCCCGGCCCGGTCCCATACTTTCGTGGAGACTGATCATGAAATAATTTCAACGATCATCCTCCTCCCTTCCGCTGATTCATTCAAGAAGG
Organism: Loripinus fragilis; assembly: GCA_964019695.1. Taxonomy (NCBI): domain Eukaryota; kingdom Metazoa; phylum Mollusca; class Bivalvia; order Lucinida; family Lucinidae; genus Loripinus; species Loripinus fragilis. The sequence goes on from CAXHUL010000519.1 coordinate 119,098, forward strand.
GTTGTTGTCAGTTACAAGCGAAAGTATGTGCACGAATTACTGGTTAACCGCTTGTTCAAGCCTGCCCAGGAAAAAGTGTGATTAGGTGAACTGACCGTCCCGCAATGACCATAGCTGTTGACTTGGGACGTAAAGCAACAAAACAAACAAACAAACAAAACAATTAAATTTCGGGTAAGGTTATACTGTAAAAGCTGCGTTTTTACTGGCGTTAAGTTTATAATGTCAGATAAGATAATGGGTGTTCGACTGTAAGTGTGCGTTTATGTTTAACATCTCACCAACAGCTATGGTCATATGTAGACATGCTCACATATGTATTTTTTTATATATATATTTTAAGCAACAAATTTTATATGCCAACCTAGTTCACACACGTTCATATTAAACAACAATAGTATCATAAAACTAGTTATTTGTCCTTGTCAATTCAGATTCATTAAAGGTAAAATATCTATGAATAACTGAAAAAAATAAGAGAGTATAATCAGAAAATGCCAAAATCATATATTGCAGACCACCCAGAGGCACCGCGAGAAAGAGTCACATACAATTAACAGTCAAAAATACATCTGGAAGAAATTCTGTGTAGGAGATATGTTAACTTACATATATATATATGTTACATTAAACATAAAACAATATACAAGTATGTGTGTAAACGGTTACTGTTAAAAAAGAATGTCTCCAATGCAAATTGTTTGCCAAAGTCTATTCGTGCGCGGATTCAGAAAGTTTTTATCAGAGGGGGTCCATCTCTGACAACGTTTTTTTCTTTTTTTTTTGGGGGGGGGGAAGGGGGTGATGAGGTGAGATACGATCCAAATACCACTAATAGCGGGCCATCATCGGCCCACCAGCGAAACGCCATTTACATGATCGGATGGTAGCTTTGTGATTTTTATGGGATCCGGACTAGTATTGCTAAGAAACCCTATATTTTTCTGATTTTTCAGGGGGGTCCAGACCCCCTGTCCCACCCCTCTGGATCCCCGCATGCTATTTATGTCTATCAAAACGCAGATGGTGGCTCCTTACTTTCTTAAAAAGTAAAAAGTGCAGTGATAAGAACATACTTAGTTGATGTTAATTTCTACCAAAGAGTTACTGCAGATCCACAGGTTGAAACTTTATTCAGGAATCCTGTGGTCTGAATCTTTGATATTACAGCTTTAAGTGCATAAGTATCATAATTGAGCCGTGCCATGATATTTCGTGCGACCAGCAAAGCTTTAGACCTGCCTGCGCATACGCGCAGTCTGATTAACAGAGCCTATGCTTGTCGCTTGAATATTCTAGGGGTGTTTAAATTGAATTCATATCCCCCGGCGAAGAATATTTTAGAGAAACGTTTTAATCACAAAACATAAATCCCATTTCTCCAACCCCTAAGTTCACCTTGGGTTTCATATAGATCATAGTTTAGGTCCTATCAACTATTTTACAGTCCTTAGGTCAATGAAAAATAAACTTATCTGTACAATTTCAATATTTAACCTTTCAACCTGACCCAGAGGTCAGGTGTGAGTAAGGTCAATGTTTTTGCTTCTACGAGGGGCGTTTGGAAAGTTCTTAGCATGGTCTTATATCTCAGTAACCGATTTACAAAACCTATCATGTTTGGTATCATTTTAAAGAGCCATCTTTCTTCTATGTTATGGCACTAATTCCATGAGGATATTATAATGCAGAAACGAAAAATATTATTGTGAATACATGTACTGTTTGTATACTGGAAAACGCAAAGTTTCAGAGGAAAATATAACATTTTTCTTTTTGAAAAGTGTGCAGAACATAAAAAATAGTTCATGAAATTAGATAATTTTGCACCATTTGGTAGGCCACAATCTGGTTTAGTTATCATACAATTGATGACCGAGTTGGATGTTTCTAATATCTAAATATCGGAACAGCAATACCAAAGCCGTCTAGAAAGCAAAGCAATGCGCTATTTTTTTCGACTAAAAATCGCATGTCACAATGCACGTATTTTGAAAATATTTTACGGACAGTAGTTTAAAAATGTCATGCGTTGGTACTTTTGTCAAGCGCACTTTATGCTTTTTGTATTGAAACCAAAATAAATTTTGTAAACCAGAACAAAAGGAAGATAACTCTTATAATCTTCCCATGGGGCAGAGTAAGTTTAGCGATGAGTTGACGTTCTGGTTCATTTCAATTGAAAACGGTGGCAAACAAAACAGTAATAATACCTTGAGAGTAGAAATCAATCAATTTTGTAAAAGTAGACGCGATACCGTGAGGATTTCTTATGCCATCGACAAAATGTGAGGGGTTAATTTACCCCACCCACTTCTTGAAAAGTAGGGGTAGTGTTATAAGGAATTATTTTCTCGAATACAGAGCAACACAAGCCGCACTTTTTGCGCGACGAAATGATTTTTATGCCTTGTTCGCTACAAATAAAGCAAAAAACATACTCAATAGGCATTTTTCGTGCTCCTGTAGTGACACAATTTATAGTAAAAGTATAAAGAAAAATCGAAAAAAGTCCCAATTTTGAAAGTTTATCATTTCTCTATTAGTCAACATTTTCCGAATGTAAAGGTGGTAGTCGTGCAAGCAGTGGTCGCATTATATATTTTAATAAAAAATAAGTTGGCACCAAATCGTTAATTTGTCAAATCATGATCGCAAATAAGGTCCCCAATTTTCCTTCGCTTTTTTCCAAGTATTTTACTTAAAATTTTCGCCAGTATATAAACCCCTACTCATTTTGAGCATTTGCTGCACGTGCACGCTAAGTTCTTTTTCGACAAAATTTAAACCATTAAATAGCCGTTGAATTCTAGTTTCCAAAAATGTATAATTTGATAGCATTTTATCAATGCATTGTGGAGTTATGATGCCATGCTAAGAACTTTCCAAATGACCCTCGTATGTTGGTCTATACTTCTTTCCCTATACTTAAATATGCAAAATGACCACATTCAGAATTTGTCGAGGATGTGTAAGGACAGACCATGCGCTTGAATGGTGTTCTAAGCTTCATTCTCTTTGATTTGATATTCAGCATGACTACTTTCAGAAAAAAAGTGTTGGCCTTTTGACCCATACCCAGGGGCCGAGAGTGTGTGTAAGGATAGAATATTTTCATGCATGGTGCTCTATGCTGAATTCCCACTTAATTTGATATGGAGCATGACTTATTTCAGAAAAAAAAATGTTTTGACTTTTTGATCCCATCTGGGGTTCCTCTGCGAAATTATGTTCTCTAAATTGGAGTAGTTCTAGAACTGTTCTAGAGCATTTAGAACAGTTCTATATGTTTGTTTTAGAACTCTTGCTCTACAACTATTCTAGCACATTGTTCTAGAACAAAACAAGCACATTTCTAGAACGTGTTTTTATTCTGAAAGTGTTCTTGAAATGTTCGAGAACATTTGTATTACTTTTTTACAATTAGTTACTTCTACAAATGTACTTATAATATTCTAGAACATTTGTAGAACAGTTAGAACATTTCTGGAATTGTTCTAAAACTATTCTAAAATATTCTATAATAATTCAGAAACATTTATAGAACGTTATATGGGACATGTAATGGAGAAGTATTCTTAAATTATTCCAGAAAAATTCTAAAGTAAGTGAGTATGAACAGGAAATACCACAATCACAAACTGCAGACAAACCCATGTCACCGCGAAGAAGAGCCACACAAAAATCGTGAGACACCAGGAAGACAAACTAAGCAAAGGTTTGTTCTATAACTGTTCTAGAACAAACCATTAGAACATTTCTGGAATTGGTTTGAAACAATTCTAAAAATGTTCCAGAATAATTCAGGGACATTAATAGAACGTTAAATGGGACACCTTTATGAGGTATGTTCTACATTTGTTCCAGAAAAGTTCTTGAGGGTTGTTCTAGTACTTTTCTAGTACTGTTTTAGAACAAACCCTAATCTGGAACAACTCTTAGGATTTTCGCTAGAACAATTGTAGAACAAAAACTTGTCCCATGTAACGTTCTACAACTGTCCTATAAACATTATAGAACATTTCTAGAACAGTTTCAGAGCAATTCTAGAACTTTTCTAGAATAGTTTCAGACCATTTTGCAGGGGAATTGAAGATGTGTGTAAGGACATAACATGTGCTTGCATGGTGATCTATGCTCCTTTCCCTTTAATTTGATATGCAACATGACTTCTATCAGAAAAAAAAAAGTTTTGTCCTTTTGACCAGTCAACCCATCTGGATGTTGAGGGGTGTGTAAGGACAGAGTATGTGCTTCGATGGTTCTCTTTGTTCCATTCCCTTTAATTTAATATGCAACATGACTTTTTTTAGTAAAAAAATGTTTTAACCTTTTGAGCCTACCCCAGGGGTTGAGGTTGTGTGTAAGGACAGAATATGTGCTTGCAAGGTGCTCAATGTTCAATTCACATCAGAGGCCAGAGGGAAATATTTTTAATATTTGTTTTTGTTTTTGTGCAAACCCACGTACCCTGGTGGCCGTATTTTTGATGGATCAATTTTTAAACCATATTTGTTAAGGGTCACCTAGTGACCATTTCTGCCCAATCATTTTTAATTCTGACCCCTGTTTCAGAGGAGATGTTTAAAGTTTCTTACATAGGTACATAAGAGAAAGTGGCCACGCCTAATTTTTGACGGATCAAATTTGTTTCAGCTATTTTTGTAGAAGGTTATCCAGTGATAATATCTTCAAAATAATTTTGAATTCTGACCACCAGTTTCAGAGGAGAAGATTTTAAAAGCTTTTGTTATCACCAGACCTCCAGATAAGAGTGCGTACTGGAAAATTAGTTTCTTTATTTCTCATCCAAAACATATGTTGTGTGTACTCAAAAGAACCGTCTCAATGAGACGGTTCTTTTGAGCACCCAAAACAGATGTTTAAATTAATGGGTAAGAAAATAGTTAAAATTTTACGCAAATAAAATTTCCTTATCTGGATCTATGTATATCACGATAAGCGGCCATGTTTTTAGACGTATCATTTTAGCTATTATTGAAGAGGGTCACCTATATCACCGGTGGAACATTTCTGTGAAGATTGGTTAAAATTAGCCATGTGGTTTAGGAAGAGTCGGTCATTTTAAGCAAATAATTTATTTGATGACTGATACTTATGTCAGCCAAAAAGCGGACTGCTTTTCCCGCCGCACGTGAAAAAAAATCTAGACTGCTATGCATCAGACATTTGTATCCCCGCCCCCTCGGGGCTCACGAATAGCGAGGCTTTTAACTTTTCAATTTTCAAAGCCCTGCACTGTGGGGCCAAATTTGTGGTAAAATCCCTGCTAAACACCCCCACCCCAGGGGGTTGACAATAATGAATAACAATGAATAAGCTTTCCATCTTTTCCACAATCCCATGGTGGTGCCACATGAAATTTGGCTTCAGTTGGTCCAGTGGTTTCAGAGAATTTACGAATATTCTGTCCAGAGCATAACACAGAAACTATTAGAGGTATCAATTTGAAACTTCACTGGTAGATAGCCTTTCCTCTCACTGAGGCTCCTTCGCACAATTTAGGAGTTATTGCATTTTGTTATTTTTCACACTTAAATTTTTTCCAGAGCATAACACAACTACATTGTATATAAGAGGTATTAACAATGGTAGATAGATCTCTATGAGGGAAGATACAGTGTACAAGAACCATAACTCTCCTTTGCATAATTAAGAAGTTATTGCCCTTTGTTATACTTGAATTTGTCCAGAGCATATCTCATTAGCACTATTAGAGATATCAACTTGTAGCCCATATAGATCGATTGAATATTTGGGGTGCATCTATCGTTTCTAGCGATTCTCTTGATTTCTGAATTATGAATCCATTGAGAGGTGGGGGTCAGGAGATCCGGACCCCACCCCCGCCCCCCCCCACCCCGGAAAATTACAAATGTTATATAAGTTTCTTTAGGAATAAGTATGTTTAGGTGCGCTGTTAAGAGTACCTTTCAGACAAGTTCTTTCAGTAGTGGCCTATTTCAGCAGGAAATTAAAAGCCCTTCACATCTACGGCACTGCCGGGACACATCGTAGGTCAAATCCCGGCAATGTCCTCGAAGGGGATGGGGCATACAAATAACTGGTGCATTAAGATATTTATATTGACAAGAGGACAGGTTAGAATATGTCATATTTACCCCGGTTCCGTTTAGAACGTCACACTTTCAATTATCAAATTTTTAATTTGTTTTTCGAAAAAGCATACGCCTACCTATACGTTAATTTCTACTTCCACTTTCGTTTTCAATCAAATTTGATTTCCTTTATTAAATGGCTTTCTTTTTAATATCTTTAAATGCATATAGATGAAGCGGTATTAACAGATTTAAGTTAAAAAACAACTTATTATGGATAACACAATCAATCATATATTAGCTGATAAATAATAAAGCGTAACGTACCTCGCCTCAAAATTGGAATTAGGTCCCGGAAGTAAAATGACGAATGTATTGCACACAAGTATAAGCTTAATTTAAAAATGTTCAAGGCAAACATGGTAACTTTAGGCGCTAACGTGCCCATAAAGATATGCATACACGTAATCAATTCTCACAGAACCGTGTAGACAATTAAGGGTTGGTAACATTATGGAGACCCTGGATGTAAGTCTGTTCTTCTTAGTGAAGCTGAACTATAATGTTGAAACATCGAGTCCCTATATAAGCAGAGTCGCAAGTTAAAATATAAGACCCGTGGTTGAACATATTCAAACTGAGAACCGCCATGACCGCGTTTTCCAGAGATTTGCCACTACTTAAATTTGGCAGTGAAAATCCGGATCACTGTATCAATACTTTTAAGAACGAGTTCACAACATCGTTACACGTATAGAATGTTGAGAACGTGTTCTTGATATGCATGTGATAGCTCCATTTTCTTGTTACCACCACAGGGAGTGTACGAAAAGTGAAACCATGCAAAAATGCTTTGGTAAATATTTTCACATTGTCCGCGGTTGTACGATACATTCGTGCACATAATGTCAAAATGTACACACTAGCCTGCTCATGCCGTTTTACTGCCCTTCAACATGAATGGAGTTTAATTAGGAATGATCTTTGTTCAAAAGTAAGCGGACAATACCTCTAGATCGCTTACGTGAATGTGACATAACCATTTCCTTCATGAATATTCATGCTAAGCTCCACCCACTATGAATAATTATATAAATAAACTTTCGCGTTTATACACAGAATTAAGAAATTACTTGTCAGGTCCACTAGTGTAGGATCATATGATTATCTAAACATATTTCCGTAAGCAAACAGAGTAGACCCTGATCTCGGTCTGCTCTGTTTTCAAAGCGTTTAAAGGCGCCATATGAGGTAAAGGGTTACGCACTTATGACACAAAAACCTCCTTTAAACACCCATGATGATGTATCCAGACTTAGGGGGGGGGGGGGGCGTAACTACCTACATGTATATAGGACATAGTACGGATGTGCGTGCCGAATAGCCCCCTTTTTCTGCGCTGCCAGGTATACGATTAGTCCCCTTTTTCTAAGAAAACGTAGATGACATAGTTTTTCATCATTGATATATGAATGGTCCCATTTTCCGACATCCCTGTTTGAAACTACTAGACATAGTTTTGCTCAGATATTCAGCTCAGAAACCAAAATTGTAATATTTATTTGTAAACCTAGTTTACAGACAGCAAAGAGGGTATATAAAAATCAAAGAACAGTATATATATAAATATGTAAACATTGTGTTCAATCAAGTATATGAATAGATCATTTTTTTCGAAGACCAAGTATATGATTGGGGTAGGTTTCAAAAAACTGGCTCGCACACCCGTACCAAATTACCCCCAGTTGCCCCCCCCCCCCCCGAGTATCCATAGGTATAATATTTGGTCAGTTTCGTCCTTTACTACCACACTAGGTGTAGGCGAGAAGCGAAGGCTATAGCGAGTTAGCACGGAGGCGCATGTTGTCTGCGCAATCGCTGCTGGGCGATGTGATAAATACCAAGATCAAGTGCGCTGTTCCATATGATATTATTACCCAAATGTCAATATATGGAGATATTGTCTATTTCTTGCTATCTCATGAGTCACTGAACTATTGCCCAGGTAATAGTATACAGTTATTTCATGCCTGTTTGTAGTATAGTCAAAACTATTACCCCGAGGTGCCGTGGACGACCTGATGCACTACTATTGCACGAGGCCGAAGGCCGAGTGCAATAGTGTATCAGGTCGTCCACGGTTCCGAGGGGGTAATAGTTTGGCTCTACTACAAACAGGCATGAAATAACTGTTTTATTACCCAACCCATTTGATGAAATACTTAGCAGCGTTCCTTGAATGGAGTTGCTATAGACGATACGGTTTTGTTGCAAAACAGAAAATTTCACCAAATCTGCTCAATTTTGGTCTCAAAATGTTCCGCTCGTTCTTACAAAAAAAACGGTATCCACACTCTATGTTTCTGACCATAAACAACGGAGTTAAATGAGTTTAAAGTTGCCAAACCATGCCTTATTTTCACCATTGCTGCATAAAACGAACCGTACGCGCATAGTTGTCGCGCATTTCAATAAGCGTCTGTGTGTTTTTAACAGGGAAGCGGGTAACCAGGCCATGGTACATGTATAGTGCCAGTCAATAGTCAAAAATATTGACTGGTCAATTGTTCAGTGACCCATGACATAGCAAAAAATAGACAATAACTCCGTATATAGATGGTTGGGTAATATTTTTTGTTATTACCCAACCGTCTATATACGGAGTAATTGTCTAATTTTTGCTATGTCATGAGTCACTGAACTATTGCCCGGACAGTAGTTTGGGAATTTGACTGGGACATTATCATGCCTGGTTTCCCGCTTCGCTGCTAAATACACAAAGACGCTCATCGACATGCGCGCAGAAGATGCGTGTACAGGGGCGGACTTGATTTAGCTGTTCTCTTTACTCCTTTTACTCCGGACAAGCAGAGCACAAATGAAGTGCAAAGGAACATCTGTGATGGAGTACTCAAGGGGCGGACTTGATTTAGCAATTTTAGAGTACGCGGAGTACGCCTGAACAGCCATCTAAAACAAGCAAAGCTCGGCACTTTAGAGTACTCCGGAGGTAATCAAGCGATTGTTGTTTGAAATGTGAAATTATAACACAATCCGATTGCTAAGAAGAAGAAAAAAGAATAACAAAGTGCATGTGCTTTCAATCCCTTTCACTAATGACCATATTTTTTCAATATGAATAATTATCAGAATTTATCCGGGAAAGACAGAAAAATATCTCAGTACAGTGTAGGCAGTGCTCCGCCATCTTATTTTGAAACAGGTCACGTGACTGTTCTGTCTACATCACATTGGAAGACGGAGTAGCCGGAGTACGCCAGCACAGATGTTCCAGCACACTTGATTTCTGTTCTGCCTGTTCGGAGTAAAAAGAGTTAAGGGAACAGCTAAATCAAGTCCGCACCAGCGTAGGTGGTGTAGACATAGAGCAGTCACGTGACCGGTTCCAAAAGAAGATGGCGGAGCATTGCCTACACAGTATTGAGATATTTTTTCTGTCTTTCCGGATAGGTTCTGATAATTATTCGTAGTGAAAAAATATAGCTCATTAGTAAAAGGGATTGAACGCACATGTATTTTGCCATTTTTTTCTTCTTCTTAGCGATCTGATTTTGTTATTTTTCACCATTCAAGCAGCAATCGCTTGATTTACTCCATAGTACTCCAAAGTGCCCAGTTTTGCTTGTTTTAAGTGGCAGTTCTGCGTACTCCGAGTACTCTAAAATTATCAAAACAAGTCCGCGCCAGTTCGTTTGCGCCAGGAGACGTTATGTAACAATGACGGATTTGAGGCAAGGTTTGGCACATTGTAACCCCCATAACTTCGTTGTTTATTGTCAGAACAATAAAACGTGGGTAGTACTCGTTTTCTTTGTGAAAACGAGCGGAACCCTTTGAGAACAAAATTGAGCAATTAGCGAAATTTTCTGTTTTGCATCTACATATTCTCCATTTAAATGTCGCTGAAGTGACGCTGCAGTTTAACGTCATCAAATGGGTTGAGTAATAAAACAGTTAATTCCTGCATGTTTGTAGCATAGTCAAAGTGCAGTGGACAACCAGATGAAATATTGCATTCGGCCTTTGGCCCTGTGCATTAGTGCATCAGGTCGTCCATAACACAGCACCTCATAGTTTGACTATACCACAAGCAGGCGTGAAGTAGCTATACTATATTACAAACAGACATGAAATAACTATAAACTACCCACCGGTACATGTAAATAGTTAAGGTAAATATAGTAATTTCAAAGATGCATAGTAATGAAGCAATTCTAATGCACTTGCAAATGCAACGCGACGTCTGATTGGATAACGCCATTTATTTGCGACAGTATATCCTGCGATATACTATCAGAAACCCGACGTCATTACGTAACGTCGCTTTTCATTGGTTGACAAGTGAATATTTGCAACTGGCAAGCGGTTTATGCAGCTGGCGTCGCTGGACGTATAGGCGCCAAAAAAGTATATTTTCACTGTCTTTTTGAAGGGAAAATGTGAATAATGCATTAGAATGGGGATAACCATATTCAAAATTTTCATTTTTGGAGGTATATCGTCGGATATAAGTTCGGAAATCACGTTTAACGGCTCCGCTTACGCGTCGCCGTAAAATTAAATTTCCGACCGTATATACGACGATGTACCTCCACAAATGAAAATTTTGAATACAGTTATCCCCTAATTCTATTTTTCTTATAAACAGGTAAAGCATGACTATTGACTGCTACGCACACATACAGTAAGCTATCTATGTAGGTTCAATATATTGTCGTATTTTTGCTTGTGGCGCTCTCTCCGCAAGCATTTGTGTCGGAACAGTGATACCCTCTACCTGGTTGTCTTTTTATATAAAATACTGTTAGCATAACGGTCGTGTGTATGGGAACAAAACAGTTCAACGACAAGACAACTCACCGACAGCAAGCAAAACATAGTGTTAAGACAGGGTTCGTATGGGAATGGGAAAACAAAATTCCTTGGCTTTTCCAGGACTTTTCCATTTTTTAAGGACTCAATTTCTTCCCAATTTTGTATAACACAACGTTTAAAAGTGCACTTTTTTCAGCCAGAAGCGTCGAAATTTAAAGGCGCACTCGATTTCTTTGATTCCGGACACCGGTGATAAAATCCGGGACTACCGCAAAAATTAAATAGAATACGAGTTGCACCTCGCTCTTTGACGTGTATGTAGCGATTTTCACTCAATTTTTTTTTCGATTTTCACACAGTTTTTTTTTTGCGCATCCCATAAATCTTAAAGGACTAGTTGTATTTTTATATTTTTCGAAGACTAATTCATATTTTTCAAGGATGATTTTACAAAATTCCAGGACAATTCAAAGGACAAAAGGCACTTTTTTCAAATTCCAGGAGTTTCCAGGACCAAGGTTAATTTTTTCCAGGTCTGTGCCAACCCTGTAAGAGCATGTCTCATATTATATGCCATAATTTGTGGATATATGTTGTGGTCATGGAATGTCGCTCACTGTTTTCATCCACTGTGACCTTGATCTCAGGAGTCAGTTCTTGAAATATGCACCCACAGCAGATCGCCTATTTTATTTATGGTAGCATTCCATATTTGGTATGTAGATACATCTTGGACCCTGTTTCCAGGTCACTGTGACCTTGACCTCTGGTTTCAGTTCTAGCAAGGTCGAGCTAAGAGCATATCTGTATAAAATTTGAGGTAGGAATCCTAAATTTAGTGTGAGGATATATTTTGGGATCATGGCGTGTCGCATACACCTCTGGGTCTCTCTGACATGTAGCTTGTACATAAGCATGTATAAAAAACTGCAGATTTAGTTTTATAACTTTATTAATCATGCCACGATTGTCCAAACATGAACGATCTGGCGCAATTGGAATGATATTGGCCCACTTCGAATCGAACTAAAGTTCCTACTAAAGATCTTACGTAATAGATGCATGCGTACGTTTACAACCGAATGGCTACAGTTGCAACTTTTTAATTAGTTGTCAAGTAAAGAAAGTGAATAGTCCTGTATGCCCCACCTCAATTCTTCATTGTTGACAAAAAGGGTGTGCATAAACTGCACAGCCTGCTCTAATTAACAATTACGAATAAGAGGGACCGCAAATCAAACACATTAAGGATTTATTTTGTAAAATAAAAACATTTTGAGGCTATTGATAGATCTTGAACCCATCTCGCTAGATAGGTCTAGATGAGGAAACCAGACAAGCTACTAGGGTAACGGTGCTCTGACCCACCGTTGATCTTTAGTAGGTTCGTGACGTCACTATAGTAGTGACTATCGATGTTCGAATTGAACTTTAGTTGCTACAGTAGGAACTAAACTTTGATTCGAAGTGGGCCATTATAATTGCAATCAGTCAACTATACTCAACTACAAAAGAAACCCATCAGTCACTTGTTAGGGCAATTATAGCAAAATAATTATGACATGAAAAAATATTTTATGCCATATTCTTTAGCAATCAATTATGCATCAAATTATTGAAAAATTTCACAGTTTTTCTTAAACCCGTTCATGCTGTACGCCAGTGTATAGACAAGGGGTCATTTCTAAAATGACAGGTTTCAGACAATTGGTTTTCACTCGAGTTCTAGCCTAAATCAGTTCAATTCGTCCAATAACCAGTATGCCCCTCTCTGATGAGGCAAACAAGTGTGTGCAGAAGCCAAAACAAACCAAGTTAGTTTAGTAAGCCTGGATCTCAATACGATAGAGCAGCTTTTGGATGAGTTCTGGCGACGCATCCAGGATCGTTCGGTGCAACCTAGGAATCTTTGACAGCTTCAGGTTGCTCTCCATCCAGAATGGGTGTAGATTCCCAGGAACATTGTGTGGCATCACATGCTTTTGGTTAGACCTCGTTATGAGGCAGTTATTGCTGCAGGAGATGGTCATGTCCGTTTTTGGACGAATTTAACTCAAGCGAACTGATTTAGATGAGAACTAGATATTTATTCTCTAGTGAAAAACTTGTCATTTTTGAAAATGACCCCTTGTCTAAACAATGGCAAACAGCATACAAAGATTTAAGTAAAACTGTTACATTATTCAATAAAATGATGCAGAACTGAATGCTACAAAATAGGGTATAAATATATTTTCATTTCTTAATTCTGATTTCCATAATTGGCCCGAGAAGTGACTGATGGGTTTCTTTTGTAGTTGAGTATATATAATTATTCATAGTGGCTGGAGCTTAGCATGAATATTCGTGAAGAAAGTGGTTAATGGGTCTACAACTACACCCCAACTGCGTATTTGTACTAGTCCCATCGCGTTGAAAACACGAATAATACGCAAATACATTTTCAACTGCAATTCTAAATGGCCATTCCAAGCTCAGTGAACTGCCTGTAACGCATTTCCTGTCTACAATTGTACCAATCGATGTAGCTGTTTTTTAACGCGAATCAACGCATATCATCGCATTAACATTATAGGAGTTATATAGGTCGTTATTTAAAATATGCAAAATAAGACACTAATGTAAGAAATAATCTCGTTTAAGAACCGATTATATAGCAATGTTACAGACTTAAAACTACCTTTCAGAGTTAAAAGAGTCAACGCATTTCAATTTGAAAGCGAATTAATTGGATAACCCATTAAAGCGTCTTGTGTTTTTGCGTTTATATCAAGGTCATATGGAGATAGGGCCACAGCTTTAAGTCTCATCCAAAAAACTTGTGAATCCTGGGATCGAACCTGGTATACAAGGCAAGTGTTTTTATCCACTACTCCATATGGGCTCCATAATGCGTCCTATGCGTTGATATATGTTTTGAGCGCAATTTAAATGCTACCCACTTACAATGCACTGAAAAAGCTCATTTAACGCCTTTTTGTAGGGAGCTGTAGTGTTTTTTGATTAGTCTGCTACGAATAAAAAAAAGGGAAACCACGCACGTGTGTGTGTGTGGGGGGGAGCAAAATACCCCCCCCCCCCCCCCCCGAAATAAAATTAAATAAAATGAAGAAAATAGCGCAGCCCACGGAATTTTGATTACAATATGCCAAAAAACACCAAAATACACTTATACATGTTCTTAAAAACGTTTGTCTAAATGTATTCTATTTTTCTATTTTACTTTAAACCAGTGCATGCTTTTTATTTTGTTGTTTTGTTGTTTGTGTTATTTCTTTCTTGTGTATAATTGCGACCTTTCAATGTATGGTCTGGCCAGATTGGAACAAAGGTTTTTTCATCTCTACTGTATGTGATTTATAGTCAATCCGGACATAGGCTCAAAATTAGCCAGGGTATGAAATGGCTCATCATCTTGTTATCTCTATACGTGATGGGTATGCCAATTAAAGCAGACGCAAAAGCATGAATAAAAATTGCAAGTTAAACAGAAACAAATAATTTCTTTGCATGTTGAGTAATTTTTCATGACCTTTTTTTGCCATCTGTTGACTTTTTTTAAATTAACTTTTTCGAAACATCTGACAGGAACACTGTATAGATAGGTGGTGAGGAACATCAATGGCGAAACACAGCCTTTGCTGTTATGAAATACTTAGTATGGCAAAGAAACACACACACACACACACACACACACACACACACACACACACACACACACACACACACACACACTGCAGACCAACCATGCAAGAGACGCAGAACATTAACCAGCTCTCTTATTCCCAGTCAGATGACTGGAAGACTAGGAATGGCATACTACACAATAAAACAAAGACCAATCGTATACCACATTGAATCAACAACAACAGAACCAGAGTCTTAGAACGCATTCTAACACTATACAGTATAGTCAATTCAATGATTTGATTAATCACTGCACGGACTGGCCACGCCATTGCATCACGTCATTCACTCGCCAGTTTGATTTTATAACCTTATCTATCACATACAGCCTTTAAACGTTGACAATAGACGTCGTTTTTACAACTAATGTACGTTCAAAACGTACAGGAAAATATGCTACCATGAACAGAAATTTGTGTCTGTGGCATGAGATGCAGTCTGTTCTGGATTCATTGGGTTTACTTCCATCATAAAAATAGTCTAGAGTACATTTCAATAAAAACAGCAGACATTAAAAGCATGCACCATTTTTCACGACTACATTACATCAGCACTTTAACGGAAAATATTAGTTTGCTGAAGATAACTTTATTAAAACTCTTCATAAGATTTCCTAACAAGGAATTAACCGAGTCGCAAGTGGCAACTAATGAAGTGGTTGAAAGTTTTGTGAGATACACTGCTGAGATCGCCCCTCATAAATAAAGTAAATCTAAGGTGTGCTCGACGGACAAATCGTAAGGTCCGCTGGTAACTGAAAAATGTCTAGTATGACTATATCGTCCGTTGTGGTGTAGTGGCCTAAGCCTAGGACTCTTATTATAGAGAAGGCAAGTTCGAATCTCGCAAGGAGTTTTTATTTTTTCCCAGTAAATGAGTTTCTATGTACTGACATGAAGGAAAACTCTAGAAAGCGTGAAAATGCTTATTTTTTTGTGGAATTGTGCATATGGTTACACGTCTGGTCGCTAGTAAATCGAGCTGTTTCGCCTAAGTTGTCCGGCACTCTTGGTTTACTAGCAACTGCAGTGTTATCCTGTGTACATTAAAAATAAAACAAAAAAAAAACAACATCATTTTCTCGCTTTCCTTTTTTAGCACATACCGTCATCATTTTCTCGCTTTCCTGTTTTTAGCGCATACCGTTTCTTACATGAAAAACAGAAACGCTCCTCGTGAGATTCGAACTTACCTGCTATACGCTACGAGTCCTGCGCCTAACCCACTACACCACAGCGGACGACATTGCTACTTATATCAGACATTCCATTACAAATAACCTAATTAGTTCCGTATATTCGGCGAAAACTACCGATAACAGATCGGAGAGAAAATTAGCATATGTCACGCCCTTTGAACTTCAGGGTAAAACAATACGACAATAACTGTAAAAAGAGACTATAGACAGCCAAAATTGACCTTAAACTGATTAATTTTCGCCAAAATCTTCGTGATATTCGTGCGTTTTCGTTGAGTACTCCGACATTGGTCACGCTTTTACAGAGAATATGAAGATAATGTCAATTCGTTAATGCAAATGGTCCGATAGCCTAGTGGTTAATTGACTACTTACAAATCAAGCATACCTGGATCGAAACTTTGAAGGAACCTTTTTTTATATAATTGTCAAATTGCTTTCTTTTTTAAGTTAATATTGTTCATATATTTTACGTCATCTTGTGATGAGCTTTACATCTTTCATTTGTATTTAGCCGCTTTCGCATTCATTATTCCCTAATTTCCCCACTCTTTCCTTGTCAGCTGAAATTATTTGCAAATAGTTGGGACACAGAACGCCGGTTCTGATCTGGATACAGACCATTTGACACTCTGGTAGTGTTCCTGGAAGACTATTTGAAAAAAAGTCAGAAGATGATAACAAAGTCTAAAAAATATTCAGCGTTCAAGCAGTTAATCACTTGTAGGCTTAACCGGGCAGCGTAGCGCAGTCAGTAACGTGTCTGGCAACAGATGTGAGTCTGACTGCAGATCCAGGGGTCCAGAGCTCGATCCCGGCCGGTCCCATACTTTCGTGGAGATTGATCATGAAATAATTTCTACGGTCATTCTCCTCCCTTCCGCTGAATCATTCAAGAAGAGTTGTTGTCAGTTACAAGCGAAAGTATGTGCACGAAGTACTGGTTAACTGCTTGTTCAAGCTTGCCCAGGAAAAAGTGTGGTTTGGTGAACTGACCGTCCCGCAATGACCATAGCTGTTGACTTGGGACGTAAAGCAGCAAAACAAACAAAAAAAACTTGTAGGCTTA
Source organism: Loripinus fragilis (assembly GCA_964019695.1). NCBI lineage: Eukaryota > Metazoa > Mollusca > Bivalvia > Lucinida > Lucinidae > Loripinus > Loripinus fragilis. Next base: position 135,968 of record CAXHUL010000519.1, read on the forward strand.
TTGAAATTATTCACGTTTAATAAACGCATGTGGAATTCAAATAAATGTATCCAGTTGTGCACAAAATCAAGATAAAGACAAATAAACAAACCAGCAAATTGAAAAAAATGATAAAAATACTGAATGCTACAGGACTCGAACCCACATCTTTGAGTGCTAAAACGCTAGACTATCCACTAGGCTATCGGAGAATTGTGATTAATTTCATTCAGATTAGTAATTGAACAACAATCAAAAGCGCACTTTTTACGAAGATTCACGAAGACTGAGTAAAAGGTCATTGAATATTCATATGTCTCGGGTCAATTTTGACAAACAATATAGTTAAGTGACCGGCTTGGTGGATGTCAACTTGTGATTGACATAGCAAAGTAGACTATCACTATGTATATAGAGGGTTGGATAAAAATCAGAATTACCACCCCACTCTATCGGTGCTATCATTGATGACCAGATGTACTTCGGCCGAGGACCACATGGCTCAGGGTCACACACAGCACCGAGGGATTTATATTTTTGACTGTTGCACAGAAAGATATAAAATTGCTGTTTTATTCCCCAATTCAGTTTAACAATATGCTTGTTATTCAAATGACAATTATACGCAAGATAATAACCGTTTTTCATGTGACTCTGCAATTGTTAAGCGCGACACGTGAATGATTGATTTATTTATTTCGGTAACACACATCGACAGCATAAAATCAGATAAAATCATGTAAAAACTTATAACACATACATCACATTGCAATGATTAATGATTTGCCAATCACTACCAAAGTTGATACAAAACAAATCCTCTTATTTCCATTTGAGTCCTTTTGATATTGGTCTGCAAGTCACAGTGAGGCACAACAAAGAATTACAAATCTAGGTAGAAATCAGTAAAATCCAACCACAATCCTAAATTTCAACACATCACGAATAAATAAAAAAATTATTCATATCTACCTTATTTTAAAAATTATCAAAATATTGTACTTGTTTGATTCTATTTGATAATTCATTCCATAAAATACATCCCAGATAAACCAAAGACTTCTCACCAAAAATTTTAACTTTTGGAAGAGAAAAGCTACCATTCTCCCCAAACCTTTTGCTGTATAAGTGTACAGAGCTAGCTGGAGCAAAATGTTCTATCATATATATATATATACTCTGGTGAAGTACCTGGATTTATCTTAAAACATGATTAAGAATAATCTGATCTACTCTTTTAGAAACTGGCAACCATCCAACAGCTTTAAAAACACCCTGTCCTATATGTGACGGGAGAGCCATTTTCAAGATAATTCTAATGTTTTGTTTTGTGTAATTTGAAGCCTGCTTTTAAAAATTTGCGATAATTCAGGGTATCAAAACGGACATGTATAATCGAAATGACACTGAAGCAATACACGAGAAAGAGCTTTTTGGTGTGCACATTCAAAAATGCCTGCTTCATATAAAGAAAATTCAGCCTGGCATTTGCCTTTTGAATTATTAATTTTACCATGCTTCCGCCACTGAGATATTGTTCTACAGTTGTATCTAAGTAGTTGACACTTTCTTTAGCCTCAATATCATTGCAGAAGATTCATATTTACCTTTGCAAGAGATTCTTAAGTTTGACTTTGATTTCAACTTAATTTTAGACCCCTGCCTTACCTAGATGCAAGGAAAGTTTGCTGTCAATGAGCCAGTCACTAACCTTCTCAAGTTACCTTTTTAAAACAGTTTCTCAATGTTTGATTTAAGTTTATCCGCCACCAGGATTGCAGAATCTTCTGCATACAAAATCAGTTTATTGTTGACCGTTCACATATGTTACGTCATAAAGACGTTCAAGACGGAAGAAGGAAAATTTTATTGGAAGACCCCTGTTATGCGTTGACAATACTACCAGGGAAAAATAATGCACGCAACTAGTAACAACTTTCAAGTACTTTATGTACAAAAAAACGTCGACATCACAGTAGTATTACAAAGACGATACCTACGTTATTATTTCTGACTAGTTGACCATCCTATACTAAAGCAAGATTCCACTCTAACATAGTTTCCACAGGAATCAATCTTAGAGTGTCCTGTTTTAGACGTACGTCAACTAGACAGAAATAAGAAACGTAAAACATAAACAATTTACATATACATTGAATGAACTTATACTAGGAGCGCTTTTATTCTACCGTTTCTGCGGAAAAAACTCTATTGAACGCGATTCGCGAAACTTCCATTCACTATTCAGTGGCTCTACCACCTGACACTTGGGTCAGTCTGATCTGGATTTGCTGAGTAATCTTTCTTCACCGTGTACAACCGACACTTGGTCAGTTTTTCTTTTATATATTTTTGCGCGCGTGTGATCCTGACCTTTGGGTCAGTCTATGATCATTTTTGATAATAAGTGATCCTAGCACTTGGGCCATTACAATTTTCTCAGTGTGTTACTCGATCCTGACAACATTGGGGTTTTATATCTCTTTCAGATTGTTAATCGAAACTTTTCCCACTCTGTCAGTGGTCTAAGGGTAGCAGCTAGGTTCTGTGCCCTTAGATTTAAGAACTGTTGGCTTAGTTTAAACATATTTTATTTCAACTTCATGACATACATACATATATATATATACACACATTACAAAAGGATTAGAACGGAAGCTTAAAGCTTATCTAGTTCATCTCCTGACAATATTCAGCTGCACAAATGTAATGGCGCTCATTCAATATCAGATGTAAAAAGCGCAAAATGGCAAACATGACAGAAATATAGTCAATATAATACAAATTGTGATAACTCCACCTTGTAACTTTTACTCTTTTGTTCAACTGAATTATAAATTCTGTAAAAGAATATCACCGTTTATTAATGAGAAAAGTAATAATTTTTTGTAGTGTTATTAAGTTCAAGATCATTTCTTCATTGTTTTTGGACATTATTACAAAGGCGTGTTATCAAATTGAGATATTTTGACGAGAAAAAATGTATGGTAATTAGAACGTTAACAATGATTAATACAATGTAAAACATGTACAAGAGAGAGAGAGAGAGAGAGAGAGAGAGAGAGAGAGAGAGAGAGAGAGAGAGAGAGATCATTGAGCAGGCTTGAGGCTGAACTTGGCGGTATGCACTAGTAGTTAATTTATCAAACACTCATAACTTATTTGAATAGGGTATACTTTAAGGATCAGTATTAGAAACGCTTCGTATCAGAGATATATTTATGGACTGCTTCAAAAATGAGTGTATTTGTGGGCAAAGACAGTAGGGGATTTCCAAATAAGAGAATTTGAAGAGTAACTGATGAGTGTTGAGAGATTTTTTGATTTAGCTCTGCTCTCTGTTCGCGATAGAGTGGACAACGCATAAAGTAGTGATCAGTATTCTCCACATTTCCACAGAGACAGAGAGGTGAATCTGTGATGCGTTTCTGAAAGAGATCATCGTTAAGCGAGCTACACTTTGTACGTAATCTGGTGTGAAGTACCTGAGCACGCCTATTACCTGCATAGAAATGCCTAGGGATGGCTTTAATGTCAGAGTTCAACTTACGTTTAAAAATGATAACAGAATCACTATTTCTTACATCCAGTGGCAAGTTATTCCATTCCCTAATAGAAGACGGTAAAAACGAATTGAAATACTGAGTAGTGCGAGAGTTTACTGTCTGAATATTTTGTGCATTACGCAGATTGTATTGAGATAGAGTGTTGACAGTAGGGGGAATCAGAGAAAGAAGATATTCTGGAGAGAGATTATTAAACATTTTATATAGAAGTAAAAGTCTATGTTTCTTGCGCCTAGTTTCCAATGGGTCCCAGTTTACTTCCTCATAAAGCGCATGTAATGACACAAGTTTAGTAGCTCCCGTCACAATCCTAGCTGCCTCTGTCTGTATTTTATCAAGTTCTTGTTTCTCATAATTTGTACAATTTCCCCATACGACATCGGCATATTCTAGTACAGGTCTTATGAAGGTGAGATAAATAGTTTCAAGAGATTTTCTATCAAGGGAAAACTTCAACCTCCTCATGACATTTATTCTACCCCAGGCTTTTTCCTTGATATAATCGATATGTTTATGCCAAGAACAATCATTGGAAAGAAATACACCAAGATGTTTATGAGATTCTACTTCAGAAATAACTTGATTTTCCATAAAGAGAGGTGGGTGTAATACTTTATTTAGTTTGCGAGAGATAAGGAGAGACTCTGTTTTTTTGGGATTAAAAGAGACAAGCCAAGTTTTCGCCCAGGTCGTAATTTTTTCAAGATCCAGATTGATAAGTTCAGCAGCGGTATCTGGGTTTTCAACAATTATAAACAAGCTGGTATCATCAGCAAAAAGACGAATATTGGATCCAATATCCGTTACAATGTCGTTAATAAAAAGAAGAAAAAGAAGAGGACCAAGAATAGAACCCTGAGGAACACCGGCTCGTATAAATTTCCATGCTGACTCTGCACCAGGAATAACAACTCTCTGACGTCTAACAGTCAAATAAGAACGAAACCATATAAGAAGATCTCCAGCTATACCAGCAGCTTCAAGCTTTTTTAAAAGACCTTCATGCCAAACACGATCAAACGCCTTGCTTATGTCACAAAAGACGACACGTACCTCCTTTCCGAAATCAAGGGCTTGAGAGAAAGTATTGTATAAAAAGGTCAACTGGTTGACAGTTGAGTCACCCGGAATAAAACCAGACTGCAATGAAGTAAGAATATTATTGTCTCTGAAGTGATTATAAACATGTTTGAAAATAGCTCGTTCGAAAACTTTTTCAGACGTGCATAAAAGAGAGACAGGTCGATAATTTGATACAGATGAACGATCTTTTGTTTTGGGGATAGGAGAAACATTTGATAACTTCCAAGAATCAGGGAAAGTTCCCGTTTGAAGAGACTGATTAAAGAGAGAACAGAGAGGATATGAAAGTTCAACTGCCAGTTCACGAAGAATTCGATTGCTAATACCATCTGGGCCAGCAGCTTTTCTAGTTGGAAGTGACTTTAAAATAACTTCTATTTCAGCTGGTGTAAGGATCAAAGATCTCAGCTCGTGTAACACATTGTATTGAATAACATCAGGAACTGCTTCATTGGAGTCATTAATCAATGTCTGGTCTCGAAAGTAGTCATTTAAGGTGTTAGCTTTGTCGAGGTCGTCAGTGATTATCTGTCCATCTTTGTCAAGAGGAGGTAAAGAATTTGAGCTATTAGGCGATATGATAGTTTTTAAGGTTGACCACCAGTCTTTTGATGATAGTGTGTCAGATTTTAGTTTGTTTACAATGTTTTCGTTGCATGTGCTTTTTGAATCTCTGATCATACCAATGACTTTGTTTCGCTGTGCTCTGTTGGCTTCACGGCTCACTTCTAACGTCAGAGGGGCCACCCAGAGACAATTCTGTAAGAAATAATATATTAATAGAATATTGGTTTCTCAGAATCTCTCTGCTGTGTCTAGTGGAGTTGTTCGTTTTCATGATCATAGATAAAAAGTTCTTAGTGATCCCTTTTCAAACTCCAGCCTAATCCTATAAGTGCGCAATTAGCTCTCAACCGTGGGTGTATGGCTAACGGCTCCCATGCAGTTAGGATGGATCCGCTTTTGGATATCCTGCCACTAAATTTGTGAAACGGAAAAGTATTAGTAGTGACGGACATTTGTAAGCACTAAACCAAATACCTCCGATTCAGTAACGAACAAACCCACGCACTACAAAAATATACAGTGCTCTATTTTAACTTCACCCTGGTTTGCGACGCTAACGTAGCCGGAACATCGAGAATCCTTGGCCCCTTTCCTTTGAGGTCACGCAATCTAGATAGTTTCGAAGTTCACAAATACTGATATTTATTCATTTTGAAATTTCAGGAAAACGCCGAGCAACGTGGTGTCAACGTAACGTATCAACGTCACCTTGGCCACCACCCTGTCTACGTGCTAATTTTGTGCCTGCACCCTGTATCAGTAGTAAACACATAAATATGACCTATCGTCAACATAAATATTCACATCAACATTGCGTATTTTATTTCTGCTGTTTTATGCATGAATAATGCACAATATCTTTACATGTGTTTTGGTGAAAACATCTAATCTTTAAACGTACATGTGTCAGCTATAACTACAATTACATATGTATGTTGGTCTATGTACCCAACATTGACACGTACATGCGTCAGCTATTACCTTATTTATGTGAGTGTTATTTAGTGTATGCACCTAACCCTAATTCGTACATGCGTTAGATATAACTTGATATGACACACACAGATTGCTACAGAAAGCCGACTCTCTCCAAAAGTCAAGTCGTCTTTCCAAACCATAGATTATAAAAGTAAGTAAGGTGCAAAGATCAGGAATCGATACAATCAAGTACCACACCTGACCCAGGATACCAATGGGAAAGTGACAGACTCACAGTAGACACCACAAACGAGAGCCAAGAGGTCAGCCCTTTCCCAGCAGGTGACCACAAAGCACATATAAACAGACGCACAAAGACATAGCAAACACAAGACAGAACAAAAACATAAAAGATCCACAAAAGAAGTATAACTCACAACAACTTAAAACCTATTTGCTAAAAATGCCTATTACGCTATTGGTCTCCACCAGCATGCAATTTCGGTTTATGTGCAGGCCCGACATAGTCTGCGACCACTTTTGGCCTAAATAATCCTCTAAGTCTATCCTGACAGCTCCACTATAGCCGCAAGAACTGTTCCAAAGGATTAAAGGCACTACGCAAGTGCGTAGATTACTACGTAAGTGCGTTACATTAGCTATTTTCTCTGAAAAAATGGGACGTTATTTGTAACGCCCAAAAGAACCTGTGCACAGAATGCTGGCCGACTCAACAGACGACAAAATAGAAAAAAAGATGACTTATTTTTCCCCAGTAGATGTGACCTGCTAGAGACATTGCGATTGATGCAAAAGCATTGAACCGCCACAGCTTGAACATGTACAATATTAAATGTGTCAATTATATATAAACTTCACTTACCTGCCTCGTGTAAAGAAACAGTATCTTTATAATATATCTCCTACCGCATTTTCTAATGTCCCCTAATACAAATGGACAATTCTGTCCTTATATAGGGAAAAACGACAAGATTTGCGAGAAAGACGTGAAAACATTGTTTCACTGGATACTCGAGTTTCTAAGTATAGAATAGAGAACTCCATCTCAGACAAACCGCCCATATATTGGACTTATATTAGAAAAGGTACCATATCTCAGTACATACAGGTGAATTGGTGAATAGCTAAAACTTTGCATACTATAGTGTTTCCAGAACTTAAGTGACCCCCGTTATTTGCTAATTATTCTTTAATGGTGATTTTAATTGAAAAATAAATTAGAGAAATTAATTTAGCTATAGACCGCGTAATTAAATCAATTTTTTCCACATAAATGTGAGTTTTTGTATAGGCTGGGATTAGATGGAATTTTGGTGTGTTTTTGCCGCTCCTCTTTGAATTAGTCCCCAAATGAACCTAACGATATAAATAAAACATGGCTTATACGGGTCAGTGGAGGTAATTCGTCAGTCCTACAGATAAGAGTGCGTAACAGAAAATTATTTTTCCTATTTCTCAACCAAAATATATTTTCAAAAAATATTTGGTGTGTACTCAAAACAACCGTCTCGATGATACGGTTCTTTTTGGCACCCAAAACACGTGTTTGAACTGATAAAGACAGTCGCAACTTCAAGCTTAAATTGCTTAACTGGTCCAATCTTCGTGCATCATAGCAATGCAAATATACCACGTGTATCTATTGGGGTACACATGGGTATATTCACAACGAAAAACAACTAAGTTATTCTTTTGTACAGGGGATCTGGGCTTCATCTACAAATAAGGGCGCCTCCCAAAAATAAGTTTTAGTTACGCGGTGTGCATTTAAATCCACATGCTAAGTGCCGTTTTTCTAGGCTCAATTTAAAGCTGTTGAAATAAAGAAAAACGGGGGTCACGTAAACTCTGGAAACATATTAATGCGTATGCGCAACCATCACTGATTCTGATGCTTCCTGCATTCGACATCGTAACAACATACAATGTATATTAAAAATAAAAGAGGTCCATATATGGACCCTTGGAGGACACCAACTTTATTTCAGTACTTGACAAGAGGGTACCCGAAACATCTACAACTTGTTGACGGTCCACCAGATACACATCTTATGACATCTTTATTCAGACTTATGGCCTCTAATTTCATCAGTAAGATGCTGTGATCTACAGTATCGAATGCCTTTTGGAGGTCAAGTAATACCATGCCAATGTAATAACCTTTATCCATTAGGAACTGCGAGTCTTGGAGGCTTTACTGGTATTCTATGTTTTACAGGCTGTATGTGATCAAACCCCATCCATCTGTGATAGAACAAGAAATTAGTGTGGGCCACCTGGCGAGTATTTCAGGATGCATCTCTTGTTAATTAAATTTTATCAAGAGTTCCCAGAGCAGAATCACTGCTAATTCTTATGAATTTGAGAGAGCTGTAATTTACAAAGCGTGAATGAAGCAAGAAAAGCCCGTTAACCATAAATAACAGAGAAATTTTCTAATCAAATTAACACACTATGGTGAAACAAAGAAAGCTCTCACGACTCACAGACAGTCATAGCTAAAGAAATCGTCGTGCAATAAAGAGGGAACCATAGCTATAAACCGTGATTGAGTTTACAACCAGGCATGCAGACTGTCGCTTGATATCAATGTTATGTCCAACTTTTTTATAACGTTTGGTTATCTTTTTGAGTTGATCACTTAAATTGGGCTTTCGAATAATTAATTTAATTTATAAACTAAATCACCATAAAATACTGGCTCTGATATGCCCTGCTGCAGAACACTGTTTTAACATGATAAAACTGTTTTTTATTTATCAAAAATAACTTTCAGGGCAATGTTTATACCAAAACTTTATTTCAGGCTATGTTATCCGATTTTTTTCTAAGATTATATAAGACATTTTTTCACAATCTAATCCCCCACAAAAAAATAAAGAAACAAACACACACAGCAACAAACAAACAGGTATCTAAAGGTATGCTTAAATAAATGTTCGTATTGTAGCATCTAAATTCAAGACAAGTATATCTTAAAAAGACAAAATAAAGATGGTTTTATAGGTAGTGTATAGTATATTTTGCCAAGTAAGCTGATTGTAGCATTTTCGAGTGATTTGGGCGGCCATTTTGGAAAATGGGGGCCATATAGGAAAATATCTTGTGGGTCTTTAGCAAAAAATAATTGTTTCCATCAGTATAATACAGTTTACCCATACAAAGTATAATGCTTTTATCAGTAAGTGAGCAATTTCACAAAATGTTGTCACCATATTGCTGGACTATATTAAGGAAATGTGACAAAATAATTCAATTGCACATGAATTATAGAATTGCGCATATAATGCCTTCTTATTTAACCCGGTCTATTGTTTTTATTATCCCTGTCATAGGATGTCGAATACTAGATTCGTCATCATTTGTGGAATCCTACATTAATGACACTTTTAAGCTTGCTTCACTTGAAGCTTTTTATACGTGAAAGGTGAAGTCAGGTAACTTCGGACATCAGGTAAATTATTCGGACATACATTTGCAAACAGTGGAAATCCAAAAGAAGAAGAAGAATTTTATTAAGCTTGTAATACGTCTATGTCAATAGGGGTCGAAGCCATCCCCCATTAACCTTACAATAAATCCGAATATTATCTGCAATAGGCCATACATACCTTTGAGCAAATAATCATATATAAACACGTTTACAAAGTATCTGCATGGCGGACAGTGTAGAAACAACCATATGACTATATATATATTTAACAATTGGTTTAATTCAGAGGAACTGGCCAGATGTCGTGACGTACGACCTCCTGTTTGTTCCTTGCAATATCCTTCAAGTTTATATTTGGATCAGCATTTGCTGTTTTTCGCCATAGAGATGCAAAAATACAAATTCCTTAATTAAATCCAACACTGTGTTTCTAGACATAATGCTATGTTTCTACCCTACTTCGGAAAATATACATACAATGAGAAAACGAAAAAAAGATGTAAATATATACATATATAAACATCATATATGTCGTTTAACAATGAGCAATAGATAGATAGATAGATAAATAGATAGATAGATAGATGGATGGATGGATGGATAGATAGATAGATAGATAGATAGATAGATAGATAGATAGATAGATAGATAGATAGATAGATAGATAGATAGATAGATAGATAGATAGATAGATAGATAGATAGATAGATAGATAGATAGATAGATAGATAGATAGATAGATAGATAGATAGATAGATAGATAGATAGATAGATAGATAGATAAATGGATGGATGGATGGATGGATGGATGGATGGATGGATGGATGGATGGATGGATGGATGGATGGATGGGCGGATGGGCGGGCGGGCGGGCGGGCGGGCGTGCGGTCGGACGGACGGACGGACGGACGGAGGGACGGACGGACGGACGGACGGAGGGACGGACGGACGGACAGACAGACAGACAGACAGACAGACAGACAGACAGACAGACAGACAGACAGACAGACAGACAGACAGATAGATAGATAGATAGATAGATAGATAGATAGATAGATAGATAGATAGATAGATAGATAGATAGATAGATAGATAGATAAAATTCACGCCAATTCATCCTTAACTCTTTGTCTTTGTAGCCTAGAAATCCCTAAAATGATACTTTGGCAAACAGTGAAGATTCAGATGAAATGCTGCAGAACGCAGCGTTTCATCAGGGTAAACACTGTTTGCATAGACGAAATCGATCTATAACCTACAATGGAACATCCTGATTTAACTGGATCAAAGAGTGTCTGGATGGGGTATAATGATTAGTGAATAATGGCCCTTTTTTATAATGAATAGTGAATAATGAGCCCAAAAATAATGAATAGTGAATATTTAGGGCCTAAAAATAATGAATAATCCTATTTTTTAATGAATAGAAGAAAAAATTAATGAATAGTGAATAATCAGATTTCTTTGCCACCTTTTTTACTGTTAATAATATAATTGGTCTTATTTTAATGAATAACCCAAAATTTTAATGAGATGAATAATGGGCTAAATTTTTAATGAATAGTGAATACCAGGCCCCCCCCCCATCCAGACCCTCATCAAACGTTCGTTATGCAAAACACAATTGTTCTTTAAAGGATTGATATGAAATTGACATAAACTGAGAAATATGAGGGTCACAGTGACACAGTATGTAAACTGAAATAAACATCATGTACCCATTCCTCCTAGCTCAGGCCGTATAAACATGAATTTCAGCGCTCGTGCGTAACCAGTAGTCGGAAAATTCGTGTATTTATAGCGCTGTACACGTATCAATTTCCATTGTTACGGTTACAGATAGGACACAATCGAGCAAGGAAAGTAATGCTTGTTTTACTAAATTCTTACGTTTGATTCCATAATTTTAGCGGTTTACTCTTACGCATTTCGCTCTTTATGTATCGAACCTGCTTGGAAACAGTGCCGTTTTGTCCTGAAAATGAACTTATGTCAGTTTGCATTGTTTTGATGTAATAGGGAGTCACATGTTTACATGATTGTATGGTTTTAATTGTTAAAGTTTCTTAGATCTGTGAAACAAATCAACCTAAATAGATGGCCCCTCACAATTGCAGCTGTACCACCAACTCAAACATCTGAGCCAATCGCTATACCACTATCTTGTGCGTAACTATACCACTAACTCGATTGACAGACTATTTTAAAACGACTAAAAGTCACGAACAAAATGTTTAGTCCTTCGTAAATGGTTTGTATATAATCCAAAATATTTTTGACAGAAAGAATGCCTCTTTTTTTAGCATTATTAATTGAGTTGACTGCACTATCATGGTTTATGGACTGCCAGAGGGAGAAATTCTGGACAGCCAGTTTGACATAGCCTTCGCCTGTGGCTCTGGCCATCCAGACTCTGATTTACAACGTAATGACCTAGGTGTTATTCCAAACATTGTTACATAGGTATACGTGATAATATACACTAATATAGGGATGAAACATTTCTTTGCGTGAATTAACGTTAGTCATGGCCTGAGAGACGTTACATACTGAGGACAAAGCCTGACGTTTGGGACGTCTCACGGGGGACCCGAGGGACGCAAAATCCACTGAAACATCGTTATTATCGTTATAATTGCGTTAATTTAATAATATATTTAACCAGATTAACCAAACTATAATTTGGCACTATAAATTGTCACAGTTTGTGGTTGGATGTTTTTATCAATATTCATGTTCCATGACCAAAAGGTAAGTTTGTTTGACAAAAATGCCACAATCACATACACTGCGGACCAACCCATGGCTTCGTTCATAGGTGTTGGCTAGGAAACAGTTGATTAACAGCACGTGAATGGCCTCGTTAAAAATTAAATTGTGCTGGTTGAACCATGACTGTTAAATATATATGCAGCACGGATTTTATAATACAGAGTAAAATGTATTATGCCATTTCATGAGTCACTGAACTACTGCTAATTTTCGAACTTAGACTATTCAAGTGTTAGAAGAGTCCATGTGTAGTACGAGACATGTAAATCTAGAGGAAATAACGGTTAAACCTTACCTGTTTTCAATTCAGCATCGGTAGCATGGACAGTAGATATTTGGTTTAGAAATAACTGTTACAGTCTGAATGACCTTGACGTGCTACTGCTTAAACTCGTCCAATCTTTGATCTGTCTGAGGTCGAAATTGAACAAATATCTTTTCCTGGTGGAAGCGTTTTGGATATAGACCTGGACTAATCATTTTTTTGTTTTATAGTTTCCATTTTTGCTGCTAATTACACTTCCACAAAACGCTTTGAGGTGTGACTGTAACAGTAAGTGCATTGAATGAATCAAGGGTCAGTACTTAGAGGTCGTGGTATAAGTATACACAAAAGCAGTTATTATCATGAGCCTGTAACAACGGTGGATTTGAGACTTGTCTTCCTGGTGTCTCGTGATGGTTAAGCGGCTCTTCCTCGTGGTGCCATGGGGTTATCTGCAGTTTGTGATTGTGGTATTCCCTGATCATACTCACTTACTTTTTTTTTATTAAACTTCAAACAACTTCGTTGTAAAGTCATACAAATAAATGTCTTAAAACATTGCTATGCATTTTTAATACATTTACTAGCAAATATTTTCATTTTGCAAATGTAATACTAACAATGCTTTCAAGCACGTATCACTTTTGGGGAGTGCATAATTTTCGTCAAGCTAAATCGGCCAAACTCAATATTGGAGAGCAAAGTAAAGTAAGTAAGGGTGCAAAGATCAGGAATCGATACAATCAAGTACCGCACCTGACCCAGGATACCAATGGAAAAGTGACAAACTCACAGTAGGCACCACAAACGAGGGCCAAGAGGTCAGCCCTTTCCCAGCAGGTGACCACAAAGCACATATAAACAGACGCGCACAAAGACATAGCAAACACAAGACAGAACAAAAACATAAAGATCCACAAAAGAAGTACCGCCTTGGAACGGTCAGTAAATATTTTACTGGAGGGCTTAAACCGGTTTAACGGCGCCAACCTCACCCTCAATTCAGATGTGGATCAAGACACATAGATATTTGGTTTGCATGAAAGACCCCGAAGTTTGTTTTTCTTTTTTCGTTTTTCGCTTTTTGTTTTTCATTTATCTTTTTTCATTATTCGTTTTTCGCTTTTCGTTATTCGATTTCATTATTCGTTTTTCAATTTTGGTTTTTCACCTTTTGTATTCGCTTTTCGGTTTTCTCTTTTCGTTTTTCATTTTTTTTGACATTCAAAATCTGGCTGAGTATCGTATTTTGACATTCAAACTGAGGCCGAATGTAGTATTTTTACATTCAAAATCCTATTTTGACATTCAAACTGGGTCTGAATATCGAATTTTGATATTCAAAATTCTATTTTGAAATTCAAAATCGGGCCGAATATAGTATTTTGACATTCAAAATCCTATTTTGACATTCGAACTGGAGCCGAATATCGCATTTTGACATTCAAAATCCTATTTTGACATTTGAACTGGGGCCAAATATCGTATTTTGACATTCAAGATCCTATTTTGACATTCGAATTGAGGCTGAATATCATATTTTGACATTCAAAATCCTATTCTGAAATTCAAAATCGGGCGGAATATCGCATTTTGACATTCAAAATCCTATTTTGACATTTGATCTGGGGCGGAATATCGTATTCTGACATTCAAAATCCTATTTTGACATACAAATCGAGGCGGAAAATAGTATTTTGACATTCACAATCCTATTTTGACATTCGAAATAGGGCCAAATATCGTATTTTGACATTTTGAAAAATGTCATATTTTTAAAAGTTTGTAACTGAGCAGCGGAAGTGAGAATGACCTTAGAAATTATTTCATGATCAATCTGCAGGAAAATATGGGACCCTCGCGACCCCAGGATATGTAGTAAGACAGTCTGACTCGCTACCGAAAGCACTTTGGGGCCCACTAAAATGCCTGTGAGACTAGCAATGCTCATGCGCAAGGGCATTGATATATATTTTTTCATGTTCGGCTTTAATATACATGAAGTCAGTTATCATAAACTGTATGGCGAATATAGCATTCATTCCATAGTTTAAGATTAATTTTATCTCCCTATCTAAAATCGCTTTTTAACTGTCTGTTTATAAACTCACCTGATTCGAAAGCTCAGATCAGGCATTAGTATGCCAATGGTGCAGCGTCGTCGTCCATCCACACTGTCAAAGTAGTATAATGTATAAGGGGCCAATTTTATCAAAATTTCATGTAAAGCATCTCCAGGCAAATAAAATGAAAAAGACTGCGTCTTTTTCATTTGCCAGAAGATGCTTAACATTGGCTGATTGAATACTGAACTGTGGTTGCCATGGCATTATTTAGCTCCGTACACTGATATTCTATAAAACTATACAGCCCAAAGCTTTTTTATTACTAATGTAGAAATGTCTGGTGGCCCTCTTCATAAATGAAGCCACTCAAGTCGGAGGGGTGCAAACTGGCCCAGCCAGGGGATCAAGCTTTTCCATAGACTTGTAATGAAAAAAAAATTAAAATTTCTTCTGAAACCATGAGACTTTCAGCTTATATGTTTAGTATGTAACACTGTCTAGTAGTTCCCTACATAAATCCTGCACAGTTTTCAGTTACTTGCTTAAACAGTATGGTGTGTATGCACACATTATTTGTGGTCCCTTCGCGATTCGTGTCACCTGGGTAAAAAGTGTGTATGTCTGTCCATTTGTCCATATGTGTTATGCTCCTAAACCGCGGAACCGAATTCAGTCAAATTGCATGTGTAATCAACTGCATGTAATGTGCACCGCCCATGGTGAAAGTAAAATAATCACTGTCAGGTACCAGACAGAATATGTGGAACACAAATTGGACAAGCAGTGGTTATTAATATAAAAGCTTTGGGCTGTATAGTTTCATAGAATATAAGTGTACGGAGCTAAATAATGCCATGGCAACCACAGTTCATTATTCATGTGACCACCATGATTTGCAGGCGACACAAAAAATGTACATTTTGTGATGAAACTTGGAATTTTATTGGATTTTAAAAATTATAGGAAGTTAATAAAAATTTTATAAATAGCAGCTTCCATTGACTTATGATTGTGACCTTGACCTTGAGCCTGCATAGTTATGCTATTGGTTTTGCATACCATTTTAGTAGGATCAACATTTTACCAAGTTTGATAAAGATCTTTCAAATAGTTCAGGAGAGCTGGAAAGGACAAGGACGTGTTATGGACAGATGGGTGGATGAATTAATAGATAGATGGGCACATGATGTCCATTTTCATAATCCACTCTCCAAATTGCGATTGGGATTAGAAAGACACTCTACAGCTGTCCGAACGGTATTTAATATTCTGTATCAGCAAACAATATCATCATACAATTCTTAATTTGTTTCATGAAAAACATCACCAATGGGTATCATCAAAGAGCAGGCCAGCTCATGAGATTTTGACACTATCACATATATGTAAATGCATTATTTGAGTGTAAATCTGTAGCTATCTTCATGGGGTTGGCAGCCTTTGTCTAATATACACCCTTCCTTTGTGAGTATGTGTCCTTCACCAAAGGCTTTATCCACTTATAAGTACTGGTTCAACAGAGGAAGACAGGAAATCATTCAGACATGACTGATTTGTTAACTGATACCTCAAGCACCAAAACAAACTTTACTTGTTAGTGTAAAAGATGAATATCATTGGCGAGACTGTTGGAATTGAAGGCTTGTCTCAATCATCGCTACTTAGATGCATGAAAGTAATAAACTCTCTTGAAATTATAATTAGATGAAAACTTTTAATTCGTTTGTGAGAGCTAAATGATGTACATGGTCCTGCTATTTTATTTTCTAAGTCAATGAAAACACTGGAATGCGTCTTGAGATTATAAAGATGGAATTTATAACTGTATGAGCATGAAGTCAGATTTAGCTTCATCCAGTTAGCGGTACAGTAACTTCATCATGCATCCAAGTTAGTGGTACATTGTCAGCGCAAGTGTTGGTATAGTATTTGTATCGTCAGTGGACACCATTTTAAACATTTTTAAGCATAATTTGTAAAGATCTCATAATAATCATTTGGGTGGAGGGCAAAACTATTCCTCTACGGACTCTTGATGAAAAGGATTGACAGCAACCTGCGTTTTCTTTGACAATAACGCCTGATTTAATAACCTGGGTTGAATGCAAATTCAAAACACAGCACGGAGGATTTCGTTATACAAGGTTAAATGGGGCTAAAAACAAGAGAATACACAATTAACTTACCACACGTATGCTACAGTCGCTAAATCATGATAGCTGGTCCAAAAAAATCGGCATAAAACCTCAAATCGGCACGATTACCGACTACTGGTTACGCACGAGCGCTGAAATTCATAAGGCCTGAGCTAGGAGGAATGGGTACAGGATGTTTATTTCAGTTTACATACTGTGAGTGACTCACACACACTTCGTTATTGGGGAATCTGGTATTCGTCGGAGCGTTGAAATTACATGCCACGAAGAGACTCAATACTGAAAGAATGTCATCTATTGAGCCTATCGGCTTCTGCTGCTGACTTACTGTTGCCCGGCTTCTTGTTTTTAAGTTCCAATTTTTTCTATCGATTATGTTTATTGGATTCGGTATAAATTATTCATTTCTAAAAATAAAAACTGTACCGCGCTGTCCTATTATCATTGTTGTTGTTATTGTATCGGATAGTAAAACTAGTGTTTGACTAATAGAACATCAAAGGATAATATTCAAAAGGTAATATCGTTTTTTCCTCTATAATAATTCAAACATTTTGTTGCTTCTAGAATCCTTTACAGGAATGCATCTATAACATATGCATCAATACCAAAGAAACCGCAAGTTTTGTACTTGAGAAAACAACAACAAAATGAGATGCATCAGATTATGCAAATGCAGCTGACGAAAACTGCTTAACCCTTTGTCTATTATATAGTATAAGGGGTCACAGGTAGAAATTTACCAATTATTATTTCAGTCTTTATCATAGCAAACAGTGCAGACCGTGATGAAATGCCGCATATTGCGGCATTTCATCTGGGACTCCACTGTTTGCCACACTACCCCTTTAGGAGTTTCCAGTCGATTTTCCAATCCTTATCCCATGAACGAGTCTATTTCCAATTTTAGGGTTAATGGGTTGTATATTTCATTTTTATTAAATGTTTACGGTCATGCGGCGTCTCAACGGTTCTGAGACTGCACGGTTCAATAAAACTTCGCAAGGCTTATATGGTTAAAATCCAAGTATTATTTGAGAACTCAGTATTTACAAAATTAATGGAATCAAACGAAGTTATCTTTAAATTTATCCCGTCCCAATATTGCATTACAAGTAGCTAATAGAATAACGGTACACACACACGCGCGCGCACACACACACACACACACACACACACACACACACACACACACACACACACACACACACATTTTTTGGGTCTCATATGATCTAATCAAAATGATATGGCTAATTAAATAAAATGTCACACAATTACCCACAAGATATCCATGGACAGGAGAAAGAAAAAGAAAACTGTGACCTGGTAAAAAATAATATAAGACCTCCTCCTACGTTGTCCTACTAGCTTAATACGAAAACGAGCTCCTTTTAAATGTTTTCGAGTTAAAAAATCAAACCTGTTAAGTCTGTAATAAACCATGGTTTCGTGTAATCATAGGTCTAATTTTGAATTTATTAAAACTAAAACACTTGACATTCATTCGTTTCTTTTCGAGCACCTTTAGCTTCTGCCCCAGCAAAGAGGGTCTGGATGGGGGGGTCTGGTATTCACTATTCATTGAAAATTTAGCCATTATTCATCTCATTAAAATTTTGGGTTATTCATTAACATAAGGCCAATTATTCATTAAAAGTAAGAAAGGTGGCATAGAAATCTGATTATTCACTTTTCATTAATTTTTTCTTCAATTCATTAAAAAATAGGATTATTCATTAATTTCTATGCCCTAATTATTCACTATACATTATTTTTTAGCCCATTATTCACTATTCATTATAAAAAGGGCCATTATTCACTAATCATTATACCCCATCCAGACCCTCAACAAACTCATTTCGTCGGAACAACGTAGTATATATACGATACGACGTCGCATCGACGTCAATATGGCGTTGTTTAAACGATGTGTGTCTACTTGACCCAGACTTACCGATAGTAGAGAAAACTACTATGTACGCATTCTTTAAACATTTATTTTCTTTTTTATATATCCTAAGCATTAACCTTACTAAAAGCATACAAGAATACAATATCTTTATTACGAATTTTCGGGGCACATACTGTCGTGCAATCCAAGAGTGACAGTGACGTAATATTTTGTTTATAATTGTTAAGTACTGGTTAATATCGACCTTAGACGGATCAAAGATTGGATGAGTTTACGCAGCAATATGCTTCTCAGACTGTATCAGTTATTTCTATACAATATATATCTACTGTTCGTGCTATCGACGTTGAACTGTAAACAGGTAAGATATAACAGCAATTTCATCCAGGCCCCGAAGTTATGCAACTTTTTTGTGCTCAACTCAACTGAGCATACATTTTATCATGCTCATAAATGCTAAAATGTCAACAATTGGTGGCATTTTAACATTCATTAGCATGATAAATACAACATCCGAGAGACTTAAAGCAAGAAACCTCTTCATTTGTCGGTATTTTAGTTTTTGTGAGCAGTTGAAATTTCGTGCTCAGTGTTGAGCATGAAAAAAGTTTTATAACCTCGGGAACAGATTTTCATACCCAGTGCTACATCATAAACTCATCTAACCTTTGATCCGTCTAAGGTCAAAAGGACCTCGGACAGTCTTAATGAAGGATTGCCCATAAAGATCGCCAGACAAAAGTTTCAAACAAAACGATTGTTTTTCCATCAAAAAGATAGTAGGTTAAACTCTCGACTAATCCGCAAAAGTATTTTTCTCATTGGACAAGCACCTATTCAAAAATATGGGTTGAAAACCCTGTTTTTGCTATTCAACATATAGAAAATAGAAAAAAGTTTTACTGAAGTGCTTTCCCCCCCGTGACCAAACTTATCCTTTTGCCCACTGTTGTAGTTTTACATTTCACACATCATATAAAAACGACATGATTGGTCACGGGGGGGGGGGGGGGGGGGGAACGATGTCAAAATGCTCAAAAACAATTTATTATAAAAACGTATTAGGAACTTATTTTGTGCAAACCTGTAGGTAAATATCAATTTACAATGGCATGTATCAAGGGCTTTAGTTATGATTGTGTACCAAGTAATCAATTGTCTTATTTCTCTACCAAAACATATGTTGAGGGTACTCAAAAGAACCGTCGCAATGAGACGGTTCTTTTAAGCATGAAATTATAGGTTAAATCTGATGATTAAGAAAATATTTAAAAAAAAATAAGCTCAAAAAGTGTGTTTATCTATGCTCTGATATATACAGTATGCAGATAGGATACAGCTCAGTGAACATGTCAAACTAGCAGAACCACAGGTAATTGTCAAAAGTTGTGGCCAGCACATTTATTTAGAAGAGTAATGAAATCTTCTCAACCTGAATTTTATGCAAACGCTGCACTTTCGTCTCAAGTTTTATTCCCCAAACATTATATATTCATGTATTTAGGTGAATACCCGGCGAAACTTTGACTTTCTGTTAAATAAAATTGGTCACAAAAAATATCCCCACAAAACATAACGTCACTGTCACTCGTGGCTGGCAGGACAGTAGGAGCATATTAAGGGGCAAATAACATCAGAAACAGAACTGAATCCTGAAAAAAATCCAAATTAAATATTAATTGAGGCAAATGTATGAGCCGCGACATGAGATTTCCAACAATGTGGTATGTGCCATCAGCAAATGCTCAGACCTCAGATCAGAGCCTTTGCTAGGGGCTTGAATATTATATGACTGTTCAGCTACTGACCGAACATTGTTTTGTGTTTCTAAGCTTAAAAGGAGGCTGCACAGGCTCGCTTGAGTCTACACTTGTCAATATGCCACATTGTTGGAAGTCACATGTCGCGGCTCAATTATGATTTCAATGTACCATGATCATGAACATATTCACCAGTCATTAACCATCCGCCGGTTCCCAGCCGGAAAGCAATCAGCATTGGAAAAAACAGGCACACAGACCACACTGACTTTGGAGGTTATAAAACTTGACTCAAAATAAAGCGCAATGATTGGCTGCTTGCGGACACGTGTCCACAAGCAACCAATCAGGGCGCTTTATTTAGTATGTTCTGGTCTTTGACCTAGGACCAGTACGGCTGACATCGGACCTGTAACTGGGCCAATTTTGTAGGCTCGACTGACATTCGTTGATCGTCATAAAGATAAATACCAGAATTCCCATTATAAATAATGATTAGATTGCAGTCGATGGTCTACCATCGCAAATATCCATCTTTTTAAACTTTGACTTCGACCTTAACGAAACGTTGCCTAGTACACTCTACATCATGTGGCCTATGTACCTGCAACGTTTGAAGTTGCTACGTCCGACGGTTTCGGAGGAGATACATTTACAAGAAAAAAATACATTATTTGACATTTACCTTTGGGTTGGGTAGGGGTCAAGGTCACATGAAACGTTGCCCAGTACCCTCTACATTATGTGACTTATGCAACTGCAAGGTTTAATGTTGCTGCGTCCAATGGTTTAAGAGGAGACGCATTTACAAGACAATGCATTATTTGACCTTTGACCTGGACCTTGGGGTCAAGGTCAAACGAAGCATAGACCTGTACCCTCTACAGCACGTGGCCAGTGTATCTACAACGTTTTAAGTTGCTACGTCTAACAGTTTAGGAGGAGATGCATTTACATGAAAATTCACTATTTAACCTTTAACCTTGACCTAAGGGTCACGGTCACACGAAGTCCAGTACCATATACATCAAACGCCCTATACACCTACAAAGTTTGAAGTTGCTACAACCAATGGTTAAGGAGGAGATGCATTTACAAGAAAATACAGATGTACATTATTTGACCTTGATCTTGTGGACAAGGTCACACAAAACGTATCTCAATACCCCCTAATAAAGCTGCTACGTCCAACGGTTTGGGAGGAGATGCATTTACAAGAAAATATATTTTTTGACATTTGACTAAGTTCACATGAAGCTCTATATTATGTGACCAATGTACCTGCACAGTTCGAAGTTGTTACGTCAAACGGCTAAGGAGAAGATACAATTACAATACACGTGACGGACGGACGGGTGGACGAACGGACGGGCGGGCGGACGCGAAACGTAAACACGCGCGGACACCGGGCCGACTTTGGACCGAAAATAATATTGCCTTTTTTCTGAAGAAAAAAACGAGTATAATTACATCATTTTTTCTCAAAAGCTATTAATATTTAATGTGTACATTAGCAATTTTTAAAAGGTTATTGTCTGTCCATTATTGTACACAAATTGATTTTGTATACTGGAAAGAGAGCCTGCGTGGTGTAGTGGATAAACCACTCATGTTGTACCAAGTGGTCCCTAGTTTGATCCCCCGCTAAGCCCAAACCACTGCTGATTAGCCTTCGGGTGCTCCCGGACGTACAATCACAAAACCATAAACCCACTGGCCGGCTCAGAACTGATTAATGCCAAGAAAGCGCCACAAAAAGATTCTGTTTATTGCAATTTAGCGTCTTGCTGTTTTAATACTTAATGTATAACACAGCTCGTATAATAAATTTCTAAAGTATAAAATGTATGAACAAATAAGTGAATATGATCAGGTAATACCACAGTCACACACTGCTGACCAACCCGGGGCACTGTGAGGAAAAGCCACAGAACACTAACAGTCACAAGACACCAGGAAGACAATAAAAGTAAAGCAATTCTCGATGATTGCGAAACTAGAAAGGGCACTTAGTTATGCTTAACAAAACAAGGACCAAACAAAGAACCCCCACAAGCAGTGAGAGGAACATTAAACAATGCAATAACAGCAATACAACCTTCGCCTTAGAAAGGACAACAGCCTAAACCACCGGTGGTGGTTGTGGTAGTTGTGATGGTGGTGTGTGTATGTGTGTGTGTGGGGGGGGGGGGCTTAAATGCGTTTTACCGGCGCCAAATCTTCGCCCTAGATTATGTCGTTGTTAAAACACAAAAAGCGTTTTAGCACCCATGTCGGCTTCCTAACTTATGTATTGCATCATCACAGAGAAAATAATGAAACAGGGAAAACTGTTAATGGTACATGTTAATGCAGGGAAACTATTTTAAGTGCATCCGGCTCATGCTAGCTGGATTGAATTTGCACGATTTACTTGAGGTGATTTTGGATTTCTAGAGGCCTGTCTGTAGCAAAGTGTTATGTCGGATATGTATACATGCATTTCTTTCTGTTTTAAAGCAACATTGATATCCAAAACTGAATTTCTAGATTTTGGAATTTTGACAACTCTATAAAAATTATGCTTCGCTCAACGTTTTATATGGACTCTTGGATGATTTATATAATTTGAGCCAATGAAGAGAATTCCAACAATGTGGTATGTGCGATCAGCAAAGCCTTAGATCAGCTTGCGCATACACGCAGTCTGATCAGAGCCTTTGCTAGTCGCTTGAGTATTTTATGATTGTTGAGCTACTAAATGAACACCATTTGGAGTTTCTAAGCTTAAACGGAGGCTGCAGAGGCTCGTCCGACTCTATACTTGTCAAAATGTCAAATTGTCGGATATCTCATGCCGCGGCTCATCTCAATTTAAATTGCCGGACATTGTCTATTTAAGAATTTCGCTTAAAATGAGATATTACAGAACTTAACCTAATTTGTTTATCCTTCATCCTACCAACATGTTTATAAGCCTTTCAAATCTAGAGATTTCTGGAGGCGTGGCTACAGCAAAAATAGATCAACATGACTTGTCAAGGCTGCCTCACAGCTAAAATAGTTTTGGGGTTCCTGACATCAGATCTAAAATTAGATGTTGACAGGTAGACATGACTTGTCAAGGCTGCCTCACAGCTAAAATAGTTTTGGGGTTCCTGACATCAGATCTAAAATTAGATGTGGACAGGTAGACATGACTAGTCAAGGCTGCCTGACAGCTAAAATAGTTTTGGGATTCCTGACATCAGATCTAAAATTAGATGTGGACAGGTAGACATGACTTGTCAAGGCTGCCTCACAGCTAAAATAGTTTTGGGATTCCTGACATCAGATCTAAAATTAGATGTGGACAGGTAGACATGAATTGTCAAGGCTGCCTGAGAGCTAAAATAGTTTTGGGATTCCTGACATCGGATCTAAAATTAGATGTGGACAGGTAGACATGATTTGTCAAGGCTGCCTGACAGCTAAAATAGTTTTGGGATTCCTGACATCAGATCTAAAATTACATGTGGACAGGTAGACATGACTTGTCAAGGCTGCCTCACAGCTAAAATAGTTTGGGATTCCTGACATCAGATCTAAAATTACATGTGGACAGGTAGACATGACTTGTCAAGGCTGCCTGACAGCTAAAATAGTTTTGGGATTCCTGACATCAGATTTTCACATACCAGAGAGCGAAAAGATTCCACTAAAATTAGCTGTGGATAGATAGACATGACATTTGTCAAGGCTGCCGGAGAGCTGAATCTAATTTTGGGATTATGACATCAGAATGTTCACATACTCAAGAGCTTAATTTAGCATGCACGATCAAGCATGGGGCTTTGTACAAAGCTTTTGCAGGCAATTTCAGCCAATGAGAAAAGAACTTATTTGGCAGTCTTATAACAAAATATGTTAATACCTTTTCTGATATGTACCTCACTTTTCCCAAATTATTTGTGTTAAAATATGCTTCTAAAGTAATTAATGTGTAATGTTTACCATTATACAATTCATGCATTCTTTTGAGGTTAACATCAGGATTTGTCAACCTGAGAACATCACTTTCTAGGCTTGACTAATCCGGATGTTAACCGAAAAAGAATGGACCAATTGTTTAGTCTCTTTTCCTAATTCTAAATCAAGATTTTCATATAAATTTACTCAAGTCAGATCTTCATAGTGCACTAAAAACAAGATTATTTCAATACTTGTTTTTTACAAGTTTCTGAAACTCCTATGAAATGTGCAACATATTATAATTGCGTTTTTTAAAATTACTGTCCTGATTAAATGACCAAATTCTTAATTCAAAACATTTGACCTGTAAAATTTCATAAGAAATCATGTTAGTCGTGTTTTCCCTATCTGATGTTAGGTTTCCAATATCTATTTTAGCGGTCAGGCAACATTGACAAAAGTGATGTCTACCTGTTCTGTGCTAAATTAAGTTCAATCTATTTTAGCTGTCTAGCAGAATCGACAAATCTTATGTCATAACATTTAAGTCAAGTTAGCAATACAGCAAAACAGTATAGCATTTCAGTCAAAGTAAGAAAGACGGCAAAGATCAGGAAACCATACAATCAAGTACCACACCTGACCCATGATACCACATGGGAAAGTAACAAAAATACAATAAACATCACCAACAAGAGCCAAGCGGTCTGCCCTTTCCCAGCAAGTGACCACAAGGCAGCAGCAGACACGAAAGCATGAGAAACACAAGACACAAAAACACAAATGATCCACAAAAGAAGTACGGCCTTGAAACGGTCAGTAAAATATTTTACTGGAGGGCTTAAACCAGTTCCTAACCAGTGTTCCGAGGGCTGATAAGGTGTATGTCGATTTATGCCATCAGATCCTGATTTGAATTTGTGGATATCTGGGTCCAGAGATAAGATAGAGGGTTTTCTCGCCTACTTTGGTGCTTCTTTGTTATGGTAAGCAAAACTGGAAAATCAAATTGTATGCTTGTTTCTGATTTCATGGTATTTTATGCTGGCTTTGAGCTACATGTAGAAGATCGAGTTTTGAATTGTATGAATATTTCGGTCCAGAGATAAGATACGAGGGACGTTTTTTATGTTCGTAGAAAGGTAGATTAAATGAAAACGGCGAAAGTAAATGCATACATCATGCATATATTTGGAAAGATTGAGATTTTATCTATACATGCAACCTAAAATTATTTTAAAATGCATTACGTTTATGACTTCTAAGAGGCAAAGACATACCTATATATCGCACACTGGAAATATGGTAGAAATATGACATTTATGGACTTAGTCTCTGACAGAACGGTATTATCAATTGCATGAAAAAGGGTCCATAGCCATAAAAAGCTTCCGAAAATTTTGCTGCAAATCAGGGACACCACGTGCTACAATATTATATAAACCTTATTGCATATACGCAGCAATTATTGGCTACGGAAGATTTGTTTGGAACCTCAGCAAATTGAACAGTAGGCATATGAACTCTTATTGTAAAAAGTTGACACAAGTGGAAGTTGGATACTGGCTTTTGAATGTGGCTTAATATGTTAGCTGTAAAGTAGTATTCTATTTTTTCTTGTTTATATGGTAGATGAAAGTGTTATGGTAACTTTCATCCCAAAACAAAGTTAATACTTTTGTTTTATTAGAAATGAACTGCAAAATAAATAGCCTAGGGGGTGCTAAAATCCCTTATTTTGTACATAAATGACGTCATCGAGCGTTACTATATTTAGATAAAAACATTAAAACTGTTTTTGTGCCTCTAAACAGGTGTTTAAATTACTGCAATAAGAACATTATGCATATCCGATAGTTATTGCATTTTCTACGCGGGGTTGTTTTACCCCACCACTTTTTATAACATGGGGATATGCCAGTACCGGAAGTTGCCAGTTACACGCTTTAATCGATACACCAATATAACTGCTGACGAATGATTAAGTATATCATGTGCTATGCAAAACCAGAAGAAATTTTAAAATTTGTTCATAATTGTAATTTTAACAGATATAAAAACTAGCACTTGACTGTGATTATTTTGGTATACTGATGGATGTTTTAAATTTTTTATAGAAGAGCAAACAACATGCTTATAGTTTTGCTGCACCTGTCTACGATTAGCGTTTGAATAATTTATTTTGATGGTGCAAAAGAAAAATCAGCTTGACAAATGCTTATATCACCATAGCGAACCGTTCTTAACAGCGTCTAATTTCCTGCTTGCTGTGTGGTCAAAATGGCATGGATTTCTACCAGTGTCCTTTTTATGCCCTATTCAAAGCTAAATAACTTGACGGAACTAAGCGCTAGTGATGTAAAATTTATATCAGTTGATAGACAGAATCTAGACCTTTCGAAATATATATACTTATGGTACCTTAATTTCTATACTTGTAAAGATACAGACCGATTCTACGAACATAAAAAATGACCCTCGTAGAACATTGATTAAACGGGTTTCTTACCTACTGTAACAGAAAGCAAAACTAGAAATGAGCCGTGACATATGATTTCCAACAATGTGGCATTTTGACAAGTGTAGACTCAGACGAGCCTGTGCTGCTTCCTTTTAAGGTTAGAAATTCCAAATGATATTCAGTAAGTAGCTTAACATTCATAGAATATTCAAGCGACTAGCAAAGGCTCTGGTCAGACTGCGCGTATGCGCAGGCTGATCTGATGCTATGCTGGTCGCACAAACCGCATTGTTGGAAATCTCATGTCGCGGCTCATTTGTATGCCGTTTTGGTAACTTGACCA
>CAXHUL010000519.1:163222-240722 GCA_964019695.1 Loripinus fragilis
GTTGACAAAAAAGATGCAATATGTGTTTAGGGACTGGTCACATAAACAAATCTGTATTTCCAGGACCTTCACTTCAAACCCTTTTCACTTATGGAATCTTCCATCCAGTTTGGTATAACAATGTTTTGATGGCCCATGATATACCTTGTTGGTCAAAGATCAGCTTTTACAAATAACATTCAAATACACTTGATTTTGTAATGTGACGTCTGATCAGATGTCCAAAATTTTCTACAGTATATAGGACTGCGATATACTGTCAGAAATAGTTCATTAATTACCTCACATTTCATGGGATCACATGCGGCTTGAATGCAGCTTGCAATGATCCACTTTGAGAGACAAAACTTTAGCAGTGCATTAGAATGGGGATAACCATATCCAAAAATTTCATTTGGAGAGGTACCTGTATATCGTTGGATATCACGTTTAACTGCTCTGTTCGGGTGTCACCGTAAAACTCAATTTCCAACCATATTCCTCCCCAGATGACAATTTTGAATACAGTTTCCTAAATGACTATTTGTGTCCCTGAAGACTGACTGAAGACTAATTCTATCAATCATAGAATTGAAACAAACTTCTTTTTAGGCCTTATTTGTGTGTACCTTAATCATTCATACTTAAAGTGCATGTGGCCAAAAAAGGCTCTGGGAGACTGTGTATCTGCATGGTCTCATCTGAACCTAGACTGCTCTTCGATGCCATGAGTATCAAAAGTTTGAGTTCTGGCCAAAGTTAGTCTTCAAAAAACCTACAGGATCTACTGGAGGAGGGGGTGGTGGGCCCTCATCCTCATCATCTGTAGAGTACTCCTCTAAAATACCATCACTGAAGTGAAGAATTCTTCTTGGTTCCCTCTTCTTCTTTGGCGGTGCATCTGTTTCTAATGGCACATTAGTGAAGTCAGTCTGAACTGGCTGGAACAAATGAACCATAATGAGCCATGACATGTGTTTTCCAACAATGTGGCATTTTGACAAGTGTAGACTCATACGAGCCTATGCTGCCTCCGTTTGAGCTAAGATACTTCAAATGATGTTCGGTCAGTAGCTTAAAACTCATAGAATATTTCAGCGACTAGCAAAGGCTCTGATCAGACTGTGCGTACGCGCAGGCTGGTCTGAGCCTTTGCTGGTCGCACATACCACATTGTTGGAAATCTCATGTCACGGCTCATATTGTGACAACGGAGAAAAAATTAGCATTGCTCTAGATAGGGAATATTGAATAACCTAGACAAGGTTCTCACATTTAAAAATTTCCTTGCATGCAGTGACTTGTCATTTGCTGATAACCTTTGCAAACAGGTTTGACCCAGATCAGGACCGACAGAACGTCGGTCGTGATCTGGATCCAAACTCTTTGACACTCTGATAGTGTTCCAGAAAGAATTTTTTGAAATAGTTAATTTTGAAAGATGACAACAAGCATGAACAATTGCCCAAGCATGAAAAGATTTAAAGGTGAAATTAAGAGAATTACACGGTCATGAGAACTGACCTCATTTGGCATGTACTTTTGTAGTATTTTTGTTGTTTTTCCTAACAAAAATTGTAGGTTTTTAGGCGGATAATCTAGGCGTTTTTAGGCGGGATAGCCATCAACCCCAGATGACCCCAATCCCATCCCTGGTCAGTGGACAACAATATTCCTGTTGAACATACTACCCTAAGTACCCTACCCCTGTTTCTCATCATTCCTCCGTGTCACTTGACCTCATTTGGCAAGCATTTGTGTTGTTATTCCAAAAAGAACATCGGGTTTTAGGTGGAAAATCTTGATATGAATGTTTTTGGGGTGGCATAGCCATCTACCCTGGACAACCCGGATCTCATTTAGTGATTTCCAGACCCCACACAATATAGATACTAATATATCACATAGTTTGAATGCAAATTAATAATCTTTATACCCTTGTTGTCGTGTAAGACAACTCGGCATTTTCCGTGAGGGGGGGGGGGGATTTGGGGTTTTATACCCCATGCACAATGAGAATAAAAAATTGGGAAAATAGATTAAAGAGACGCATAAAACCGAGGACATATGAAAATTTCAAAAATGTTAACATAGTGGAAAAACATTCAGTAAATCATGATAGGGGATATGAAATAGAGCAGTGTCACAGTGAACAATTAAAAAACTCATTCTTTATAAAAACAGTTATTGAGTGGAACCATATTGAACAAGAGGTTGTGCATGCTGAGACAGTAGAGGGCTTCAAAACCCTCCTTAACCACAGAGACTACAGGGTTTGCGCTAGGATTTATTTTTCTTTCACCACCATTTTCGCCAATCTGATTTTTTTTGCGCCATTTTCTTGAACTTGGAGCCAGATTTTTGGCCATTTTTCGCCCAGGTTTTTGAGCATTTTTGTTAAAAAGTCTTCAGATTATTCTATATAGATTGATACAATAAGCATGGAATAGTCCATTTAAAATTTAAAGCCGTTGACAGTCTTAAAATTGATGTATACTTGTACCTTTCTTAACAGAACAGACACTGATGAAATGCCATTGTTTGGGGTAATCACTGTTTGTCAAAGTACCTATTGCTAGTCCAACCATTAAATTATTATAACGCACACGGGTGGATAGTGATCAGACTTTTTCTTTATGTTTGTACGTGGCTCAATTTTGTGAGCACTTGTTAGAAGATTGTCAACCTCCATTCTTTTTTGTGGCTTTCCTGGGTATAAACCAGTTCCGCCGGGTTGGTTTAAGATTTGTGTTGGTTTTATAACGGGAACACCCAAAGGCTCACCGAAAGTTGTTTTTATGGAAAAGCCGGGAATCGAACCTGCGACCCCTGGTTTACAAGGCATAGCGCTTATCCACTACACCACAGGGGCTTCTCTTGTCAACCTCCATTCTTGTTAACACCTGAAAGGTATTTTCAACAATAACTATGACTTTACACATGAATGCATAATATATATTACGCCAATATTAATATAATATGGGGTTTTTTGCTTCCATTTTTTTGGTACTTGTTTTTAGTGATTAAAAGTTTGCAATCAATGTTATTCTCGCTTGAATATAAAAATATAAAAATACTTTGATGAAAGCTGTTTAAATTTGGAAAATATATGTTAAATAAAACATAACTGCAATGAATTCCAATGTGAGCAAAATATTGCCAAAAGGGAGCTAATTCAAAAATGTTAGGGGAGAGCACAATTGCATAATTTTTACCTCGGACATAGGTCTGAATTTTTACGGATATTTTTTCTGACAAAACAAATTTTATGAGCCATTACATCATCTACCTTATAAATAAAAGGTTTCTGCTAATAAATGGTAGGTTCAGATATCTGAGACTGTCGAGAAAAACCCTTTGAACGGCGTGCGTTACTCTGTTTTGAAGAGAGAAGCTATCTTCAGGGTTGTCTTGCTACTGTCCGAATTTTGGAAATGCGTGGATCATTTCGCATGTCTGGTAATGTCTGGTGAGTGATACTGTCAGATGAAAGAATGGCGCAGTGAACACCATGCAAATCTTTCCCCTTTCTCACTATGCTTAATGGAAAATGAGCTTGAAAGTGAGACTTGAATTTTTTTTCTTTTTTGCGGAGGGCGGTGTAACGATCTTTTCAACATGTTTAAAGTTACGAATTCAGAAAGTTAATGACTATTATTATAGACTACAACTCGGACCCAATATACTGGGTCAGAGACAACAGGTCCGAGATAACAATGAGCAAAGACATCATGGGGCCCCGGTGATGGTGCAGTGAGTTTATTTCATGCACAGTATGACACCATGTATACTATAGTCTTTCTTCTGACCGTTACCAGTAGCAGCTGTTAAAAGTGTGCCGATTGCCGTAGGTTAAAAGCAGCGCGTGTCCAGGTTCGACTCTATCAGCTACAGAATTGTATGGTGTTAATCGAGGTGTTAATTGACAATTAGAATAAAGCGGCACGAGGCAATGGCTTTATCCAAAGGTGACGTTCCGACGCCAGACAAAAATTTTCGCTAGCGATTTTTTCTTTCGCCAATAGTTGTCGCCAAATTACAATTTTTTGCGCCAAATTTATTATTTCTTCGCATTTGGCGACAATGGCGATTGGTAGCGCGAACCCTGGACTAGATACTCTCTCTCCCAGTGCGTCTACGCTGAAAAGCCCTGCACTGTACAGAAGCAGAAGACTAAGACCATGTACAACAAAATAATCCAGTCTCCTGAAACAAATAAGCAATTTTTGAGTTGGGACGGGTTTGCTAGGGGGCCGAGTTTGTCAAAGCCCGAGATGTCCCTGAATCTGATATCTTCAGTGGTCGTCTACAGACATTCACAGCCTAGACTTCGTACCAGTTTTTTTTAACCTCCGTATAGGATGAGTTTAACCATTTGACTGACGTCACTTGCCCGTGATGCTTCATGCGCAGGGCAGTACAGAAGTAGAAGTGTAAACATGCGCGGATCCAGAAATTTACGTCAGGGGGGGGTCCCGGTAAGTCTGACAAAAAAAGCTCAGACGTTTTTTTTTGTTTTTTTTTTTAGTCCTCAGCTTATTTCACAGAGGTCAAATGGTCAATTTCAAAGAAATCTATCATTTTTCAAGGTTCCAGAGAGGGTCCAACCCCAGGGGGGTTCTCTATTTTTTTCCGCAAACGTAGGCTCGGACCCAGCATCTACCGTTCACCCCAAAAAAATATCAGGAATTTCAAGCACCCCAAAAAAATATTTGAAATTTTAGCAACCCCAAAAAATATCCCAATTCTGTACCTTGACCTTAAAAAAAGACCCTAAATTGCATAGAAATGACCCTCAAACTAGCCCAATTTTGTAATGAACCCAAAAAAATATCCACAAAATCTTCATACCCCAAAAAAATATTCATTTTTCTGAAAACCCCGAAAAATATTGAAATTCAGAATTTTGAACCCAAAAAAATGGGCGGAGCCTACGTATGTGTGAAAATATCAGAGTACCCCCCCCCCCCCCCCCCCCCCCCCCGGGTCCAACATTTTCCAGGGGGTCCAATTGCTTATTTCCCTATAGAAACCCATATAACCTGTGATTTTGCAGGGGGGTCCGGACCCCCTGTCCCCCCCCCTCTCTGGATCCGCACTTGGTAAACTTCGGTATTTCTGTATAAACGTTTAATGAAAGCTATTACTTGTAAAAATATTTTTCAGAATTGCTTGAATTTAACAAAATTAGTGTCCTATATTTCAACTCATTACGTTAACTATTGAGATACATTGGGCTTACGATTGAATACATTCTATCTACGAATTACCTGAGGCGAGTATTCTGTCATTTTTGTTCAAAATCTTCAAGGAAATATGAAAAAATATTTTTAGGATGACAAATCGTGTTTTCCAAATAAAGAGTCATTCGGTTATTCTAAAATGTGCAAAGAACACTTATTCGCGTAAAAGTCTCCACTTTACGTTATTATTATTTCTTATCTTTAACATTTTTATTGAATAATCATAGAAGAGCTACGGAGCTCAATTATTCTCTTTGTCCAAAATGGTCTATTATGTTTATAAAAACGACAACAATGAAGTGATCCTTATTATATCCCAGCAAAAAAAAAACAGCCTCAAACAGACGTAGGTTGATACGACATTCTTTTATCTATCTATCTATCTTCTTATACTCCGGCGATCATATATGATCATTTTCTGAGGTGGGTGTTTTAGAATTTTGGAAAAAAGCTTCTGGCTGAGTCATCTAAATGAGTGCCGTGAACTCCTCTGTGGTCTCAGCTGCGACCACAGATGGAGCCAGACTATTCCAATGAATAGTCCTTGGGAAAAAAGAATACTTCAGGGCATCACTATAAGTCTGGGGCCTGCAATACTGTGTTACCAGCTAAATTTTAATGAACAAGTTTCCAGGATTTGTCAGAAAGTAGCCAGAAAACTAAATGTGCTTCAAAGGATCAGCAAATTTTTATCAGAAGAAACAAGGCTGTTAGTTTTTAAATCTTTTATCAGATCCAATTTTAACTACTGTCCTATTATCTGGCACTTTTGCAGCAAGGTTAATACCGAAAAGCTAGAGAAATTACAATATAGAGGTTTGAAAATTGTTTATAATTGTTATGAGTCTTCCTATGAAGAGCTTTTAACCAGAGCCAATTTACCAACACTGCACCTAGGAAGACTCAGAACAATTGCTCTAGAAACATACAAATGTATAAATAACTCTGCTCCCAAATATATCAGAGACTTAGTCAATCTAAAGCAGTCTTCCTACTCTTTCAGGTATGAGAATACACTACAAATACCTACGGTAAGAACTGTGGCATACGGACAGAAATCTTTTCGCTTTGAAGCTGCCAGGGTGTGGAACAGCCTCCCGAACGAACTGAGAAAAGTTTCAGCTTTCAAGGACTTCGAGAGGCTTATCCGCACTTGGACTGGCCCAACTGTGCTGTATGCCACAGTTAACCTGCTTCTATAATCCTGCTGGCTAAAATGTTCGTTTTAATTTCAAACTATGTTTGTAGCATGCTTCAACCCCCTTTATTCAGTTTATTTTATTTCATGTTCTATACCTACCCCACTTTTTGTTTATTTTTATGTCAAGGTCAGATATGTTTTTAGGTGTCGATTCTCTGTCAAGCAAATCTTCTGCCTATTTTGAATTTTTCGTGCAAGAGATGATGACTATCACTGATTCTTCTCTTGCTGTTTCTTTCGACTTTCGCCAACTTGGTAGAAGGCTTGTTTTCAGGAATCTTTTATGTAACATTAGAAATTGACATGATAATGCCCCAATGGAGGCTTGGCTATGACAACCTGGAGATTGGATAGCCCCACCGAAGGAGCTCATAGTAAATTATAATCTGACCTGTGGGCGCCGGTTACGGCAGGGGTCGTCTGGTGCAGACGGTCTTGTTGGGACTTGTACCTACAGGTAGGGTTGCCTTTTGAAAAATGTAAGGGTACTGCATTGACAAGGAGTGGGGACACAGAGCGGCCTGCTCCAGAAGCGAGCAGCCGACCTGGGTCCACACTTTTTGTCTCTTTTATTTGCTTATTATTTTTTTTTTTTAGTAATTTATCTGGACTATTTTTAAGGGATAGTTTTAACCTTATGTAAATACCGAATTCCCTGTGAGGCTTGTAAATACCCGCCTGTGATAAAGTTTTAGTGATAATGCCAAATGATATAAGATTTCTTTTTCAGTATTTTAACAGCAAGAATCTTTCTGCTACTGTTTTATCTAAAATGTTTTTCTTTTACAGCTTATTTTTACTTGTTGAATATTGTTTTTATCAATAGACATAGTCCCACAATGAATCTTGTGGAAGAAAAGCAGAGAGGACTGATCTCTCCGGGCCTCCAGAGTTGGCCATTGCAGCTCATCGAGCATTTCTCCAACACTACTAGCGTTGCGCCACCTCCTGCAGGTCCAGCGGGCTGCCGTCTTCTGTACCTTCTCCACTTGTTGAATCTGAGTTTTACGATAAGGGCTCCAAATGGGGGCTGCATACTTCAATTTAGGGCGTACCAAAGTTTTGTATGCAACCTCCTTAGTACTCCTAGGTGCGAAAACCAAGTTCCTTCGAAGGAAACCTAAAGGCTTAGTTGCTTTAGACGAGATATCAGAGATGACCCCAATCCATGTACTCTGTGATTGTTATACCAAGATATTTCGCGGACTGAACATTTTCCAAAGTTTGCTGATGCAGAGTGTAGTCATGAATGATTTGTTTTACGTGAGTCAGTAATGCCGAGTCACTCTCATAGAGTGACATTTGGCAACATTGAACTTCATTTACCAATCGGTCTCCCAGAGCCCAAGACTCTCAAGATCTTCCTGCAAAATGAGACATTCTTGCAATGAATGAATGTTCCTATACAGGACACAATCGTCCGCGAACAGGCGAACTGAAGACTTGATATTATCCGGTAAATCATTAATGAAAAAAAGGATCGGTCCTAAGACCGACCCCTGGGGTACACCGGATAAAACAGGGACTGGATCTGAGGCTTGACCATCTAAAACTACTTGTTGACTGTGCCCAGAGAGCCATGAGCTGATCCACTTGTAGGTGGACCCTCGTATCCCATAGTAATCGAGTTTGTGTAATAGCCTCCTGTGTTGGACCTTGTCGAAGGCCTTTGCGAAATCCATGATGATCAAATCTGTCTGCTTGTGCCCCCGATTCATCGCACCGTCCAGGTTGTTGATGATATCGTGCACAAATTGAACCAACTGGGTTTCACAAGACCTCCGACTACGGAACCCATGCCGACAGTCAGCAAGTATGCTATCTAAGGCTAAGTGCTTGTTTTGACGTTATATGCCTGCTGGGACATTCTAACACAAATTACCTATGCTAAAAACGTGTTATATCAAACAATAAATTCACAGTTTTGAAAGTGCGAGGAAAGCGCGCACTATATAGCTGACGTCAATTGTTGCTGAAAATGACGTCAGTCATGGTATTAGACGGTAAAACGTCGTTTTTACGCTTGAAAGACGTTACAAATACATGTAAACATATGCGACACAGTCCAACTAATGGCGGGATTTCTTCGGTGCATTGGAGGAAACTTGGAAGAAGCTGAAGACTTGTGAAATGTGTTTTCTACAATTTGTGTTAGAATCGAAATAGGTCAGCTCTAAATCTAGTGCGTGAATTGTTGAGTAATAATTTACTGTTTGTCGGTCAGTTGTACGTAGACAAATCGCTCGCACTGCGCGCACGTCATTTGCTCTTCTTTACAACTGACCTCATAGCAGTGAGTTATCATACAACAATTCACTGCTATATAGAGCTGATCTATTTCTTATATAATGTCACACTTTTGTATGCGCGAGGAAAACGCGCACTAGCTGGCGTCAATTGTTACTGCACACGGTGTAACGTCGTTTTTATGTTTGAAAGACGTTACAGATACATGTAAACGTATGCGACATAATCCAACTATTGTGGGATTTCTTCAGTGCAATGGCGAAAAGCTGGAAGAAGCTGAATGCTTCAAATGTGTTTTCGTCTTGTATTAATTGTGTGTTAGAGATCTAGTGCGTGGATTGTTGAGTAATAATTCACTGTTCGTCGGTCAGTTAAACGCAGGTAAATCTCATTTACAACTGACCTCCAAACAGCGAATTATTACTCAACAATTCACTTCTAGAGCTGATCTATTTCTTAAGCATAGCCTTCTATTTTGAGTATGTACACCGCACTGGTTATAACACATTTGCC
Organism: Loripinus fragilis; assembly: GCA_964019695.1. Classification (NCBI taxonomy): domain Eukaryota; kingdom Metazoa; phylum Mollusca; class Bivalvia; order Lucinida; family Lucinidae; genus Loripinus; species Loripinus fragilis. The sequence goes on from CAXHUL010000519.1 coordinate 172,406, forward strand.
TTTGATATAATATATAGAAAAACAAATAGAAGACCAGTAGAACATAACCATGGGCATAACCATTTAGAAAGAAAACAATGTATTCTTGTATTACTGATCAGACACGAATACACCGATAACACGTTCCAATTTGATTTGACCATTTCCATGTGGTCAAGTTGTAAAATTTTGATACAAAAAAGACTGTACAGGTTTAATATTCTTGACTTAACAAACACTTGTTAAGCAGATATTAAGAATCATATCAAAGGTTTAACAAATACTTGTTAAAATTCTATAATAAACACTTTTACACAACTCAATGCTTAACAACTCCTTGTTAAATCTAAATCACTTGTAGTAATCGCTAACAAGTACTTGTTAGGCACTGAAACCTATTTCAAAGCTGCTCTATTATTGACTTAACAAGCACTTGTTAAAAAGAGATTTAGAATTAAGTCACAAGACAGCTTTTATAATACAACACTTTTACTGAACCAATGCTTGACAAACACTTGTTAACAGTTTCCACTAACAAATAATTGTTAGACACTAAAAACCTTAATTTCAAAGCTGTATATTATTGTCTTAACAAGCACGTGTTAAGAAGAGATTTAGAATAAAATCCCTAGATTTGTCATGTTAACAAGTACTTGTTAAAGTTCTATAATACAAAACCTTTACAAAACTCGATGCTTAACAAATACTTGTTAACTCTATATTACTTGTAGTAATCGCTAACAATTACTTGTTAAATACTAAAAACTTGAATGAAAGCTGCTCTATCATTGTGTTAATAAACACTTTAGAATTAAGTCACAATATTGATCAGTTTAATAAGTACTTGTTAAGGTTCTATAATTCTTTGGGGTCACTGTGACCTTGACCTTTGATCTCCTTTCTAAAATAATCATTCACAGAGCATATTCTTTCCTAAACCAAGCATTGTTTTTACTAATAAAGGTGAAAAAAAATTAATCTTCCTCTTAACTAATTCTTTAGCTTTCCTAAATCAAACACTCTTTTACAAACAAGAGTCTGTTTTAAAAACAAAATGACTCTTCCATTTAACAAATATTCTTTAAGCGTTTCTTTTTACTTACATGAGTTGATTAAAGAGAGTTCTTTACCTCTAAAACATTCGTTAGGCTTTCCCAAACCAATCATTCTTTTAGTAACAAGGATTTGTTAAATAAAATTTCTTTACCAGTTAAGGGGATATGTCTTTCAAAAGCTCTTACTTGCATGAAAATTTTCCTGTATAAACAAGAATTGCTTTTTTGTCAAGGAGACGGATACTTTTGGCCACAATGTTGTATGAACAACTTATACATCTCACAAAGATCACTTTACGCCCCAACGTACAGCTTTGAGCAATCAGCAGCATACTTATCAATCTTTTTAGAGTTATTTCCTGGTTTGATACCATTAACAATGCTGTGACATGCTGGATGAACTTTAGAGAAAACCATTTGCATGATCATGACCTACAATTATTCGACTACAATATATAGAAGTATTTACGCCCAAAATGTACAAATTTCTGGTAGAAAAATATAAATTTTCAATTTTTGTTATGAATTTTTCAAGGTCAAATTGAAAAATTGTAAATAATACCAGAAATACATAAAATTTGGGTCAAAATACGTCTAAATATTGTAGTAAAAAAATTGTAGGTCATGTTCATGCAAATGGTTTTCTCTAAAGTTCTTCCGGCATGTCAATTTGGCCAAAGGTATCCGTCTCCTTGAGATGTGCATCAGACTCAAGGTCACAGTCACAAAGTCCCGCAAATGTTATGTGACACTCTTCCATCCCAAGATGCAGTCACACACCAAATTTGGAAATCCTACCTCAAAGAATCTAGGAGCTCAATGTCGATTCTAAAAACTAGGTCAGAGGTCATGATCACAGAGACCCAAGGTTGGTATGCTACACCTAGTTATCCAATATCCTAAGATGCATGCACATACCAAATTTGGGATTCCTACGTGAAAGAAAATAGGAGATATACGGCAGACACAAAGGGGGAAGGATGGACGAACAGACAGTGTGATTACTATATGTCCCACAAAGTTCCTTTGGGTCAAAAAATATATCTGCAGATGACAAAAATCATGAGGAATTACACAGCATGCCAACGAGTTAAGTATCATTCAGAGTTTCAGTTATCTTAACAAACATTTGTAAAAATAAGGAAGGGGTAAAAGATCAGGTTAAACATCTACCACCAGGCATTCTGGTTATCCCTTTGCAAACAGTCTTGATCCAAATCAGGTCTGAAAGAATGTTGGGCCTGAAATGGATTCAAACTATGACACCAACTTAATAGTATTCATAAAAGAATTTTTTTGCAAAGTTAAATTTAAAATTTTGAAGTAAATCAACAGACTACATATTTCAGTATAAATTTCTTGCATACCAAGATTTAACAAATTTACTCAATACTGTGGGTTCAAAGATGAATGATAAGGGGTAACTGCTTTCAAAAGCTCTTTCTTGTATGACATTTTTCAAATGGCTATTTTATCAAGGAGTCGAATACCTTTCGCTATATTGTTGTACGAACAATTTATACATCTCACACAGATCACTTTACGCCACATCATACAGCTTGCATGCTTATCAGTCGTTTTGAAGTTACTTCCTGGTTTTATTCAGTTTGCAATATTGTGGCATACTGGGTGAAATATAGATAACAATGTTAACATGAACATGAACTACAGTTATCCAACTACAATATATGAAAGTATTTTGACCCAAATATATGTATTTCTGGTATTATTTTTATTTTTTTTATTTTTACCATGAACAAATTATAAGCAAAATTGGAAATATATATTTTTCTAACAGAAATTTGGGCAAAATTACTTTCATATATTGTAGTGAGATAATTGTAATTCATGTTCATGCGTGTCACAAAATTGCAACAGAATAAAACCAGGAAGTAAATAAAACACCTGATAAGCATGCTGCTGTGTGCTAAAAAAGTTGTATTTTGGGGCGTAAAGTGATCTGTGTGAGATGTATAAATTGTTTATACAACAATATAGCAAGGTGTCCATCTCCTTGATATAATAGCAATTTTGTTTATACAGGAATAATTTTAGACAACAGCTTTTGAAAGTAGCATAACCATAAAAAAACTATATTATTTTTCATAGAAAAGGGTAAACCATAATGAAAGCAGTATATGATAATAATATTATATACTTGTATAAAGTACCTATTGCGATCAGTTTATATTTTTTTGTTTAGAATGATTCTCATCTATCTTTGAATGTGTTTATACAACAACTGAGATTTGTTATTATTATGGTGTTCATCAACATTTAGCTTTTTATAGAATGCTTTTTGTCCAAGGGTTTTTTCAGTCAGTTCAACAATGTATTTATGTAAATATATGTAAATATGATTCAGGGTTCGAAAAATCCACTCGAAAACACATATTTACCAGTGTCTTAAGCTGCAGGGCAAGTGAAAAATGCCTATTTTAAGATATTTGGAGGTTTCCTATACATGTAAAAATAGCTCAGTGGGTAAAATATCCAACTGCTAAGAATACTGTAGTTTTATCTTGTGACACCGCAGGTTTAAATTCTGAGATAAATCAAGTTTTTTGACTGTTTCCTTTAATATTCATTTTTAATAACAGTTTTAAAACAATATTATCTCATCTTTTTATTATTTTATTTATAACTACAATTCCATTTTAATACACAAAATTTTAGCTCTTTGCCAACTAGTGTCCTCCCCTCATGACCTCTGCAAACACATTGTACTCAGATCAGACCTGATAAAAAACAGTGGGTTTGATCTGGACCCAATATGTTTGCAACTCAGATGAAAAGATCATTCCTGTGACATTTAGTGGAATTCCTACTACCAGTTTTAATAGGAGATCTGATGTTATTTAAAGAAAATTGTTGATAAACAAGGGATGATGACCTTGAGCCCATGTGAATTAAAAATGTGCTGATAACATGTTAAATATAAAACTTATAAAAAAGCATTGAATATATTGTTGTTGCTGTTACAGTCACATGAACTGTTCGAAACATATGACACATGCAAATGTGTTGTGGTTTTACATCTTTTGTTTATGCATAAAATCCTAGTCAAAAACAAAATCTAGACATTTCTGGACAATTTCCTATCTTCCTGGGTTGAAACAGTATCAAGCATCTGCCGATAACATTTGCAAACAGTTTGCACCCAGATCAGGTTGGACAAAATGTTGGGCCTGAACTAGTTCCAATCTGTCTGACAGTCTGAAAGATTTTTTGAAAAACTTGATTTTGAAAAAATCAGCATATTACAAACCAAAATATATGAAACCAACTATATTGATTACATAGGTGTGATAACGTAATGCATGCTACTACAAAAAATCTGTTTGATAGTCAATGCATCATCAAAGCATGCAGTGGAGACAAATTTACTTAAAATTTCTTAGCATCACAACCCATGTCAAACAGTTTGGTTCCTATCAGGTCTTTCAATTTGTTGTGCCCGTCCTGATCTAGGTATAAACTGTTTGCAAAAGGTTATCAACAGTTGACATTTGCAGTCAAGGAGTTAAATACTTTACGTGGGTTTTGTTCATAAAGTTAACAGTATGTAGAACCTCAACTAGTAAAACATGTGACCTCCACAGCAGAGCCTGATGATTTTTGGCCCTCAGAGGCATAATTTGAACAAACTTGGTAAAGGTTCACTAGATGATGCTACAAACATAATATTAAGTCTCTAGGCCTAGTGATTTCAGGCTATTTTTATGTATTCCCTATATAATGCTACTCTTATATACATTTACGAATCTGCTTGCTAATGTATGGCCTATCTTGAATCAGTTAGAACGCACAGCAACGCCACACAGTGGACAGCTTACGTAGCTGTTATGCTGCACAATTGCATCACCCACGATTGTGCAGCGTAAGAGCTATGATGCCGTGGCGTTACCGTAGCTTCTAAGCCATTCCAGATACCCTGTATGGTCGCAAGCAAATTTGTAAATTACTATAATAACAAAGGAACAATTGGCCTATCAAAGGGAAAGTTGTTTAAAGGAAATTGTTGACATATATCAAACGGACAAACAGACTGATGGATAACAGACATCATAGGGATCACAATAGCTCAGGTGAGCTAAAATTGCACCTTAGAATTCCAAATAGTTTTACCAAAGATGAGAAGATGAATATTGCCAATCTCTGCTAATGCTTTTGATATGTCATTCTCTTCAAGAATAAATGGCTTGGCTTTTTCTTCTCATATTTTACTCCCATTTGAAATTACTTCATTTTTAGAAGAATCTGTCACGAGTATCTAATAAGCGTTTCAGTTGCTTAGTTCACCTTTTCACAACTACAGATGTTAGTATATGAACATGTACAGAGACTGTCCAGTGAGCTGAAGTCAAAACAGATATTTACTTGTTGTTCAGTGGCAGCTGTTAACGAGAAAGGCCTTAAAATAACTAGCCATTTACAAAACACTCCCACAAAGTTCTTATTTCTGTTGGCATATTTTGGTTAAGGATGCTTGTATATAACAATGCATTTAGCATTGTGGCATAGCAATGCATCTAACAATTTGGTCTCATCCTGCCCTTCCTGACTCCTGAAGATAGTTTTGCAGACTATATGGATATATAGTATGTAAATGCTAATACTGAATGACGTTGAACAGGGTACAAGCCTTATAACTCCATCTGTGTCCCACTACAGTAATGATTTACATAGGGACTGTTTTATCTTTCATTTGTTGATAAATGGAACACAGGAAATAACCTGTACAAGTGGCTATTGTTGTAATGCTTCTCTCTATACAGATATTGAGTGTCACCAAGTCAGTTCTACAGATACCAAAATACTTTCCATTTAAACAATATGTGGAGGTGTGAATTCTCTGACATGAGCATAACTGCAAGGCATGCACATTAAGTTTTCACAGATCTCTTTAGCGCCTTCTTCAAGCCAATTTTTACAATGATTTGATTGTTCAAATCCACAAATATGTTGTGCAAGCAATCGTAAACAGATCTTTGATAGTCACTTCCAAGAGTATGCAGAGCAGCAATGACAATCTTCAGAATTCTCTGAATACAAGGTCTCTTAGATATCTTCTAGTTGACCATAATATGGGTAATATGTTTTCATGTTTCAAGTGTTGTCTTCTTTCCCACTACAAAGAAAAAAACATCACATAAGTAATGAACAGGAGCTACAACATTTATAACATCCAAATATTTATAAAACTGGTATGACCAGACATACTGAATACAGCACCAATGTCTTGTAGAGCACTGTATAATAGACTAGAATTCAGAGAATAGGATGTGTCCCCTGACAAAACAGAAGTCAAACAAGGCAAATTTGTCTAGGTTATATCCCCAGCCAAGGTTCATTTTAGAGAAACTTATAAATCACAAAACATAAAAAAAATTCTCTAACCCCTAAGTTCACCTTGGGTATCATACAGATCAAAGTTAAATGTCTACCAACTAGTTTTCAGTGGTTAGTTGAATAAAAATAAACTAACCTGTACAATTTCAACCATGTTGCTGCATTTTGTGATTCCCTTTAATTTGATAGGCAACAGGACAATGATCCCATCCCCAGGGTGGGTGGGTGGTATGGTGCGCAGGCAAAATATTTGCTACAATGTTGCTGCATTCGTGATTCCCTTTAATTTGATAATAGGCAACATGACCATAATCTGAAAAAGTTGAATTTAGACCTTTTAATCCCTAGGGTCAGGGGGGGGGGGATTTGCCTGAGGGCAAGATATTTGCTACCTTGCTGCTATATTTCGTGATTCCATTTAGTTTGATATGCAACATGACCATGTTCTGAAAAAGTTGAATTTTGACCTATTGACCGTATCTCCAGGGTGGGGGGAGGGGGTTAGGGGAATCTGCAGGCAAAGTATTTGCTACCTTGTGAGTGCATTTGTGATTATACCCGCTTTTTTCTTTAGAAAAAAAGGGTATATTAATTTTGTGTCAAAGTTGGTCCGTCTGTCTGTCTGTCCGTCCGTGCGTACGTCCGTCCGTCACGTTTCTTGTAAATGTATCTCCTCCTAAACCGTTAGAGGTAACAACTTCAAACTTTGTAGTTAAAAAGATCACATGATGTAGAGGGTACTGGGCAACATTTCGTGTGACCTTGACCCCAAGGTCAAGGTCAAATGTTGTATTTTCTTGTAAATGTATCTCCTCCTAAACGGTAAGATATAGGAACTTCAAACTTTGTAGCTGAATAGGTCACATGATGTAGAGGGTACTGGGCAATATTTTGTGTGACCTTGACCCCAATGACCTTGACCCCAAGGTCAAGGTCAAATATTGAATTTTCTTGTAAATGTATCTCCTCCTAAACAGTTAGACCTAGCAACTTCAAACTTTGTAGCTGAAAAGGTCACATGATGTAGAGGGTACTGGGCAACATACCAAGGTCAAGGTCAAAGGTCAAATATTGAATTTTCTTGTAAATGTATCTACTCCTAGACGGTTAGACCTAGCAACTTCAAACTTTGTAGCTGGATGGGTCACATGATGTAGAGGGTACTGGGCAACATTTTGTGTGACCTTGACCCCAAGGTCAAGGTCAAATATTGAATTTCTTGCAAATGCTTCTCTTCCTAAAGCTTTTGATGTAGTAACTTCAAACTCTGTAGGTGCATAGGTCACATGATGTAGAGGGCAGTGGGCAACATTTAGAGTGACCTTGACCTGACGGTCAAGGTCAAATAATGTACTTTCTTGTAAGTGCATTTTCTCCTAAACTGCTGGACAGGGAGCGCAGTGGCTCAGTGGTAGAGTGCTTGACTTGAGACCGAAGGGCACGGGTTCGAGCCTCACAGGCGTCACTGCGTTGTGGTCCTTGAGCAAGACACATTTATCCCAGCTTGGTACTGGTTCAATCCAGGAAGACCCGTCCCTATATAACTGAAAGATTGTAGATGGGATGTAAAGAATCAACTCAAACAAAAAACAAAAACTGCTGGACGTAGCAATTTCAAATTTTGCAGGTGCAAAGTTAATATATTTTGGAGGGCACTGGACAACACTTGGTATGGGTCCCATAGGTCAAGGTCATATAGTGTATTTTTGTAAATGCTTCTTCTCCTTAACCATTGGACATAGCAACTTCAAACTTTACAGGTACATAGGTCATATTATGTTGAAGGTACTGAGCTACATTTTGTGTGACCTTGACCCCAAGGTAAAGGTTATAGGTCAAAAAGCGGGTATTTGCCATGGTGTACCATCGACTTCTGCTCTAGTTCCCTTTAATTTGATATGCAACATGACCAGGTTCTGAAAAAGTTGACTTTTGACCTATTGACCCCATCCCCAATCAAGTGGGGGGAGGGTAAGGGGGTCAGCGGGCAAAATATTACCTACCATTTTGCTATACTTTGTGCTTCAATTTAAGTTGATATGCAACATGGCCATGTTCTGAAAAAATTGAATTTTGACCTATTTACCGCATCTCAAGGGTGTGTGGGGGGGGGGGGGTGGGAGTAGTGGAAAAATATGTTCAACCTTGTGGGTGCATTAGTGATTCCCTTTAATATGATATGATACATGACCATGTTCTGAAAAGTTGAATTTTGACTCCCAGGGTTCGGTTGGGGGGCTGCCTGCCAAGTATTTGCTACCATGATGCTGCATTCATGATTCCATTTAATTTGATATGCAACATGAACATGTTCTGAAACAGTTGAATTTCAACATTTTGACCTACCCTAAGTCCACCCAGGGGGTCGAACCCAGGTTTTGGAACAATAATCAAGTTTGATATGTTTCATATTTATTGTACTTCTGCCTGCATGCCAAATTTTATTAAAAAATATTGACAACTGAGGGAGTTAGTGCGAAACTTAAGTATTTGACCTCTGTTCCCCACTAAGGGGTCAGGGGGGTGGGGTAAAATTTTAGTCACTGTCATGCTTATCTACAGGCACTGGGTAATCCTGGTTTTGTGTGTTTTATTTGATTCTTTATGTCTCATCAACAATCTTTCAGTTATAAAGGAACGGGTCTTCCAGGGCTGAACCAGTACTAAGATAGGATTAATGTTCTTGCTCAAGGACACAACGCAGCGACACCAGTGAGGCTCGAACCCGCGGTCTCCAGTCGAGCACTCTACCACTAATCCTGGCCTATAGTGAGAAGTTGTCAGATATTATAGTTTTGGAGAATTCCACAAAAAAGCCAATATAGCTTTTGCATCAGCCTAAACCTATGTAAACTAGAGGAACTGAAGGTCATGAAGCGCTCACATGATCTCCTTAATAATGTTAAAATAGGTCAAGGTCAACTACGGCTTATAATGAAACATATTTTGTTTAACATATATGGGGGATGCAGCCATTTTTGTCAAGTGACATTTGGTACTTGACCATTGTCTCATTAGGTTTAAATTATTTTCTGGCAAGTATTATGATTTTGGCTTAAACAGTTATAGAAAAATGAACATTTCAATATTTTCCCATGCAAATGCATTAGGAATCAAATTTGAGTTGCCATATATTAATTCAAGGTCAACCTAGATTTACTATTTGAGCAAACCTGGTAGGGCCCACATGCCAAAGCTACATACCGAGTCCCAAGACCATTGGCTTTTTGGTTCCATAGAAGAAGATATTTAAAGGGTTTTTTACTATATATAGGCGTGGTGGCCATCTTGGTCATGTGACCAGAACATTTTGTATAAATTTTGGCTAACCTATCATAAGGAATCTTCATATAATTTTGGTTCAATAGGCCTAGTGGTTTCTGAGAAAACTGTTTTAAGCTGTTGATGGGACTCCAAATGGAGACCTTGGCTGAAAAATCAAAAGTCAACATTGACCTTTGAAACTTATTCATAGCCATTGTCTCATTAGGTTTAACATGTCAAGTGAGAATAATGACTTTGGCTTCAACAGTATTCAAAAAATCAACTTTTAAAAACAATTCAATTTAAATGCATTAGGAAGCAAATTTGACCTTGATGTTAAGTAGGTAAAGGTTAACTTAGGATCATCATTTGAACAAATTTGGTAGGCCCCACATCCCAAATGCTACATACCACGTCCAAGGTCATTGGCCATCTGGTTCTTGAGAAGTAGATTTTTAAAGTTTTTACCATATATGGGTGTGGCGGCCATCTTGGTCATGTGACCATAACAATTTGTATAAATTTGGCCAACTTAGCATAAGGAGAATTTTGAGTCCAATTTGCCTAATGAAATTTGAGTTCAATTTGCCTAGTGGTTTCTCAGAAGTTTTAATATGTCGATGGGACTCCAATATGCGTGACTTTGGCTGAAAGGTCAACGTTGACCTTTGGAACTTATTTATAGCCATTGTCTCATTAGGTTTAAAATATCAAGTGAGAATAGTGACTTTGGCTTCAACAGTATTCAAAAAATCAACTCTCCATATGACATTTGAGTTTAATTGGCCCAGTGGTTTCAGAGGAGATGTTTGAAAATGTTGACAGATGGACGACAGACAGACAGACGCCCGAGTGACTGGTATACTATTAGCTCACCCATGAGCCTTTGGCTCAAGTGAGCTAATTTACAGGAAACTGTTCTGTGACAGTTATGAGATAAATCAGTATGGCATCACAAGCAAAATTTTGAACACTTTTCCCTTTCCGTTCTCAAATAACATGTCGGCTATCAGGGCTAGAATTTACAAAATGCTTGTCAGAATAGCAAACAGGGAAGACCATGATCAGACTGCTTCTTATTCAGAAGCAGCCTGATCTTGATCTGCACTGGTAATCTATGCATTTTTTGCAGGCAACTAGTGTTCAAAATTAAGAACATTTACAGTAATACATACTTTCTATCTATTATTTCTTTTTCATCTAATGGTCCTGGTAAATCTCTCTTGTTGCCTAAAACTAAGCCAGGGATTCCCTGTAACTGTGGTTTATCTAAGAGGTTGCGTAGTTCATTCCATGATGCTTCCACCTTGTCATGATCAGCTGCATCTACCATATATCTATCTATAAAGGAGAAATTGGAGTAAATGGGTCTCGTCGCAAGAAAACCTGTCTTCTTCGTTTCTGACCAGGTCATGCTCAAAGCAGCCTGCTCAGCGACAGAGACTAGTTAGAAAATTGAAACTTGAAAGATATTTTGCTTTCCAGTAAGTGAATAACGAAGGCTCTGATCAGACGGAGAAGGCTGGTCTGCACCTTTGTTGTTTGCAAACCTAGAAAACAGTTTTTTTCGCATCATAGAGGCCCAGCAACTCAGTAAAAAAAGGCTAAAAAGGTGTAAAAATAAGAATGATTTTTTTTTGCTGTTCATTTTCAGATAACCATGTAGACACTAGACAGTACAAAAACCGTCTCAAAGGGATGGTTCTTTTGAGACCCAAAACATATGGTTAAACTGATGGATAAGAAAACAATTTTTACCACTTTGCATGCTGGGTGATCTAACTGGTTCATTTTGTCTGCTGATGCTTTTTTCATGAGACCAACCTTAACTCTGAATGCTGGGTAATTTTTCATGATCTTTTTGTTGTCCGCTGACTTTATTCATAATGAACTTTTTTCAAAAAATGCTCTCAGGAATTCTTTTAGACTCAGTGTCAATCAGTTTGGATCCAGATCAGGCCCGATGTTTCATCGGGCCTAATCTGGGTCCAAAACTGTTTGCAAAGATCAGCAGCAGATGATAAAATTCACCGCTGACAGGCAAAGAGTCAACTTATGAGAGTTTGGTAATACCAACATACAGGTCAATTTTGATAGAGCCAGGCCTCTAGATAGGAGTGTGAAGTTGAAAATTAAATTTCTTATTTTTCAACTAAAACATATGTTGCGGGTACTCAAAAGAAGCGTCTCAATGAGACGGTTCTTTTGAGCACCGTAAACAAATGTTAAAACTATAAGATAAGAAATTATTAACATTTTTATGCTCAAATTTTTTTGCTATCAAGACCTATGCAGAGCCATGCTTTTAACACACAAATCTTGAAACAACAAATTAGCCAGCACCTAAGATTTTGGTACTTATTACAGGTATACACTAGCTGTGAAGGCTCAGATACACCGCATATAAACAGTCTAACCAGAATCTTCACTTCCAGCACACACAAAGAAGAGAAATAGGTCATCTCTCACCCCACTTGATAGCTATGGATGCATGTTTAAAGAATGACTTAATTCATAATATTGCATAAATTATGTGCCACATAATAGGTCCAGATAGGCAAATAAGTTCAGCATACAATTGTGAATATTTCCTTACCTATCAATTTTAACATGTGTTTTGGGTGCTCAAAAGAACCGTCTCATCGATACATTTTTTGAATACCCACAACTTATGTTTTGCTTCAGAAATAATTAAAAATAATTTTCACATAGGCACTCTTATCTGGAGGCCTGCGGCAAACTTTTAAAATGTTATTAATGCACAGCTTTGGTACCTTAAATATATTCTTTCCTGGCCACTCAATTTTACTTTTGCTGATCCTTTACTACGCTCTTATGTTATGATTGGCCCTGGAAGATGACTAGTGACTGAAAGTATCCAGCCACGTGTTGACTGAAATGTAGACAAAGTATAAGCCTATGTTTTCCCCAAATGTTGACGAATATTTCGTAAATTTATGAAACAACAGCGACATGATTTTCAATACATTAATGTTTGACAGCTCCCTCTGGAGAGGACAAAACCCTCGGGCTTAGCCCTCGATTTATAACATGTCCCTCGGGACATGGCAAGTGTTTGAACCCTATATACATGTATGTAATTTGTAAAGTACTAGAATCTCATGAACTGGCTCAAATGTAATAAATGGACATCACATAGGTCTTGTTTTAGCGCAAAATTGTACATGTAATTATTTCTTACCCATAAATTTATACATATATTTTGGGCGCTCAAAAGAACCCTCTCAATACCATCTCATTGAGACGGTTCTTTTGAGTACCCACAACATATGTTTTGGTTGATAAAAAAGAAAACACACTCTTATCTGGAGGCCTGACATCAGACCCCACAGGATACCTGGCATGTGCATAAAAATGTTACATAATGCTCTGTATGGGACATGTCAACAAAAACCTCAATTGGGCAAGCCCACTTTTCTATTAATTCTATACAAATAAACAAATATACATGATGAAAATATTTGGGCAAGTACATGACATGTAATACAAGAATCTATCATGAGTGTGAAGGTGGGACCGAGGATCACCGATTGGCATCACAAGGCTTGCCGAGTGATGAAAAACAGTGATCACAAGGGACAGATTTTCCTATCGCATCCTCACACGAATAATTTTGTTTGTTTGGTTTGATTCTTTTCGTCCCATCAACAATCTTTCAGTTAAACAGGGACAGGTTCCTGGGTTGAACCAGTACTAAGCTAGGATAAACGTGTTTTGCTCAAGGACCACAATGCAGTGACGCGGGTGAGGCTCGAACCCACAGCCTCTCGGTTTCTAATCAAGCACTCTACCACTGAGCCATTGCGCTCCCTCACACACGAATAATTTTTCTTGCTCACCACTTAATACCTCATTTATATTGGAAAAATCTTGAAAAAAGCCTTCCAGAAAATCCTGAATATGCTGAGATGCGACATGGTGATATCACATTTTAACATTACAATGACGTCACGGATCAACGTATAGCCAGCGTGCCGCTGTTCATTTTTTATCTTTCCCTAGGGCTGGTATGGGTATGTGAGATAAATAGAATACATCCTTGGTGTCCAGTGGCGACAGAAAAATCCCAACCTGAGGGCCTACCCTTCTAGTGGGAAACCAGGCTTGCCGAGTTTCCCACTGAACAGTGGACTTGAGGGTTGGGATTTTTCTGGAAACACTGAACACCAATGATCGATTCTTTTTCTCACATACCAGACCGTAGGGTACGGTACAGTATATCTGTTGGTGACGTCACTGAGGTTGATGTTTACAGTCAATGACGGGCGCTGTTGTTTTTTTTGTTTGATTTGATTATTTACGTCCACTCAACAATCTTTCAGTTATGCGGGACTGGTCTTCCTGGGTTGAACCAGTACTAAGCTAGGATAATGACGGGTGCTGTACAAATCAACTTGAAACAGCGAATAAACAGCGCATAAAACAATGAACAAATGGTTATTTTATCAAAATGGATTTACAAGAACTAGCTTATCAGCCACAGTAACTTGATTAACTAATTTTGTTGAGGAAAATGAGTTTCTTTTTTTTACATTGTCAAGGCTTCCCAATCTCGGTGCATTCAGTCACTCAATGTCCAACATGTCAAATATGTCAATCGCAATGCACTCAGCATGTTCAAAGCATTGAATAAATGTTTTACATTTTGCTTTATACCACGCTGAAAGCAGACTTAAATTGCTGAAATTTCAGCATTGACATTTTTCCTGACTGTCAACAATTCAACTTTCGTTTTCGAAGGAATACAGTCTGGCGCCAAAAATGTCGCATGTGGGTTATCTTGCATTAATTAGGAACAGGCTCCGTATGGCTTATCTTGTATTAGTTACGCTTATCTCATATGGGTAGTGATGTGGGACAGATTTGTGGGACAGGGAGCTAACATAGGGATCACTCGACCTTGTATGCATTGGTATGTGAGAAAGTAATATCTCACATGGGTAAAAACAACAGATATCCCGATCTGGTGTGCGAGAAATGCATATGCCCAAAAGTATCCTTTTAAAGCCCATGCTGATGCATCAAGGGGTCTTATTTTTGGTCTGATCATGAGTCATCATCTACACCGATAATGATAATTTTGCAAAGAGAAGTTAAATCTCTAGCGAGTACATAATTTGCGCAGGCTTGCATGTGCCTTCTTTTCTCAAAAATGGGATAAGTGCCAAAATCTCATTAATTGGCTAATGTACATGTATTGTATACTGGTGCTCATCGGGGGGGGGGGGGGGGGGGGGGGGGGGGGGGGGGGGGGGGGGGGGGGACACACATGCATCTTTGTTGGTTTTCTCATCAAATCAATCATTTAAATCTTTGCATGCTGGGTAATTTGTCATGCTTTGTTCTTAATGTTGCCTGCTGACTTTATTTTCAAATTAAATTAAAATAAAATCCCCCAAAAATCATTAGGGAACACTTTCAAACAGTTTGGATCCAGATCAGGCAGACATTCTGTTGGTCCTGATCTTAGTCCAAGCTGTTTGCAAAGGTTATCGGCAGACTACAAAGTCACAACTAGCAAGAAGAGTTAGAGATCAACTTAATGCATACATTTGTATATAATAAAAATATTATTTTAGCTGGCTCAAATATATCAACATATACCTACTTTTATGGTAACATTTCCTTTTGTTATTTTTCTCATATTAAAGCCTACAGTTGGTATCATGTCTTCACTAAATTGGCCAGGCTGAAAACAAACAAATAAATAAATAATTAAAAGAGTTTCATAGGATAACTACATCCCCAACAACCAAAAGTTGGGTGAAGCATGCTTACCAAGTGACCTGATACTTCTCTGTTTTAGCACTAAATTTTGAGTTACAGTGATTAGTCATTTTATAACAGCTGTAGTTAACTTGACATTGAAGTGCTGGTGGCTGGTGCAACCTTCATGAGAAAGCCAATGTCTGCAAAATCTAATGATTTCTTTTCCATACATGTACTATTGCTGTTTGTGTGCATGTTTGATCAAAATCCCCCTATTAGTTTAGTAGATAGAATGCACATAAGGGTGATTTTTTCAACTTTGTATGTATTGTATTGTATTAGAGGTATCCAGCCTTGTGGGAAAGGGCTGACCTATTGGCTCTTTTTATTGTGTTTTTGTCACTTTCCCATGTGGTGTCCTGGGTCAGGTGAGGTGCTTGATTGTATCGATTCCTGATCTTTGCCTCCATTCTTAATTTGAAAGGCTCAACTCCTACGAACCACAAGGCAGAGGGAGAAACCACTACGGCATGGTAGCTGACACCCTGAGATTATTGTGCAGTCAAAAAAAGAGGGCCAAGAGGCCCTAAATTGCTCAACTGAGTTTTGTTTAAAGCTTACATATAGGTATCTGTTGAAAGCGGGCCATGTCCCTGGTGACACCTGGAGTGGTGCCAATTTTGGCCCCAGGGGCATAATTGGAACAAACTTGGTAGAGGTCCACTAGGTCATGCTACATACCAAATATCAAGGCTCTGAGCCTTATGGTTTCAGAAAAGAAGATTTAACCATGTTTTTCCCTCTATAAACCTATGTAAAACATATGACCCCTAGGGGCGGGGCAATTTTTGGCACAAGGGGTATAATTTGAACAAACTTGGTGGAGGACCACTAGGTGATGCTACATACCAAATATCAAGGAACTAGGCCTTATGGTTTCAGACAAGAAGATTGTTTACTTTTTCCCCTATATAAGCCTATGTTAAACAAGTGACCCCCAGGGCGAAGACATTTTTGACCCCAGGGACATAATTTGAACAAACTTGGTAGAGTCTACTAGGTGATACTACATACCAAATATCAAGGCTCTAAGCCTTATGGTTTCAGACAAGAAGATTTTTTCATGCATTACCGCTATAAGCCTATGTAAACCATGTGACCCCTGGGGCCGGGCCATTATTGGCCTCAGGGGCATAATTTGAACAAACTTGGTAGAGGTCCACTAGCTGATGCTACATAGCAAATATCAATGGCTCTAGGCCTTATATGGTTTCAGACAAGAAGATTTTTCCATGTTTTCTGTATATAAGCCTATGTGAAACATGTGACCCCCCGGGCGGGGCCATTTAATGCCCCAGGGGGATAATTTGTACAATCTTGGTAGAGGTCCACTAGGTAATGCTGCATACGGAATATCAAAGCTCTAGGCCTTGTGGTTTCAGAGAAGTAGATTTTTAAAGTTTTCATCCTAAAAATCTTTTTTTAGCCTGTGTGACCTATATATGCAATTGACCGGAAACATTTGAACAATTTTTAAAGAGGGCCATATAAGGATCATTCTTACCAAGTTTGGTCAAAATCCAGCCAGTAGTTTAGGAGATGTCATTTAAAGCAATTGTTGACGACAGACACACGAGGGACGAGGAACATTCAAAGATCACATAGCTCACCATGAGCCAATGGCTCAGGTGAGCTAAAAAGGACCATAACTCAAGTCAAAGTTTGCGAATGACCTCCAAATTGGAACTCGACCTGTATTTTTATGATGCTTTACTCTTCTGTAAAATTTAAATGAAATTGGTGCATTCCTTCAAAAGTTATTGATCAGAACTACAAATTAGCCAAAATAAGTAAAAAAGAGCCGTAACTCAGGTCAAAATTATGTGGATAACCCCCCTTTACTAACTTGAACCTTCTGTAAAGTTTGAATGAAATTGATGCATCCCTTCAAGTGCTATGGGCGGAAAACCAAAAGTGAGACAACGCGGACAAAGCCAACATGATCCCTATAAGTCGAAAATACTTCACAGGCAACACAAAAACATCTGGGCCGGGATATGACAAAAGAAACCTTTAGGTTATGATAATCAAAATATAGCTTAAATTGCCTCTGTAAAAAACAAACTCTTGAGCATTAATGGAAAATTTGACGCAATTGATTATCTTTAATTTTAATGAATATATATGAAGGTTAGAAGCGACATATGTAACCTGTTTTGAATGTGATGTGGGGCAAGTTGTTTACCCCAATATGATGTCGAGTACTCACTACAGTTGCTTTTTTGTCATTTATGTCTCAATATAAACATCTAACAAATGTAATGTATTTACATGCATTTGCTATGTAATAGTGCTGCATTGATAGAGGCAAGTCTCAGTTCGATATGTATTGTGATGCAGACCTTTCTGATAAAGATAAAGATAAAGAAGCTTAACGTCGCTTATAATGTAACAGACAACATTAGCTCATGAGCTATTCTGCGACATAACAATTATATCTTTAACAGATACTGACCTGTATTTATCTCCCTAGCACAACCCCTTTTTATGCAAGCGTCAGCACTGGAGCTGCTAGTACCATTTTTTACACCTTTGGTATGGTGCGGCCGCGAGATTCGAACCCACAACCTCCCGCTCCGAAAGCGGACGCTCTACCAACTGAGCTTACGAGGCTGTCATTCTGTTCGATTATTTTAGGTTACATGTAGATTCAGACACACATCATTTTTTAAAAGATTTAATTTCATAACAGGTTCAAAAACTCAAAGTCAGACTAGAGAATGAGGTGCACATTAAGCTCCTGACTTGGTTTTACCCAGGTGTTGGTTACTTATACAGGGTCACCCTGCCATTAGCCATTGTAGCCATTTGCTACTAAGAGTTATGAGTGACTACAATAATAAGTCATTGGCTTAAAGTACACTCTGGGTGGTTGATAAATTACATACAGTATTTGTGAAAAAGTGTATTTTGATCAGCCTTTGGATGCTCCAATATTGCTTAATTATTTCTTGCCACTTTATTATTGTGCCATATTTAACTCTTTGGATGCTACTATCAGGGTGTCAAACAGCTTGGATCCAAATCGGGCCCAACATTTTGTTGGCTGATCTGGGTCCAAACTGTTCGCAGAGTTTATCAGCAGACGACAGAAGTCATTGCTGGTGGGCAAAGAGTTAGATACAGAACAACTTGTGATACTACTTTCTAGCTTATCCCCTGGCTAAAGTCATCCAACTTTTATGATTTGACTAAAGTGTTGGCTGAGCCAGGGTAAGCACTGCTTATAAATCAGTAATAAGCTGTTGCTAGAATCACTCTCCTCCTATTCAATGAATCATGTAATCTTTTAAGTTGGAAAAAAGGTACCAAAAATAATGTCGCTTACTCTTTGTAAAAGCCAAAAGTTGTTTAATTTTCATTGGAAAAGTTGTTGTTGTTAATGTATTATGTTAACTGGGGTTAATTATCATTTAATATGTTTATTCTAAAGGAAAGAAAAAGAGAGTTGCTTGATTTTCCATGCATTTCTATGACTAATTCTTTTCAATACATTCTCGGGACTGCACTTCCGGTTTATTAAAAGCTTAATTGGGACAGAAATAGAATGCACAGGGTATCCAAGGTATAGATTAGCCCCCATCCTGATTGGCTGTGTATAAATAGCTTGCCCAGTAGAATACACAATGACTCAAAGTGGTTGTTTAATTTTTTCAGTACCGAAATTGAAAACAATAAGTCAAAGGTGCAGCCTAGAATGAACACTGGATAAAAGAAAAAGCCGACATCGAATCCAACCGAAAATGCATGATAAGACATGGAACATCGAATCAAGGCTTAAAACCTTGGTGCACTGTGCACCGCGGTGAATCTTTGCACCACTATTTATTTATACTTTCCAAGAATTTAAGAGACCTGCTCTTCATTATAGGGGCCCCCAGGGGTTTTGGGGATCTGGGGGGAAATGGCTATTTATTTTCAGGGAGCTAGGGAGCACTGGTACTTATTTACAGGGATTTGGGGAGCATGCTCTTAGTTTTGGGGATTTAGGGAGCACAAAAAAAGTTAAAAAAAATCTCACCTTAAAGGACAAGCCTTCATTTCGTTTGATTTTTTTTTTTTAAATTCATCAGCTTCTGTGGATAGCCTCCAGACCCCCCCCCCCTTTGATAATCTAAATTTATTTTCCTCGTCCTTACATGCTAATCTAGACTGATATGGAAAATAATTTTTACTATCGTGGAAAATTAGGTTGAAAATAACATATTTCGAAACACTCAGAATACCCCCACTAGGCCAGGTTGCACCATTTTAATACAAAATTTCAGGGGGACCATACCCCCGGACCCCACTAGCACAAATCTAAATCCACATCATGACGGGGCTATCTGCGCGCCTAGTATGTAATATTTGATGAAAAAAGAAAAGCCTCCATTGTTTTTACATTTCTTTGGCTCCTGGGGGCTATTGCCCCCAAGACCCCCTTGCAAACAGTGAATGTATTTATTTTTGTGCTAACATGAGCATCTGGATTGATCTTGGAGAAAAATATGGCACAAAATTTGGGTTGTTGATTTATTGTTGATTATTAGGTTGATAGTAACATACTTAGGAACGGTGTCCTTGATTTTTCGGGTCAGGAACGTGAGTTATAGTTTAAGAAATGAAACAAAACAGTATTCAATTTGACGTCCTTTATGGAAATCCACAAATAAATATTCTCATTCGATAACAAAGTTCAACAAATCAATTATGTATAATTTCCTAAAAGCATAAAATTTTAGCGTCCAACAGGGTATCCCGCTTATATCAACTTTTTGGAAATCCAAAACTTATAGTTCACGTCGGTGTACCGATCGTGTTAAAGTCTAAATTCTAACTGACTCCTCTAAAATTTCTTATTCTCCCACCCTTAACACGTGGCCTTAGGGTATTTATCACAACACACAATCAGTTGTAGTTTTAACTGATCAGAAAAACTATTAAGCTACTGAAGTATGTAAGATATGCCGCTGGGACAGGAAATCTTGGCTTCTGGTCATAACTTGTGACAAGCTGAATGATAAAATGATTTAATTCTAAATACCCCTTTCTGTTGTGTGCAAACTAAAGGATCTTATTTGTCCCTTAATATTAAACCCTTTTCTCATGGCATTTCCATATACGTTTCAATGTGTGATTTCCCCTTACATTTATTGAGCTTATTCATTATTAATTATTTATTTATTAATTTATTATTTTCTAAATTTATTATCATTTTAAGGTCAATTTTGCACGGCATAACACCATCCCCTCCCTCTTTTAAATTTCACTCCTGTGAAATGTTAAGTTGGAAATTCATATTCTTTGGGTGTTTTTGTTAAAAACTAAGCAAGTTAGTTAAAACTTGAAAAGCTGCTGATGATTAGCATTTAAAAAACAAACAAATATCTTAAAATACTATTTGACTGTCAACGAAAGCTATTGTGATTTTTTTCAAATTATTGAGTTGTAGCAGCAATTAGTTTCTTGGTGGTAAAATTATTATGAGCATATCTAAGAGCTTTAGAACCGATGCGTCAGCCGTAATTGGTTCTAATCGTTCTCTGCATACAGCTGCAAAATGGTTTGACTTCCCACAGACTGCACATGTATTTCCTCGTGATATGCAGTTTGAATGCTCATGAAAACATGAACTCCCACATCTGCCACACTCGAAATTTCTACGCCCACGAAATGATGGGGCTGTCATTTTGTACATTTTATTTAATACGTCTGCTAATTCTTGTTTGACTGCATTGTGATGTTTCCTAAATTCTGTCAATAGACCTAAAGCTTTGGAATTAAAATAAAAGATCTCATTTCTTTGAAATTTCAGATCTTTTATGTCTGATTCCATGGTACGAATTTTATTATCTGAAGTATGCACTTTGAATTCTAACTGTTCAATTTCAGATTTTTGTTCCATAATTTTCCCAACCAGTTCAGAGTTCTTATTTTCGAAATCAATTTTCTGCTGATCGCTGCTCGTTAGTCGTTCTTCCATCTGCTCAATCTGCAGCTCAACTCTATGGACCTTCTGTTCTGCATCGTGACGTCGCCGCTGTTCTCTACTCAGAAGATTCTGGGCATCCTGTTGTTTGATTTGGTAATTTAATCGAGCATCACTGCACTCCGCCGTGAGATGTAAAACTGCATTTTCTGCTTTCTGCAGTTTCATTTGAAAATGTTCCGAAATTCCTGTGTTCTTTGGAAAGAACGAGGAAAGTTCATCACCAGCCATATTCCAAAATGGTAACATCTCTGCTGTCTTCTTGGCGATAAACGTTTTCATTCGCTCAGCATCCCGCTGTTTGGATCTGGCTGATTTAAGTACATTTCCTTTGAACTCACAAACTGCTTTAAAATGTCCAGATCTAGAGCAGTTGAAGCATTGTGCATTTACAGCACGACACTGTCCTCGCAAATGGAATTGTCCACATCTCATACACGGAGAATTGTTCATCAGATTCACAAATCCTGTGGAATTCCTATAATAATATTCCATTTCTTTATTTTTAATGGGGAATTAACGTTGAAACACTCGCTTGGCTTGTGAGTTCCAAAGTTATCGTTACCCGGATGATCTGACACCAGGTGTCCTGCCTTGATTTTTCGGGTCAGGAACGTGAGTTATAGTTTAAGAAATGAAACAAAACAGTATTCAATTTGACGTCCTTTATGGAAATCCACAAATAAATATTCTCATTCGATAACAAAGTTCAACAAATCAATTATGTATAATTTCCTAAAAGCATAAAATTTTAGCGTCCAACAGGGTATCCCGCTTATATCAACTTTTTGGAAATCCAAAACTTATAGTTCACGTCGGTGTACCGATCGTGTTAAAGTCTAAATTCTAACTGACTCCTCTAAAATTTCTTATTCTCCCACCCTTAACACGTGGCCTTAGGGTATTTATCACAACACACAATCAGTTGTAGTTTTAACTGATCAGAAAAACTATTAAGCTACTGAAGTATGTAAGATATGCCGCTGGGACAGGAAATCTTGGCTTCTGGTCATAACTTGTGACAAGCTGAATGATAAAATGATTTAATTCTAAATACCCCTTTCTGTTGTGTGCAAACTAAAGGATCTTATTTGTCCCTTAATATTAAACCCTTTTCTCATGGCATTTCCATATACGTTTCAATGTGTGATTTCCCCTTACATTTATTGAGCTTATTCATTATTAATTATTTATTTATTAATTTATTATTTTCTAAATTTATTATCATTTTAAGGTCAATTTTGCACGGCATAACAACACTCAGAATGCACTAGATTGCACCATTTTTATCAAAACAATTTCCAGGGGACGGGGGGTACCCCCCTAGCACAAGTGTAAACCAACATCATCACAGGCTGGTATGTCATTTTCTATCTGGGTAATTAGATGAGTTCATTTTTATTAAAACTTTGATAAAATAAATGGAGTTAAAATTATGTATAGGGCCTAATAACAATCATACACACTTTCTATGAATGCAAAAGTAATTGTTTTCACTTTGTCTAAGAAAATCTAGTTTCATCTATTGGAAGAAAAAACAGGCCCTCCCTCCTCCAGAAAAACAAATGGTCTAGCTGCCCCAAATAATAAATTCAAATCTAGAGAGCATTCCTCCATACCTTCTCTACCAGGTCCAGCAACAGATTTTAAGGATGGCCTCATACTTTGAGCTATATAATATCATGCATTTCATTAAAATTATTATATATCATCTAATCCGTGGCTAAGCCCTCTCTTTACATGTATATAAGGTACAGTGATTTTATTTGGGATTTTGGGAAGCTACCTTTCCTTCACATTTGGGAAAATATACTATAAGATTGGGAAAATAAGTACTAAAATACATTAAATTGGGAAAATAAAGGCCATATTTGGATTGGGAATGACTCCCAAATAAGGCGGTAAAAATGGCCAAATAAAATCACTGAGGTAAAATATTAAGAGAATATTAATTTAATTTATCCGCTCGTGTATAGCTTCATTGTTTTTAAGCATATGGAAAGAAAAATACAATTTAGGGAAAATTGGCTTATATTTTGGGGGATTTGTGGAGAAGTTGAATTAGTTTTAAGGATTTGGGGAGCAAAGGAAAAATACTTTAAGGGAGCTGAGGAATTTTCTTCAAGGATTTGGGGAGATCAATGCATTATTTTCAGGGATCAAGGGAGCACCGACCCCCCTGGGGGGCCTCATTATACGCAGCTGTAGGTGTTATGGCTAGCCTGTCTTCAGGCCCTGTATTAAGACATCTAGCTGAAAGTTCTATAACTACTACAGAGATAAATTTATGATACTTTATTACTTCCCCATTGCTCAGAATACAGGGCCTGTTGAATTACCTTTTGTAAGCAACCTATCTTCAGACCGTCTATTATGTATGATTATTACCTGACCTCTCTAGCAGACGGTCACAAACAGTTATAATGGGTACTGTCTCAGAGATTAATTATTTTACAACTGGCTCTGCTGATTCCTATTTTATTGCAAAAGCATAACTAATGTTGTGGTCAGACTTTATTTTGGGCAGTAAAGCACCAATCATGACTGCAGCAGATGACAAATTTTGTGACACCTTTCTTAATTTTCGAAAAAAACAACAACAAGAAATGATATTTCATGAGAATCGTCTGCCGGCAAAGATTCTCATGAAATATACCTTAATTGTTATTTTTGAAAAAGCTACAAAATTTGAAACTGTCGTCTGCTGCAAATTATAGGTGGCATTTTTGCTTGCTGGGTAATTTCTCATGCTTTTGATAAAGTCTGCTGACATTTTTTTTCAAAAAATCATCCAGAAACATGCCTTCCAGAAACACTAACAACGTGTCAAATAGTTTAGATCCAGATCAAGGCTTATGTTCTGTCGGTTCTGATCTGGATCAAAACTGTTTGCAAAGGTTATCAGCAGACAAATAGTTTTGATCCACATCAGGAGTCTCAGGACCAATGTTCTGTCAGTTCTGATCTGGATCCAAACTATTTGCAAAGGTTATCAGCAGACAAATGGTTTTGATCCACAATAGGAGTTTCAGGACCAATGTTCTGTCAGTTCTGATCTGGATCCAAACTGTTTGCAAGGTCATCAGCAGACAACAAAGTATATCTATAGCCACTAGAACAATGCCTTGTTTATATAAATAAATGCCAATCTCCAGTCATTGCATCCCATATATCTTAGTGATGTAAATATATTTACATTTTCAAAACAAGCCTTTAATGAATCTATCAAGCCTTTAATGAATCTATCGATTTTTGCAACCGTTCATAGCCTCCTGTACGACACAAAATTTGACTCATTAACGACACAAAATTTCTGCGGTATCCAAGGTATAGATTAGCCCCCATCCTGATTGGCTGTGTATAAATAGCTTGCCCAGTAGAATACACAATGACTCAAAGTGGTTGTTTTATTTTTTCAGTACCGAAATTGAAAACAATAAGTCAAAGGTGCAGCCTAGAATGAACACTAGATAAAAGAAAAAGCCGACATCGAATCCAACTGAAAATGCATGATTAGACATGGACCATCGAATCAAGGCTTAAAACCTTGGTGCACTGTGCACCGGGGTGAATCTTTGCACCACTATTAATTTATACTTTCCAAGAATTTAAGTGACCTGCTCTTCATTATAGGGGCCCCAGGGGCTTTGGGGATCTGGGGGGAATGGCTATTTATTTTCAGGGAGCTAGGGAGCACTGGTACTTATTTACAGGGATTTGGGGAGCAAGCTCTTAGTTTTGGGGATTTAGGGAGCACTAAAAAAGTTTAAAAAATCTCACCTTAAAGGACAAGCCTTCATTTGGTTTGATTTTCTTAAAAAAATTCATAAGCTTCTTTGGAAAGCCTCCAGACCCCCCCCCCCCCCTTTGATAATCTAAATGTATTATCCTCGTCCTAACATGCTTTTCTAGACTGATATGGCAAATAATTTTTACTATCGTGGAAAATTAAATCAATGTTCTGTTGGTTCTGATCTGGATCATGAATACTTCGGGTCTCTTGCAAAGTTAACGTGAAGCCCTTCCAGTTTCCCTCACTCAGTGACCTATATTAGAGTGACTGGACACTTCATTTTTCAGCCATATAGGTATGTCGTGGCATGTGTCACGTGACTTACGTTTTATCGTATACACTCAAATTGGCGATGCAGCTTGTGAGACCGCTGCATTTATAGGTACATTAAAGAGCGTACTTCTTCGCAAATATCGCATATTGGTACATATTGTTAGTAAGAATCGAAAAAACATATATGAAATATTGCTAAATGCTATGTTTCTGCAATGTAAAAACTAATTCTATTGAGTTATGACCGTGTAAATATCGGCTGATTTTATGAAAGATGCGGAAATCGGCAAAAATGGCTCCAACAATACCTCTTTCACTCTGACGAATAAAGCTTCAAACATGGCTATGTCTGTGTCTCGATTTATCGCTATTCATAAACTAAGATGTCCAATGATTCATAATTATTGTTATTTTATAATTTCGATGTTTATAAAGGTGTAAAAAGTTTAGGTAAAAAATAGAGAAAGTACGCTGTGTATTCCAAAACAGCGGTAAAAGCAAATCGTGTAGATAAATGATATCGAGTTTCCCTCATTTACCTGTGTAAGATACACGACAGCGTTAATTGAGTTGAGTATTGGGTTTTCATTGGAGTTTCTAGTCACTCTTATATAGGTCACTGCCTCACTTTGCAAGAGACGTGAAGTATTCATGATGCCACGAACCTTCCAAAAATCGAATTTGTTTCATAAATGCATTTGGACAATAAAATGAGATTTAAACTGACCTGGCCAAACCAAATTCTTTGTGCAGACCTACAATTTTTATTTCCATGTAAAAAGAAAAATATCATACTTATCCATGCTTCTTTTTACATTGTTCCAATGAATATAGTCAAATTAAGGAAAACATGCTTATTTTATGTTTCTGTTCCTAAACGTCATAAATACCATGAAATAGTTTTGACTGTTTTGCACAAACAATACAAACTCTGATCAAATGCCGTGTTATCTGGGTTTTCACTGTTTGCTGATTACCTATTAAAAAGGACACTAGGCTTAAATATGTTAAATCAAGTATCTCATACTGCAAAAAGTGCAAATGCATGCTGGTGCAATAAGAAAGTTATTGTATGTTTTTTTGCCTCTGTGCGGGAGATAATCCACTGGCTAAAGCTTGTGGATTATTGTCCTGTATAGACGCACAAACATATCATGACTTCAGCGCATTTCCTTTGATCTATGTTGTTCATTAATTTCGACAAGACCCTGTCTTTTTAAGCGGAGAAGCTTCAAACTGTATTCTTTTTTTTTCTAGGTTTGGAAGTTATTGAAGATTTACAATAATATCCCCCCCCCAAAAAAAAATCAGTTTCAAAATAATTTCTTTCCGCGGCAGGTGGTGATCACAAATGCACTTTTAATATTTATATCAAAATTTGATTGGATTGCTAAAATCAAGTTTTAAGATGCTTGCAGAATATAGATATATTGTCATAGCCATCATGTGTAATTTTAGATCGAAAATATAGTTTTTGGAGATTGTAAATGTAAATTGCAATCTGTTTAATCTCACTGTGGCCTCATCCATGATTGAATGGAACTTTCTAGACAATAATCCAGTCTAAAACATTGCTATATCAGATGAAAACATACAGAAAGGACATTTATCCCTTGTCCTCCTTTATATATTGAAATCACATGTTCACTTCTATTTTTCAATTAAAACATTGGAATCTGAGGCCACATGGAGAACTGTAGATTCTGATCAAATGACAATGTCAAAAAGCCAGCTGATCTGAATCTACACTATTTAGTAGTAGTAGTAGTAGCTTAATCACAAGCTAAATTCAGGTACATTTACGAAGATTTTTTCTGGAATATCAATGTTTCAGACTGGAGCCAGTCTAGACCATTTCTAACAATATCTGTTCAAATACATATACAAAGATTTTTTCTGGCATATCAATGTTTTAGACTGGAGCCAGTCTAGAGCATGTTCAAGAAATTTCAAAACCCTAAAAGACTAGAAAATCTTGACTGATAGTCAACAAATCAACTGACCACAAAGACATAAACCTTGAAACATTCTACTGCTTCTGTATATTTCTGATTAGTCAAGGACTATTAACAATGACCACACTGGATGAAATGAAATTTCCCAGCTTTAGAGACCATTAGGCAATTTCATGCTCCAGCGTAATTTCCCAGACCAGTAAATAAGACAGTCAGTGATTTTTTTTTCAGGGATGTAAATGCTTGTTTATGAATGTGCACATATTTTGCTATTATTCTATTTACTGGTCTGATACCGGTCTAGCGTAATGGCCTAATCGTTGCCATGGCAACAGCATCCATACAAAACAGAAACATTTGCTACTTTGATGACATTAAGCTACAGCAACATTTTCATGTATAAAAGCAAGTGCAAGTTTGTCATTTTAGGTGTTTTTCAAATGTTGTTTATGTAATAATAGCTGGAATGCCTTAAGGACCCTTTTCTCAGATCCATGCCCATCTATATTTCAAAAAATCATATCTCATCAGACTTTTTAAGTCCAATTTGGGCTGATCTGTATTAAAACTGTGTGAAAATCAAGGAGTTATGAGAATTTGAGGTTGAACTGTAGTATTGTGTTGTATGGTATATAACATTTGCCTGACATAGATCTGCTGATAACCTTTACAAATAGTTTAGACCAAGATCAGGCCTGACCGAATGTGGGCCTGATCTGGACCCAAACTGTTTGACACTTATGGGGTTACTGTATAACAATTTGAGGTGGAACCATAGTATTTTGTTTGTTGTATATAATCTTTGCTAGGCCCAACAGAATGTGGTCACTGGCCAGGCCACTGGATTAGGCCGGCCAGAATGTGGGCCTAATTGTTTGACACACATGAGGTCAAAATTCAGGTTGAACTGTAGTATTTTGTTTGTTATAAATAATCTTTGTTTGTTTGTTTGTTCGATTTGATTCTTTACGTCCCATCAACAATCTTTCAGTTAAACAGGGACCAAGTAGGCTTTGATTGATTGATTGATTTGATTCTTTACATCCACTCATAAATCTTTCAGTTATGCGAGACGGGTCTTCCTGGGTTGAACCAGTACTAAGCTAGGATAAATGTGTCTTGCTCAAGGACAACAACGCAGTGACGCCGGTGAGGCTCGAACCCGCTGCCTCTCAGTCTCGAGTCAAGCACTCTACCACTGAGCCAATATATATATAATCTTTGCTTGACAATGCCATCTGCTGACTACCTTTTAAAACAGTTGCGTCCCAGATCAGGCTCGACAGAATGTGGACCAACTGTTTGACCCATTTGAAGTCTCTATAGTATGGGGTAAAACTGTTGTATTTTACAAACAATTAAGACCCAGATCAGCCCCGCCAGAGTGTGGGCCTAATCTACATCCAAACTGTTTGACACACATGAGGTCAAGATAATTTGAGGTTTAACTGTTGTATTTTGTTTGATGTATATGTAACCTTTGCTAGTGTCATCTGCTAATAACCTTTACAGTCAGTTTAGACCCAGATCAGGGCTGACAGAATGTGGGCCTGACCTGGAACCAAACAGTGTAACTGTTAGAAATGCTAATGGTTACTTCTAAAAGAATTTTAAGGGTAAGTTAGTAACATACAGTTATGAAAATATTTTTCCCCACTTAATCCTTTGCCTACTATTTTTTGATCGATGTCAGTTGTAAATAGTTTGGTCCCAGATCAGGCCGGCAAAACCATTGATCTTGATCCTGATCTAGACCCATACCTGTACCTTTTTACACTCTGATAGCATTTTTGAAAGAAATTTAAATTGCAAAAAAATTGGACCCAGATCAGGCCGGACCTAGATCAGGCCCTATAATTTGTTCTGTTTCCCAACCAAACCTTTTGACACCATGATGGCATTCCTGTACGGAACCTTTGCAAACAGTTTCGACTCAGATCAGGCCAATAAAATGCTGAGCAAGATCCGGATCCTGTTAGACAATTTCTGATGGTAGTCCAGATAGAAGCTTTTGAAAATATTTTATAAAAAATCAGCAACCAATTAAAAAGCATGCAAAATTTCCCAGCTGGCAAAGAGCATATTTTATATGTATATATTTTTTCATTCAACTTTGAAAGACAAAACTGACATTTTATAGATCTACCTACCTAAATATCTATTCCTTGTTTTTATTACACTAAACATGGATAAAGTAAAATATGTGTACCTCTGTGAATTCTGTGATTTTACTAGCATCCACTACACAAGTAATAAATTAACAATTTCCCTGGTCAGTTTCTCTCAACATTTAGCCCAATTACTGTCAGTGTCAGATAAGATAAATGATGCAGTGCCAATTAAAGTTCACATATTTAGAGAATCCTTAGACTGGCCCCAGTCTATAATGTCATGTTTTTGTAGCAAAACTGATAATCTTCTGAGATAGCATATTTATAAACTTTACTTGGAGTAGTTCTTGGCTTGGACATCAAGGTCCACTAAATTGACTATCAGAGAGGATATAATTTTTATAAGATGATTTTTTTCATAGTTAAATATAAAATTTATAAATGTAATTATATACATTTAGTGGACTGATGCCAGTAAAACTTTTTCTATTTTCTATATGTTGAATACCCATATTTTTTAATAGGTACTTGTCCAATGAGAAAATCACTTTTGGGGTTAATTTGAGAGTTTGAGCCTACTATCCTTTTGATGGAAAAACTATCAATTTCTTTGAAACATACTTTTTTCTGGCCATTTTTTATGGGCAACCCTTCATTAAGACTGTCAGAGATCCTTTTGCTTGTGGCAAAAATACTTAAGTTCTGACCCTGGC
Organism: Loripinus fragilis; assembly: GCA_964019695.1. Taxonomy (NCBI): domain Eukaryota; kingdom Metazoa; phylum Mollusca; class Bivalvia; order Lucinida; family Lucinidae; genus Loripinus; species Loripinus fragilis. Next base: position 202,662 of record CAXHUL010000519.1, read on the forward strand.
TCTGAATAGAAGTTGGAAATAACAAAGCCACATTATTTAAGGACAAAGCACTAAATTATCGACTCACTTTAATATGTTTTCTAACTGCTTTAGCAGGGGTTTTTTCAATCTGCAGCTTTCTAGACCAAGTAGGCTTTGATTGATTGATTGATTTGATTCTTTACATCCACTCATAAATCTTTCAGTTATGCGGGACGGGTCTTCCTGGGTTGAACCAGTACTAAGCTAGGATAAATGTGTCTTGCTCAAGGACCACAACACAGTGATGCCGGTGAGACTCGAACCCGCGGCCCTTCGGTCTCGAGTCAAGCACTCTACCACTGAGCCACTGCGCTCCCTTATCAATCAGCTGACCAAGTAGGCTTGGTCAGCTGATTGATAATTATTTGATTGGAATTGGAACAGAAAACACATGGATCCACTAGTGATCAAACTACGCCCAAAAGCTTTTTCCATAATGCTGGTGATAAAATAAGTGAAGAATGACAAATTAAATATGTAAAGCTTACTAATTAATGCAACATTTTGGCATTTGGCTGCAGATAAATCCCTAGTCAGATCCAACATCCTATCTTGAAAATTGTAGCCCACCTTGAAGTCTGCCATTTTGGCATCACCTACTTCTTTTGCCCAGTGAGTGCCTAGGGGGGGGGGGGGGGTACTCTCATTTTCTTCATACGTAGGCTCGGGCCCAGCATCTACCGTTCACCCAAAAAAATTTCAGGAATTTCAAGCACCCCCAAAAAATATTTGAAATTTTAGCAACCCCCAAAAATATCCACACTTCTGTACCTTGACCTTAAGAAAAGACCCTAAAATGCATAGAAATGAACCCTAAATATAGTCCGATTTTGTGATGACCCTAAAAAATATCCACAAAATCTTCATACCCAAAAAAATATTAATTTTCTGAAAACCCCCAAAAATATTAAAATTTTAAATTTTAAACCCCCAAAAAAGACTGGAGCCTACAGATGTATGAAAACATCAGAGTACCCCCCTGGGAGTGAGTGATGTCACACTGATCCCGAAAAAAAATATAAAAAAAGGAACCATATGACGGTCATTCATAAAATGTTTACAATACAGACGACCAGCTTTAGCTTTTACCAGTCTTCAGAAATTTAGTAAATCGCACGAATTATGAAGGGAATTTTCAGAAATATTGTGGGAGTGTGTCAAACAAATTGGATTCATATCAGACCAAAAATTCTGTCAGACATGATCTAGGTCCAAACTTTTTTCAAAATACAACAGTTTAACCTAAATTTAAGAAAAAGTCATATCATAATCATCATTATCGGATTTTTGATTAACGTGCAGGTGCAGGGGCATCATCCACATCAGTGGGCCCCTTTCCAGGTAACTGGCTAGCTGCACGCATAGCAGATCTCACACCTGATCTCCAGGTGCTCCTTTCTTGAGGGTCAACTGTGGTGAGCTTCCACTCACGGCAGTCTTTCTATGTCAGTTTCTTCCATGTTTGCTTGGGCCTCCCTGCCCCCCGCTTGCCGTCAATCTGCATATCATATGCTGTTCTGATTGCACCATTCGAACGCGCCACATGCCCAAACCAGCGAAGCCTTCTCTCTCTCAAAATGAGGTCGAGGTCCTCAAGCTGAAGCTTTGCCAGTAGCTCGCTTGACCTTACCCTGGCCACATCCTCTGGCTTGATACTGCAGATCTGTCTGATCATGGCCCTATCATTGCGTTGCAAGCGCTGCAGGTTCGTCTTGGTAAGTGGCCAAGTTTCACTGGCATGGAGCATGGCACTCCCCACGCAAGAGCTGTACACATGGCCACGGGTCTTGTATGAGAGGTGGCGGGATGTGAGAACTGGTAGTAGCTCCCTGAACTTCTTCCAGACAGTTTGTCAGTTTGGGAACAATAAGCTGTCTGACGTAAAGCGTGCTGCATTTACATATTTATACCTATAGTTTTGACCGGACAAATTTCTCTGCACAATCTAAATGCTTCAATATAGGGATCAAACATGTTTTTCTATTATTAACATCTGCGGGACTCCGAGGTAGGTGTTAAAACCCAAGCCTGAAAGGCGAGGGTTTTAACAAACCCAAGGGGTCTAGCAGATCTTAGTGTATCAGGAAACCATGTTTGATCGTTATTATTGCATAAAATCATTTTGTCACTTGAAAACTTTGGAAAATGCTTCAAAAAAGTCATTTATGTATTACTGTAATGGCGCACAGAAGCATGAAATATTCGTAGGTTTTGAAACGCCTCTTCCAGAGCACAGGGATTTTGTTTGGCGTCGGCCCTCGGACTTAGTCCGAAAATAGTTCCAGATGTCTGAGAGCTTGCTGTCCAGTTTGGACAGTTTGTCGGAGACAATTTTTTGGAAGTGCACATGATACGGTAATGCACAGTGATGCAATAGTATTTTTTGTCTAATAATACGATCGCTGATTGGCCAAACTTCTGTAAGCTCCGGACTGGTTTGCATAATTTTACCCCTAAAATACTTATTCACTAAAGCAAACCAGTCATAGTGTTTTGTTATGAGTGTCTGAAAAATTGTCCTAAAAAATTCCAAATGTCCGAACAATATTCGGACTGCTTGGACAAAATGTCCGAAGTAAATTTCAGTCCAGCTGAAACTCTGGAGTAACGAATAACGTCATTCTAACGTCACTAAAGAACGGTCATTTCTATGCACTTTACTGATGATGACCTCAATTTTTGTTACTTCCTAGAAAGCGTATAAAGTATACAAAAGCCGTGCATCAACAGCACGTGAATTACCGGATTAATGCATAGATTTTTGCCAGTTAAAACATGGCTGTTAATAGGGTGCGACACGGCTTTTATGCAATAATGTGTATTTCTAGTCGCAACTATTTAAATTAGAAGATATTAACCAACGAAGCTCTTTCATGTGCGAAAATATTTACAACCGCGAAAATACATGACTCATTCTTTCGATTGCGATTTTCTGTGTCAATAAAGTATTGTCAGCAGATCTCATGAAAGATGCATGCTCCAATAACTGAGTAAAGTTTGTTATTGTATATGAGAAGGGGTAACTATCATTTAATTTTCGTGAAATCTTACTTTTATAACCTCTGCACAATTCCTCGCCATTTTCGATGCTGCAGTCAAAACGTCCCCAAGTCAAAACGCCCCATAGTCAAAACGTCCCTGAATTGGTCAAAACGTCCCAAAAAAAATGGTCAAAACGTACCCATGGTAAAAAATGTTGGTCAAAACGTCCCTAAAATGATTTTTTCTATATCTACATATATCTACACATATGGTGTAGGGGCTGTCCATCAATCCTGAGAGAGTTTAAAAAAAAAAGAAAAAAAAAAGAAAGGGTTTGGCCAGATGTATTTCAAACATTCTTTCCCGTCCAATCTAGCTTCTGTGGCGGTACCAAGTCACAAATGGTCCCCGCTAGCATAGCGCAAGGAAATCATCAGGAATTTACTTACATCTGACCGGTTCTTACAGTCATTAGAAGGTGAGGGTTGAAAGCTCCCTCTTGAAGGATACCAAGGAGGGAGCATCAACAGCAGATGTCAACAGGGAATTCCAGTGACGGACAGTTGCGGAAAAAAGCTATGCTTGTAGTAATCAGCTGAGGCCTGGATCTGTCTGAATTTCTGTCCATGGTGAGAACGCATTCTTGTGCTGCCTGGTGTTAGGTACTTGTCAGTAGGAATGTCTATTAGGCCATGCAAGATCTTAAACATCATAGCTAGTCGGTGCTTGATTCTTCTTGACTCAAGGGGCTCCCACTGGAGATGATCTAGCATAGAGGTCACACTGCTTGTGTTTCTGTATCTGTTGGTAACATATCTTGCTGCTTTAGGCCGTACCATCTCCAGTTTCTGTGTGGCTTCCTGAAAGTGCGGGCTCCAAACAGTATACAGCAATACTACAAACCTGGTCTTACAAGTGAAAGGTAGGCAGCTGTCTTTGTAGCATCGTTGTTTACTTTGACGTTTCTCTGTAGAAAGACGAGCATGCTGTTCCCGTGCCTGGCAATCTGGTCAAAGTGCCTGTTCCATGAGAGATTGGGCTGTTGTACCACTCCCAGCTATTTAGTTGCGTCCTCTGTTACCAAAGCATGACCTTTCAAAGGATAGCTGGTAGTAACTGAGATGCATGACCTAGAGATGTGTTGTGTGCTACATTTGTCCGGATGGAAATCCATGCCCCACTTTCTCGCGGTTAAGGTCTTCTTGTAGTATCTGACAGTCTTCCTGGCTCTTTATCCATCAGTACAGGATGCAATCATCCGCAAACAGCCTGGTACTTGATTGGACACAGTCCCGGAGGTCATTGATAAATATCAAGAATAATAGAGGACCTAAGACTGTTCCTTGTGGCACTCAGCTGAGGACTTTGAAACTGTCAGATGTTGATCCTTCAACCAAAACCTGCTGTGTCCTGTCTGTCAGGAAAACCTTTATCCAGCTGTGGGTAGAACCTTGAACGCCATAATGTTCCAGTTTCTTCAACAGGAGTTGGTGGGGTACACGGTCAAAGGCTTTTGAAAAGTCTAATATGATTAGATCATGTTGTTGTTTCTTGTCCAAGCCTGAGATCAGTTCTTCTGCTAGTGTGAGCAGTTGAGTCTCACAACTCCTTCTGGCCCTGAAGCCGTGTTGGGAGTCTGTAAGGATCTGGTGGTTGCAAGGTGCTTGAGGACATTGCTTGTTATGATGTGCTCCTGGATCTTGCAGCAAATACATGTAAGGGAGATGGGCCTGTAGTTGCTTGCTTTGTCCTTTCCTCACTTCTTGAAGATTGCAGTCACATTGGCGGTCTTCCAGTTTTTGGGGATGGTTCTGGTGTCCAAGCTCTTCTGGTAGATGATGGCCAAGAGTGGTGAAATCTCTGCTGCAAGCTCTTTCATGATCCTAGCTGGTAGCATATCAGGCCCTGTGGCTTTGTTGGGGTTTAGTTTCTGCAACAACTCCAGAACTCCCTCGGCTGTGACCTTGATGTCTGGCATTGCTGGATATGTTGTTCTTTTAGGTGTTGGGATGTTGTTGCAGTCCTCTCTAGTCCATGTTGACTCATACTGTCTATTTAGGATGTCAGCTTTATCCTTTGCGTCTGCTTAGAGTCTTCCATTTTCTTTCAAGGGTGCTATACCACTCGTGTCTTTGCGAAGGGATTTGAAGAATGACCAAAACCTCTTCTGCTTGGGTTAATATTCCCGATCTGGTGATCCAATGTCAATGATTTGATCAACGAAGCTCCAGCACGACTTTCTTTCTGCTTGATGTATTTTGGCCTTGGTCTGTTTGTATAGCCTGATGTCTCTGGCATTTCGAGTCTTACACTGTCTGTTGAAGAGTTTCTTTCTTTTCCAAATTAGGCTCTTCACTTCTCTGGAAATCCATGGTTTCTGTATTTTATTGCCACGGAGGGTCTTAGATGGAATGTAGGTGTCCATGAAGGTTTGAGATTTGAAGATGGTCCATAAGGATTCGACGCCTTCAGTGTCTGCCTTTGTTTTGAATTCTTCATGAAAGGAGCTCAGCTCTTCTTTCATGCCATTATAGTCCACCTTGATGTACTTGTAAACCTTTCTATATTTTATGAAATTTTAGGCATAATCTGGGATGTTTGAATGAATTTTCTTTAGATAAAGTGCTTTTATCCAAAGTCATGGTGGAGACAGTCAAAGGCCTAGGACAAATCAATTAATATGGTTCCAACATAGCTATGATTGTCCAATTGCCTCTTCCATTATTACAGTAGCTTCAGCAGCATATTTTGGCAGCTATAACCCTTTCATAAAGCAGCTAAATATCATATGTATTACAAATACAGCCAAATGATTTAACACATTTTGAGCTAATCTATGGATTTTCATAGTTTTTTACTCTCTGTATATTTTTTCACTGGGTGCCTTTGATCTAGTTGGATTTGGTATGTAAAAATGTATGCAATCTGGTATATCATTCAGCTTGTTTATGAACAGTATTGAGTTTTAGAGATAATTACATTTATCTGACTCCCAATTGTACTCAACACATTCATTGACAAGATAATTTTGAGAGCTTTTTTGGCCCAAGTAAAATACATTTGAAGCCCACTGGTAGCTTAGGCAGGCTGCTGTGCCTTCTAAGAGTGGTCTATTGTTTAATGTACTTCAAATTGTTTGTGGGGGGCTCTGTGTTTGTTTGGGCATGCATTATTTTGTGCCCTTTCTAGTTTTGCAATCAACTTTAAGAGAGAGAGAGAAAGTGAGAGAGAGAGAGAGAGAGAGAGAGAGAGAGAGAGAGAGAGAGAGAGAGAGAGAGAAAGCTATTTGTTTTGCTTTTATTGTCTTACAGATGTCTTGTTTCTGTAAATGTTCTGTCCCTCTTCATCAATGTGCCTTTTGGTTGGTCTGCAGTGTGTGATTGTGGTATTTTCTATTCACACACACTTACATTTTAGCTGTAATTCTATAATTACATTGAATATTTTAAGTGATGCAATCTAAGTGTGAAAGACTTATCCTTTTTGAGGAAAACGATAATATATGTTAATATCAAACTTAAATACATTTAATGGTACTGGTAATAATAAATTGCATTTTTTGCTTCAAGAAATACATGTATATGGCAATTCGTTGGTAACGTAATTCACATTTTAGGTAATCTTGATTTTACTCACTAAACAAATATTTCTCTTCAAACTATCAGACTCAAGTGTTTAGCTTTGCATTAACATTACTATTGCATAGTATTGGTGAGCCAATGTTTTGGATTTATTTGTTTTGCATACAGAATGCATCAAAGTATAAGAATAGTCAAACAAGTTTAATTTTTATATTCCCAAAAACTAGTGACACAAGAAATGAAAGTGAATACTTAGATTAACCAAACACAAATTCAGTTATTATTTTAATTAGAATTAAAGTTTGAAATATACACAAAATACACATCTATCAGAAAAGCACCAACATGTTCTATGTAACGTAATTCACATTGAAAATGTAATCAGTTATGGTGAAAGTATTACATTTTTTAAAATTTGTTTTATCAATTGAAGACACTTAAAGAGCTATCAGCATAGTAAGTCCAGAGAAAATTTGAGCTCACTATCAGGGACTGGAATCCTTTTGGACAGTTTTTTAAAAGGGGAATTCTATTTCAAATTTTTCAAAAAATGTTGTCAATATACTACCAACGGTAGACGAAACTTTTTGAATTTGATAAATAGTAGAAATGATAATACATTAACGAGAATACAAATAAAATCGCTGATATTTTGTTTCATTTGACCTTTCAGTTGAACTTATTACTATTTGTAGTATCAGTCACGTTTGTATAATATAGGTCACTGTTATTATGCTTGAAGTTTAATAAATGTCAAATGAAGAAATGGAATGTTACCCTGAATGGAATGTTACCCTGATTAGGGTGCTCCCTCCAGAGCGAAAATATCATAATTGAAACATGTTTGAACGTTTTGAAAACATGTTTAAACATGATATATGGACATGGTTGAATATAATTTGAAAATGTTATGAGTATAGCCATGTTCAAACATAAAACCAAGCAGACATTTCTTCATGTAGTATCACCCGCTAACTCAATGTTATGCAATGTCCATCCCTTAACTTTAAAAGAAGTCAGCCAACTACAACCAATATGTACATCACAGGGGCTAGTACGTACAGAAGTGCTGTATTAAAGATCTTTTTTCTATTTTTTTTATTCTATCGGCTTTTACAGTTATTTTCTGAATTTATCAATGGGTCTTACTTCTCTTTCTTGTATAAATTCTATTTCGTCACACCCTTTGTATTAAAATGACCATGGAATAATGTTGGCCCAAGAACGGTGGGTGCTTTCATGTCCAGTCATGTTTGAACATGTTTAAATTTTTAAGCATATTTGATAAACAAAAACATGCACATTTCATAACTGATATATTTTTATTGTTCGATTAGTTTTTACAGCCATTTCAGAATGTATTAAAAATGGGCCTCTCTGCTCCTTCCCCTTCTATTCTTCTTTATCATCACATCCTTCTATTTGAACAAACAACACACATGGGGTTGTTGGTGATACAAGCACATTTCAGACATTACTGAACATGATTAAGTACTTTTCAATGCAGAACTGCTAAGCATAAAGCATTATATTCTAGCATGTTTGAATGTGTAACTGATATCTATTTATTCCTCTCTTTTTTGAAAACTTTTACCATGTTTAGGGTGAATTTCAGAATTAACCAAAACTTTTAATGAGCACATAGTTAATTTCAACCTGGAATCTTGTTCGATGATCAAACATGTTCTTAAAACATGATCAGTTAACATGATCTTAGTTTTTGAAAACATGATGAGAAACGTTCTAAAATCTAATCATGAAACATGAGAATGACAACAAATAACAATTGTCACATTGGTGGCAATATATAGAGGAAATTCAAAGGGGTATGTGCATTAAGGGGGTCATTTGGCCCCCTTTAGAGCCAAAAAACTGAAAATTGCTTTTCACCATTTTTTTGATCGGTTTACTAGAAGAATAACTGATTTTTTTTAATTTTACTATTGCCATGGTAACAAAAATGGCTGACAAAGTAGGCTTAAAATAGAAAAATTGTCATTTTGGACCAAATTTAAGGCTTTTGGGGACCGTTTTTTTTTTTAAAAATTAGATATCAGCAGAGCTAAATACCAAAACTCCTTTTAATATGTTGTGTGTCGTGGTTCAAACCTCTCAAATTTGTTCAGAAATGACTAATTTCATATTTTCAGCCTATTTTGGTGGCCATTTTGTTACCATAGCAACGGTAAAAGTCAAAGTAATTTGAGACTTTTACACTTTGGTTATTGTTCTAATAAACAAAATAAGAACAAATTGGTGAAAAACATTTTTTTTTATATTTTAGCCTCATAGGGGTGGGGTGGTGGGGGGGGGGGGGGGGGGCAAAAAGCCCCTTAATGCACGTAGCTCAAATTTTGGAATAATAATGACAGTTATTTAATCAAGTGAAATAAAACAAACTGCCTTCTGCACCCTCTTTCCATGTCTTGCCTTTTACCAAATCCCCTGTAACGAATTTAGAGAACCTACGAACGCCAAATTGATTTTTCACTTATATCGAGATGGGCCTAACTAAACAGGGATTAATGGGTCGTGCTCAAGGACACAACACAGTGCCGCCGATAAGGCTAAAACAGCCAAAACGAGTTAGGTTCACCAATTGCAGCCAATTTTTGTCCCACATTTTTTTGGCTTAGATTTTCATTTTTATGTTATTTTTTTACTTATTGGCATAGGTCAATTAGATAATGATGTCTAAAAAAGTGCGCGTCCAAATTTTAATGCATTCAGCCTCACAAAGAGCACCACTGAATTTGAATGTGAATTACGTTACTGTGATGAAATATACTTGTACATACCAAATTTCTTACAAGACTGAAATATTTAAGAGCTTTTATAGCATGCACTTCTACTTGGATCTCTTGTTGATCAAATAAGCCTATTATGTAGAGTTTATATAATGTTTTTGCTTCTCAGCGTGGTCTCAGCAGGTTTGTTATGAATTGACAGTGGAATTCATCTGTAATTCTATGCTTACAATTATTGTTTTAATTGTATCCATCAAATTTGAAGAGTTGACCAGAAAAAAAATATTGGTTTTGAAACAGTAGAGGATGAATATTAAAAAGTTCATACTTCTTTGGTATTGGAAATAATAAATTGCATTCTTGTATAAGGAACATTGTGCCAATAGGTGGGTAACGTAATTCACATACTTTACACTCTGGTCTTATTTCCTGCATAGAAACATATATTTTTTATTTTTCTGCAAAATATCAGGTTCTAGTGTGTTGCTCAACACTTTTTTCACCATCCTTTGTACATTGGAAGTAAGCTGTTGCATCTAGTTTCATTAATCTTGATGGAATGACACTTTAAAAAATGAATATAGAATAAGGATTTAAAATATTCCATATATTTGAAAACTTTTTGTGGCTCACTACAAAGTAAGACAGTGCAGAATAAATAATCTAACTTCAATGAATGCCTTTTCATGTACATATATTACAAAAAAGCAAAGTTTGCATCATTCACAAAGATACGCCCTTCTCAGAAAAATGGCAAAATATCCATGGTAACGTAATTCACATAGCCAATTTGCTCAATTCAATTGAAGATAAGAAGTTATAAATTCAAGTTAACTATTTTATCTATCATATAAACCATAGAAGTTATCCGCAAAGTAAGTCATGAGAACATTTGAGGTCACTGTGATCAACCGGAATGGACCAGGATGCAAAAGCGAGAGTGCCAATTTCAAAGTATACACATAAACTCACCAATAGACCTCCAGTGGTAGCAGCAACTAGATAAAATGGTTTGAAAAGGGAAAATAATAATTGAACAACAAGTCAGAAACTTATAATCACTTCCGATTTGTTGCCTTTGGCCCTTTGATTGAACTGATCTGGGCTTTTTTGTAGAAGGTGAATTACGTTACCTGCTTGTGAATTACGTTACTTATGTTTAATCCAGCTCATTTCAAAAACCATACGCACAATCCCTTAGAGATTTCCACTATTCGATTTTGTTTTTCAAACAGATTACTTTGCATATGTTGTGCTGATATAATGAGTATCTTTGTAAGTTACATGACATGGAAGTTGATGTACCCAAAGCATATAGGTCAATTCTTGTTAAAGTAAATTGACAACTGTAATATGGTTTAAATTGATCTTTATTAGCTGGGACAGATTTGCTTTGATTAAAAACAAACATTTTGTTTCAGCTAGTGTAAGCATTTATAGAGGTATTTGGATTTTAGTAAAATTGCAGTAACGTAATTCACAGTAACGTAATTCACAAATATATGTTTCCACTTTTTTCTATGCAAACAACTTCTTGTAAAGTTCTTGTATGGTTCGTTATATAGTAAGATTATAGTTCTTACACTGGCTTCTATTGCAATATTTGTACCTCTTCTTATACAAATATTACTCATAGGGTAACGTAATTCACAAAACTGCAGATGTTTTAGACAACCTCAGATATCTTTTCATCTGCGAAAAATAAACAAATTTTTCCCAAAATTCGTTTTTTTGTCCATGCACATATTAATCCTCTTGACATAGAGATGTTTGATGTGAGCTTAACATGAATGGTTTGTAATTTGTGAGATTGTTAAATTGGTAACGTAATTCACATTAAATTGTGGGACATTAAGTATCAGTACAACAAAAAAATTGAATTTCACTTTTCAATAAAATGAGGGACATTAAATAAAAGGCATATATTTGCGTCATTAAAATAAAGTTGAAAATTGCTTATAAAAACAACCATTTGAGTATAATACATTCTTAAAATTACATACTATCGCGATGGGACAGCATTTTTTGGCAATTTCGGGGGCAATTGCTTTTGATAATCGTCGTAAGGAATGACTATTGACCTTTTCCAATGCTTTTCTGGGTCGTTAAGACATAAACCTAAGCTAAACTTGTAAACCGTTAAAGCGTTAGAAAATACACTGTTTACATGCTAAAATGGGGATGGGACACAAAAAGACCGAATTGGTGAAGTTAACTCGTTTTGACTGAGAAAACACAACGCCTTGATCTTGAGTCAAGCACTTTACCAATGAGGAGCAGTCTTATCTGAGGATACACTAATCGCTAAGCCCTAGCCGTCCATATTTAGTAAGTTTAACACTTTCTTTCATGATGTATACCATTTGCAAACAGTCATCGTTTTTTTATGTCCGCTGTTGTACTTTAGAAAACATTGAAAATAGACTGCTCTTAAGACCAACTGATCTAAGTCTATTATGTTTGCACGCAAGCTAAATAGCTCTGTGCATGCTAGGTAAATGTTCATGCTTGTGTTGTCGTCTGCTGACTTTTTTCAAATATTGTTTCAGGAACATGTTTATAACTGTGTCAAAGGGGTTGGATCTAGATCAAGACCAACGTGAACAAAATGCAACAGACTACATTTTCTGTTGTTTTTTGCGATATTTTTTGGCCCATCAACTATCTAAACAAGAACATGAGACTGAATTTGGTAGATATCACAGTTTCAAGCCGCAAACGCTGGTGCCAATGCGCAGACTAGCCAGAGCCTTCACTGCTCGTATGCACAGCTGAAGGCTAACCAAAATATTCGAAAAAAAATTGAAAAACCTGGCCGCTGCTTTGTCATCTGTTAATAATCTTTTCAAACACTGGACATTCTGGTGAGGCGGAACCAGTCACCCCTCATTCTAAAGTTGAGCATCCTATCATTGTGCCTACCTTTGGCAAACAGTTAAAATTTGCCTGTTGACATGCCGGATATAACGTGGCATTTCATCAGGGTCTATGCTGTTTGCTAAATAGATAATGATATATAAACTTAAAGCTATACTATTTTATTTAGAAACTATAGTCTGTGACCCCTTGATATACAATGGACCATCTCAAGTTATTTTATCAAACCAGACCATTTCTCTGGGACATGTTTATTCTACTGATAAGCCAGGCCATAATAAATTATATTCTATCCAGTCTTGCATTGCACATTATTCTGACCCAGTGCGAAAGATTTCGAATTAATCAGGGAACAGAGTAATAGGAACATAGTGTATGAAAGGAAATGATATATTTTGCACACTGCCTAAAATCGTAAGTTAACTATGATGTGCATGCTGAGTAATTTTGCATGTTTTTGTTTGGTTGTAGACAGTTGATTTCTTTAAGAAACGCAATTGGAGTGTCAAATGCAGAATTTGGGCATATAGAATAATGCTTCATATTTAATTTCTAAGCTATGAAGTCGCAAGCTTAAAGGTTAAAAGTAGCTAACAGTTTCGACCCCAGATAAGTCCCGGAATTTTCGTCCGCGGGAAGGGGGGGGGGGTCCATGAGCCCGACTGACATTTAGAAGTTTGACAATGTTTTTTTTTAGCTTTCAACTTATTATTTTAAAGAGGGGTCCACTGGTGTTTTTCAAGGACAATAATTTTCTAAGGTTTTAGGGGGGTCAAACATATTCCAGGGGAGGGTCTAACTTTTTGCCAGAAGCGGGGGTGGGTACCAGTTGCTAATTCCTTTTGGAAATATATAGAATTAGTGATTTTCCAGTGTGTGTTGGGGGCGGGGGCTCAGGACCCACTGCCCCTCCCCTCTGGATCTGCGCATGGGGCCTAACCTGAAACCAAATTGTTTTGCGCTGTTGAACTTTTTTTTTTCAAAGTTGATTATTTCAAAATCAACAGAGCAATGCACAGCATACAATTTGATATACTCGTATAAAATTTAACTCTTTGCAGTTTTTTTGTCCCCTGATAAATTTTGCAAACAGTTTTGGACTAGGGCGTCGGTCTTGATCTAGTTCTGGTCCAACCAATGAAGACAGTAAATCTTCCGACATGACTAAAAAGTGTTGGCTGGGATGTAGACGAATAAAGCAATCATTGAACAATGGCTAACCCCTCAACAGACGCTTTAAATATTCTGTAGATGCTTGGTCTTATTGGGTGTCATTTTGGTATCCTGGCATCAACAAGCTAGAAAACGCTAAATTATTTTAGAATTGTAGCTGTCATTGTATGGATCATTGAACACAAAGTGTGCTGATCATTGAACAATACACAACAGGCTGCATCCGGGGGGGGGGGGGGGGGGGGGGTAGTGAGTTTGACCCCAGCCCGCTCCCATAATTTAACCGAAAGTATCCGCACCAAGTACTGGTAAACCACTAAATCAAGCTTGCCGCTAGATTGACTGACCATCTTGACATGACCATTGTTGCTGAATGTATATGGAATTTTGTAAATGTCACCCTTTAATATGAGCATGTGTAGTTATCTGGAGGGGCCTTTATATGTCCCTTTTCAAATGACTCGCTCCCTAGTAGTGTAAGCTCTAGCTAGACTATGCTCGTCTGAGTCTTCCCTAGACTGCTTCACTGCCCCCACATATGAAACAAGGCCAGTGTAGCAGTCATGAATACCAAAATCTCCTAAACTGACTCAAATAGACAAAATGTTGCTATTATAGCCGATTATTTCTAACTTTAAAGAAAATATTAGCTTTGAGCTTCTATTAAACCAAATAAGCTGTCGTCTGCTGATAACATTTTTAAACAGATTGGACCCAGATCACACCCCACACACAAATTTTGGGCTTGACCTGGATCCAAACTATTTGTCACTCTGATTGTATTTCTGAAAGTTTCTTTTAAAGTTTATTTAAATATCAGCAGACGACAAAATAGCATGAAAAATTAGGGGAATAAATAAATAACTGGAAATGAAAATGGCATACAATTTGCACATTGAAAGTGTGATAAGCTCCAGCTCTTAGATAACTGCTAGACAGACTTAATGGCTATTTTATGGCGCTCTTTAGATGTGCTTGACCTGACGAGAACATTTGATCTTTGAACCATCAAGGTAATAGCATGATTGCAGAGTTTCAGAGGCCTTACTAAAGGGTCTGTCTCTTGATATTTGTAACAAAAGATTAGAAAAGTTCTTATGATTTATGATCTTTGCCTACTTGTAGCATCTGCTGGGTACCGTGTAATCTATTGAGTAGTGTCTTGGAGCGGAGCTTTGGAGTGGAGTATTGGAGTGGAGTCAAATTTTGGAGTTGCTAAAGATCTTGCTCATGGATAAAAAATCCAGAGCACCACAACAACTGCCCATTCCCTTCACCACACTTCCCAGAGCAGATATAAAAGTTGATTAGTTAATATCATATCTATTGAGTTAAGGGAAGGGGGGCCTGGTTAACTATCTGAGCAGCCTGTGAACGAATATGGTTTTACACAGAATTAGGTGGCAGCTAGGCTGCACTGGTCTTATTGATTTGATAATATTAAATTCGTTGAGTTACAGAAAGGGGTGGCAGCCTGGTAAGGTTATAATATTAGCAGCCTGGGAAACTTGTGGTTTTACACCATATTTGGTGGCGGCAAGGTGGCCGTGGCCCTGGTCTTAGCGATTTGATAATATTGTATTCATTGAGTTACAGAAAGAGGTGGCAGCCTGGTTAAATATCTAAGCTGTCTGGAAGGGATATTGTTTTACACCATATTTGGTGGCAGCTGGGATGAACTGGTCTTATTAATTTGATATAATATTTATTGACTTACAGAAAGGGGTGGCAGCCTGGTTAAATATTCGAGCAGCATGAGAAGATTGTTTCACACAACATTTTGCTGCAGCTGGGCTGCAGTTTTCTTACTGACTTGATATTATAATTATGTAGCTAAAGAAAGGGGTGGCAGCTCGGTTAAATATCTGAGCTGCCTTTGGAAAATTGTGGTCTAACAGGGCATTTGGTGGCAGCTGGGTGGCACTGGTCTAATGGATTTATACATATTATATTCATTGAGTAACAGTAAGGGATGACAGCCTGGTTACATATCTGAGCAGCCTCTGATAGATGTGGTTTCACACTAAATTTGGTGGCAGCTGGGTTGCACTGGTCCTATTGATTTGATAATATTATATTTATTGAGTTACAACAAGGGATGGCAGCCTGGCTAAATATCTGAGCAGCCTGTAAAGATTGTGGTTTAACAGGGTTTTTGGTGGCAGCTGGGCGGAACGGGTATTATTGATATGATAATATTATATTCATATAGTTACAAAAAGGTATGTTAGCCTGGTTAAATATCTGAGCAACCTGGGGAGAGTGTGGCTTTACACTATATTTGGTGGCAGCTCGGTGGCACTGGTCTAATTGATTTTATAATATATTGATTGAGTCACAGAAAGGGGTGGCAGCCTGGTTAAATATCTGAACAGCCTAGGAGATTGTGGCTTTACACAGTACTGGGTGGCAGCAGGGCGGCACTGGTCTTATTGATTTGATGATATAAAATTCATTGATTTACAGAAAGGGGTGGCAGCCTGGTTAGAAATATGAGCAGCCTGGGAAGATTTTGTTTTTACACAATATTTTGTGGCAGCTGGGCGGCCCTGGTCTTAGTGATTTGATAATATTATATTCATTGAGTTACAGAAATAGGTAGCAGCCTGGTTTAATATCTAAGCTGTCTGGAAGGGATATTGTTTTACACCATATTTGGTGGCAGCTGGGCTGAATTGGTCTTATTTATTTGATATAATATCTTAGTTTGTTACAGAAAGGGGTGGCAGCCTTGTTAAATATTCGAGCTGCCTAAGAAGATTTAGGTTTTACACCATTTTTGGTGGCAGCTGGGCTGCATTTTTCTTACTGACTTGATATTATAATTATGAAGCTACAGAAAGGGGTGGGAGCCAAGTTAAATATCTGAGCAGCCTAAGAAGCTTGCGGTTCAACAGGGTTTTTGTGGCAGCTGGGCAGCACTTGTCTTATTTAATTGATTTATATTTGTTTAGTTACAGAAAGAGGTGGCAGCCTTGTTAAATATTTCGAGCAGCCTGAGAAAATTGTGGCTTCACAACATATTTTGTGGCAGCTGTGCTGTACTTTTCTTACTGACTTGATATTATAATTATGTAGCTCCATAACGGGATGGCAGTCTGGTTTAATATCTGAGCAGCTGTGAAGGATGTGGTTTTAAAACTATACTTGGTGGCAGCTCGACTGCACTGGTCTTTTTGATTTGATAATTTTATATTTATTGAGTTACAACAAGGGATGACAGCCTGGCTTAATATCTGAGCAGCCTGGAAAGATTATGGTTTAACAGGATTTTTGGTGGCAGCTGGGTGGCACGGGTATTATTGACATGATAATATTATATTCATTGAGTTACAAAAAGTTATGTCAGCCTGGTTTAATATCTGAGCAACCTGGGGAGAGTGTGATTTTACACTATATTTGGTGGCAGCTGGGTGGCATCGGTCTAATTATTTTGATATATTCATTGAGTCTCAGAAAGGGGTGGCAGCCTGGTTGAATATTTGAGCAGCCTGGGAAGATTGTGGTTTTATATTGTATTTGGTGGCAGCTGGGCTACACTGGTCTTCTTGATTTGATTGTATTAAATTTATTTATTTACAGAAAACAGGTGGCAGCCTGGTTAAATATCTGAGCAGCCTGGGAAGATTGTGGATTTACACAATATTTGGGGGCAATATGGTGGCTCAGATCTTGTTGATTTGATATTATATTCATTGAGTTAAAGAAAGGGGTGGTAGCCTGGTTAAATATCTGAGCAGCTTGGGAAGACTGTGGTCTACAGTCTACACTGTATTTGGTAGCAGCTAGGTGGCACTGGGCTCACAGCTTTGGTAGATTCTATTGGTATGGGATAGTGTGTGCAGTGATGGCAGGTGGAGACAATTAAGATTCATCACTGGAAGGCTCGTCATACTTGGCCATATACACATCACAACTGCACTATAGTCTTTTTTGCCACTCCAAAATCTGACTCCACTCCACTCCACTTCAATACGCCGCTCCAATACTCTTCTCCAAGACTCTACTCCATAGAATACACGTTGCCCATCTGCTGATCAAATCCCAGATAATGTGGGACAAAATGTCGTCTGCTGATTCCAATTGAAACAGTTCAAACCCAGATCAGGCCATACCAAATAACGTCTTTTGATTACATCGAAAAACAGTCCCCGAAGAAACGTTGTCTGCTGATTAAATTTGTAAATATTTTGGACCCAGATCAGGCCCGGCAAAATGTCATCCGCTGATTGCATTTGCAAACAGTTTGAACCCAAATCAGGTAAGATGAAATGCAAAAATGTCATCTACTACTCATTGTAGTTGCAAACAGTTTGAGCTCTGATCAGGCCCTACAAAATGGTGTTTGCATGCACAGATCTAGACTGGCCCACCCCCCCCCCCCCCCCGTCTAACTGAAAATTTTATCATGTTACAAAAAACTGCAACTTATTACATTTTTTATTCTTATAGTGTCTACCACTCTGATAGGGCTATCAGTTAGACTGGTAGTCTTTGTCGAACCCATTAAGTGATGTCTTGTTACCCATTTAGCCAGGTATCATTTGCAGAAACTCTCAAATTCTTATTAGATCCTTATCCACTCTGGTCAAATTCGTTTTGGCTAATCTCTTGAGAATTACTGGGGTAAATTTAGATCAAGTAAACATCATAAAATATTAATTCCAACACAATATTCAAATTGGTCAGCATTCACCCTTTGCATGTTAGTGCAATCTTCTGATAACATTTGCAGCCTGTCTAGACCCAATGATAATTGCACTACATCCTGCCTGGTCTGAATTAAAATTGTATGATACTAAAGCTGCTCCTGAAAGTATTTAAAAAAAGTTGATTTGGAAAAAAAATCGGCAGAGGTCCAATAGCAAAAAAACATGCATGCAAAAAGTTTAGGTACTGACATTTCTTTTCTTTCACAAAAACTATGTAGTGAGAGTAGAACTGCTTTTCATGTATGTTTGTTTTGATGCTTTATGTCTAAGTCAACATTTTTTCAGTCATAACTTTGAAAAAGAAAATGTAAAAAATGAAAAAAATCAGCAGACGACATAAAGAATGCTGCAGCTCAGAAGGGAGATCATATCAGAGAAAAGTTTGGTTCAGTAGGAGTAATTTACCTTGAACTCAGGGCCTGAAAGCAGGGACGAAATGCAAAATGCCATCTGCTCATTACAGTTGAAAACAGTTTGGACTCTGATCAGGCCCTACAAAATGTTGTCTGCATGCGCGGATCCAGAAAGTTTTGTCAGAGTGGGTCTAACTCTGTCAATGTTATTTGTTTTCCCTTTTTTGATGGAGAGATTATCTAAATACCATTAAAAGCAGGCCAATATCGGCCGGTTAGGGAAGTGCTATTTAAATGTCGCTTCGATTGTGGGCCGATTGTGGCCCAACATAATACATTGCATGCTCGCTTGAAGGATTTGTTATTCTTCAGGGGATCTGGGCCAGTATTGCTAAGAAACCCTATATCTTTGTCATTTTCCAGAGGGGTCAGGACCCCCTCCTGCTCTGGATCCGCACATGGTCTGCTGATTACATTTGCAAACAGTTTGGACCCAGATCAGGCCTGACAAATGTCGTCTGATCAGGCCTGACAAAAAGCAAAACGCCATCTGCTGATTACATTTGCAAACAGTTTTGACACAGTCCAGACCCTATAAAATATCACCTGCTGATTATATTTGCAAACAGTTTCTTCCCAGATCAGGCCCAACTAAATGTCCTCTGCTGATTATATTTGCCAACAGATTGAACCCAGATCAGGCCCAACAAAATGTCCTCTGCTTTGCAAACAGTTTGAACCCAAATCAGGTAAGACGAAATGCAAAATGTTCTCTGCTCATTACAGTTTGGACTCTGATCAGGCCGTACAAAATAATGTCTGCTGATTACATTTGCCAACAGTTTGGACACAGATCAGGTCCGACAAATGTCGTCTGCTGATCAGGCCTTATAAAATGCAAAATGTCATTTGCTGATTACATTTGCGAACAGTTTTGACACAGTCAAGGCCCACAAAATATCACCTGGGAATAATTACACTTGATATATTTTTAAGGTCTTTTCAACACTTCATTGAAAAATAGACACCTACCTGTATCTACCCACCCTACAAATATCACTGCTGATTATATTTGCAAACAGTTTGGACCCAGATCAGGCCCAACAAAATGTCTTCTGCTGATTATATTTGCAAACAGTTTGGATCCAGATCAGGCCCAACAAAAAGTCCTCTGCTGATTATATTTGCAAACAGTTTGGACCCAGATCAGGCCCAACAAAATGTCCTCTGCTGATTATATTTGCAAACAGTTTGGACCCAAATCAGGCCCGACATTATGTCCTCTGCTGATTATATTTGCAAACAGTTTGGACCCAGATCTGTAAAATATCTGACCTAAACTGGACCCAAGCTGTTTGACACTTTTGATTTTCCTGAAGAATTATTCAAAAAAGGTGATTTTGAAAAAAATATGAGCAAGATGACAAAAATTTTCCTGACGGTTGTGATGGGCGAATGCCAAGTACTGAACAGTAGACTGCGTGCGTGGTGGGGAAAGGGGGTGAACGGGGTTACTTGGACAAACAAGTAACTTATATGTACAAAGGAAAGGAGGTCTAAGCATTCTCATTTTGTCCAACCATTTAGTAAGTTCAGGGTGGTTCTCTTGTTTGTCAATTTTTTTATAACTTCAGCATATATATTCATGTTAAAAACATAAGACAGAAATGTCTGCTTTGACATATATTTGACATAAGTATGCGACAAAAAGTAAGAACTTTGCAAAGCTCAAAAGTATAATGATATTAGATTTTTAAAGTACAAACTTCATACAATGTTTTAAGACAAAAATAAGCCGTAAATGCCTTGATGAAATCTGGCACCAGTTTGTAAGGTTTTATTTTAAACATAATTCAGAAATGTTGAAATGATTATTTACTCTACTAAATGGCAACCTTTGAATTTTGTCTTCTGCTGATGATTTTTGCAAACATATTGGATAGAGAACAGGTCACAGACAGAACGATGAGCCTGATCTGAACATTGATGTTGGTCCCAAAAGAAAATTTAGAAAAAATGTAAGGTAGAAAAATAATCTGTTAAGCCTGATCTGGGGGCCAAGGCCAAACCCTTTGCAAAAATTAGCAACAGACGACAAAAGTCGATACTACAAAAAATTTGCAAAGGTTGAATATGGAGGTCCTGGAAGGTTTTCGTAGGGATACAGGGATATTGGTCAAAAACTTAGTGATACAGAATATTTTTGTAAATATTGAAATGGATACCCGATACTTGGATCAATTTTAGGGTTATGGAGATTAAATGCTTTCTGAATGTAGGGGATATTTGCCATATTTATTTTAGGGATATGAGATACTTTTCAAAATAATTAAAGGGATATGGGATACTGGGACCCCCTTCCACGGCCTCAATATCGAACAATTATTATAGTCATGCTATTTGGTTGGATAACATATTCTGGAACTTTTGAATAAAGCAAATACTTCATCAAAAAATTTGTATCCAGTTCAGGTCCACAGTCTGCCAGGCCTGATCTGGGTCGAAACTGTTTGTAAAGGTTATCATCATTCAGGCAAATATTATATATACAACAAAATACTACAGTTCAACCTCAAATTCTTGTAACCCCATGATTGTCAAACAGTTTGAATCAAGATCAGGCCAGAATTATGCCAGGCCATACCTGGGTCTTACTTGGTTGTAATATACAACAGTTTAGCCCCAAACTGACATATAAAACAATTTAACTTCAAATTGTCCCAACCCAATGAGTTTCATACAGTTTGGATCCAGATCAAGCTCACATTCGGTCAGACCTGATCTCGGTCTAAACTGTTTGTAAAGGTTATCAGCAGATGACTCTGTAAAATAGGAAAATCTCATATATGCAACAAAATACTCCGTTTAATCTCAAATCATCATAACCCCATGAGTGTCAAACAATTTGGATTACGATCAAGCCCACATTCGGGCCGCGTAGCGCAGTAGGTAACGTGTCTGGCAACAGATTCGAGTCTGACTGCAGATCCAGGGGTCGCGAGTTCGATCCCAGCCTGGTCCCATACTTTCGTGGAGATTGATCAAGAAATAATTTCTTCAGTCATTCTCCTCCCTTCCGCTGAATCATTCAAGAAGGGTTGTTGTCAGTTACAAGCGAAAGTATATGCACCAAGTACTTGTTAACTGCTTGTTCAAGCTTGCCCAGGAGAAAGTGTGGCTAGGTGAACTGACTGTCCCGCCATGACCATAGCTGTTGAATTGACTTGGGACGTAAAGCAACAAAACAAACAAACAAACAAGACATTCTGTCAGGCCTGATCTAGGTCTAAGCTGTTTTGTAAAGGTTATCTGTAGATGACACTGTCAGGCAAATATATACTTGATAAAATACTACAGTTCAACCTCAAATTTTCATAACTCCATAAGTGCAAAACAGTTTGGATCCAGATCAAGCTATGTTCTGCTGGGCCTGATCTGGGTCTAAACTGTTTGTTAAAGTTATCTGAAGATAACACTGTCAGACAAAGATTATATATACAACTAACAAAACCTGAAATTATCATAACCCCATGTGTGTCAAACAGTTTGAACTCAGATCAGGCCCAATCTGGGTCATATGGTTCTGCTTCAATAAACAAGATAGCTGCGATAGCTCTAAATAAGAAATATCTTCCTTATAACAAGATCTCCTGAGCCAATGGTCTAAATTCAAAATAATTTCACAGAAATGTCCCTCGTAAATGGACTTAATGGTTCTATTTAGCTACACAAGATGGCACAGAGCTCAAAATTAGAAATATCTGCAAATGACATCTTGTCCTGAACCACTGATCCAAATTGGAAATAATTACACTATATATTTTTAAGATCTTTTCAATACTTCAGTGAAAAAATAGACACTTACCTGTACCTACCAACCTGGAAGGTGACAGCAAACAAAAAATTGTTTTAAGGGAGGCCTGAAGAAAATTGCCACAATAGCATAAATATTTATCTCCTGAATTGCTTGCTTGCCCTGAAAGTTAAAAGTAATTTCACAGAATTTATATTTTAGACCGACTACCAAAATTTTCCAAACTAGCATAACCAAACTCACACTTTATCACTTTAATCATTGGGTATCTGAAATGCTTATTTGAATGTAGGTCTTATTGTTGGGATACTTTTAGCTCACATGAGCCGTTGGTGATATATTGTTAGTTTTAGATGCCTGCCGCTCATTGTGCGATGTGTGTCACCCATCGTGCTATGTGCGTCGTCCATCGTGTGTCATCAACAATTGCTGCAAAGGACATCTCCTCTTAAATAACTGGCTGGATTTTTACTTAACTTGGCAGGAATGCTCCTTATATAGCCCTCTAATGATTCTGGTCCGTTGCATATCTAGGTCAAGCAGGCTAAAATTGATTTTCGAGATAACATCTTTAAAAATCTTCTTGACAGAAACCACAAGTTATACAGCCTTGATATTTGGTATGTAAAATAGTCTAGTGAACCTCTGCCAGGCTTGTCTAAATTAATACTACTGATGCCAAAACTTGGGTCCGGCGCCCAAGGGGTCATTTATTTTACATAGGGTTATATTGGCCCTGATATTTAGCTTGTAGTATTCCCTATTTGACCTCTATCTAGTTTCTTTAAATTATGCCACTGGAGTTAAAAATGGCCCTGTCTCGGGGGTCGCATCTTTACATAGGCTTACATTAGGAAACCATGAAAAAATCATCTTGTCTTAAACCACAAGGCATAGAGCATCATGCAGGACCCAACTGTTTCATCTATAGATAAGTCATTCATGTTATTTCTGTCTTGTGTTTGTTATGCTTTCGTGCGCATCTGTTTATTGGTCACCTGCTGGGAAAGGGCTGACCTCTTGGCTCTAGTTTGTGATGTCTAATTGTGAGTTTGTTATTTTCTCATTGGTGTCCTGGGTCAGGTGTGGTACTTGATTGTATCGGTTTCTGATCGTTGGTCCTCTTTCTTACTTAAAAAGCCTTATAGTCTTTAGACCCAAATGTTCTTGTCTGAAACCACAAGCCCTAGAGCCTTAATATCTGGTATGTAGCTTGTTCAAATTATGCCAATGGGACCAAAAATGGGCCCACAGGGTTGTCACATGCTTTATATAAGCTTATGGGAACACATGAAAAAATCTTCTTGTCTGAAGCCACAAGACCTAGAACCTTGATATTTTGTGTGTAGCATCAACTAGTGAACCTCTACCAGGTTTGTTCAAATTATGCCCCTGGGACCAAAATTGGCCCGCTCCAGGGGTCACATGTTCGACATTTGCTTATATAAGGAAAATACAAGACTGAAACCACAAGGCCCAGAGTGTTGATATTTACTATGTAGCATCATCTAATTGACCTCTACCAAGTTTGTTCAAATAATACCCATGGGGCTAAGAATGGACCTGCCCTGGGGTTACATGATTAACATAGGCCTATATAGGGGAAACATTCAAAAATCTTCTTGTCTGAAACCACAAGTCAAAGAGCCTTGATACTTGGTATGTAGCATCACCTAGTAGACCTCTACCAAGTTTGCTCTAATTATGCCCATGGGGCCAAAACTGGGCCCACACCAGACGACACATGTTTAACATAGGCTTATAAAGGGGAAAACAAGAAAACATCCTCTTGTCCGAAACCACAAGGCCTAGAGCGTTGATATTTGGTATGTAGCATCATCTAGTAGACCTATACCGAGTGTTTTAAATTGTGCCCCTGGGGCCAAAAATGGGCCCCCAGGGTCACATGTTTTACAAACCAAGCATCTATGCGTCTTAATCCACATCTTAACTAAGGGTAATATTGGCCCAGTGAAACCTGTTTAAGCCCTCCAGTAAAATATTTTACTGACTATTCCTAGGCAGTACTTCTTTTGTTAATCATTTGTGTCATTTATTGTCTTGTGTTTGTCATGTTTTCGTGTCTGTTCATTGCTGCCTTGTGATCACCTGCTGGGAAAGGGCTGACCTCTTGGCTCTTGTTTGTGATGTTTAATTGTGATTTTGTCACATGCCCATGTGGTATCCTTGGTCAGTTTTGATGCTTAATTGTATCAATTCCTGATCTTTGCTGTATTTCCTACTTATATTGGAATGCATGAAAATTCTTCTTATTTAATATCAAAGTGTTGTCAGATCCATCATCAAAGCTGTTTGGTAGTCTGGATGATGTTTTCCCATTACCTTATGAGCAGATATTCTCAGGTGAGGAACCCAGGGCCATTGGGCACTCTTGTCCAAAAGGTGGGTTCCAGGGGCATTATTTGAACAGACTTGGTAGAGAGCAACTAGATGATGCTACATTCCAAGTATCAATGCTCTAGGCCTTTTGGATTCAGACAAGAAGATTTTTCATGTTCCCCATATATAAGCATTTGCAAAGCATGTGACCATGGGGCTGGTCCATCTTTGGCCCAAGGGGTATAATTTAAACA
Source organism: Loripinus fragilis (assembly GCA_964019695.1). NCBI lineage: Eukaryota > Metazoa > Mollusca > Bivalvia > Lucinida > Lucinidae > Loripinus > Loripinus fragilis. The sequence continues at coordinate 227,516 of CAXHUL010000519.1, forward strand.
AACTTGGTAAAGGTCCATTAGATGATGCTACATACCAAGCATCAAGGCTCTAGGCCTTGGGACTTAAGAAAAGAAGATTTTTCATGTTTTCCATTAGAAATCTATGTAAAACACGTGGCCCACAGGGCTGGCCCATTCTTGGCCCCAGGGGTATTGTTTGAACAAAATTGGTAGAGGTTTACTAGATAGGGCTACATACCGAATATCAAGTCTAGAGGCCTTGTGGTTTCTCACAAGAAGATTTTATCTCAAAAATCTATTTTAGCCTTTGTGACCTAGATATAAAACGGACCAGAACTAGTTGAACATTAATTAAAGAGAGTCATCTGAAAATCATTCCTGCCGAGTTTGATAAAAATCCAGCCAGTAGTTTAGAAGATGTTGCTGACCATGTTGACAGACATCCAATGAATGGATGGACTGACGGATGGACGTATGGCAGACGACAGATATCATACCATCACAATATCTCACCGTGAGCCTATGGCTCAGGTGAGCTAAAAGGGTTACAATATACCAAAATGTATTCCCTTGTCAACACACAACACATTTTGTTATGGGGCAACACAATGCTTAAGAGTAACAAAATGTTTGTCTATTCTACAGTGCCCTACAATACATTGGTGCTGTATCCATCGTGTCTGCTCATACCAGTTTGGTGGTCAACCCAATCACAGTTGGCAACTTTGCTTTCCTCTTTAATTGCACGCCGGTGGGTCCGACTTCAGACTCTATGATGGTTCCGACTTAAAGACTTATCTATTGATGTTATGGTAGGAGCCTAATGCTTTGGCTGTTTTGACGGGCCCACAGGGGTTTACCTGTTGGATTTCTTTTACTCCGGTATTCAGTTTTATTTACTGTTGAGTCCTTATCTTTGCTTTATCTTCTTGTTATTTCTAGATGTATATGTTCTAGGAGATGATGCATTGATAAGTTAGGGGTCTTTCATGCAAACCAAACATCTATTTGTCTTGATCCACATCTGAATTAAGGGTGAGGTTGGCGCCGTTAAACCGGTTTAAGCCCTCCAGTAAAATATTTTACTGACCGTTCCAAGGCTGTACTTCTTTTGTGGATATTTTATGTTTTTGTTCTGTCTCATGTTTGCTATGTCTTTGTGCGCGTCTGTTTATATGTGCTTTGTGGTCACCTGCTGGGAAAGGGCTGACCTCTTGGCTCTCGTTTGTGGTGTCTAACTGTGAGTTTGTCACTTTCCCTTTGGTATCCTGGGTCAGGTGTGGTACTTGATTGTATCGATTCCTGATCTTTACATCCTTACGTACTTTTATGAATATTGATATGTTATGAATGTTGTTTCTCCTGTTTAATACTTATGTGTTGTTGTTTTCTTTCTTTGTAGTGGGGAAGGAGACATAACTGGAACAGTGAAAACATGTCACGCATATTATGGACAGCTAAGAGATATCTAAGATCTCTTGTACCCTGAGGAGAATTCGGAAGATTGCCACTGCTACTCAGCATACTCTTGGAAGTGACAAAGATCTGTCTATGAATGCTTGCACACACATATTTGTGGATTGAAATAAAATCATTGTAAAAAGATGGCCTTGAAAATGACGCAAAAGAGATCTGTGAAACTTTAAGTGCGTACCTTGCAATTATGCTCATGTCAGAGAAACCACAGTGCCCACATATTGTTCTATTCATTCGTCAATTTGAAAACATTGGGAAAGTATTTTGGTATCAGTAGAACTGCCTCAGTGACACACGATATCTGGGTGAAGAGAAACGTAACACCAATAGCCACTGGAACAGGCTATTTGCTGTGTTCCATCTATCCACAAATGAAATAAAACAGACAGTATGTGAATCTTTACTGTAGATGGACAGGTGGAATTAAAAGGGTTGTACTCAGTTCAACATCCTTCAGTATGTGTTTTTACATCAAATGTATCCATACATATAGTTATTGTCAGTCTGCAAAACTATCTTCAGGAGTCAGGAAGGGCAGGAAGAAACCACAATGTTAGATGCATTGCTTTGCCACAATGTTAAATGCAATGTAATGCTATATACAAGCATCCTCGATCAAAACATGCCAAAAGAGATGAAAAACTATTTTTGGGAGTAATTTGTAGATTTCTTGATATTTTAAGCCTTTCTCGTCAACAGCTGTGTCTGAAAAACACATACATGACTGTGATTACTTTTGATCTCTTGACTGTCTCAGTTCGTGTTTTTACACTAACATTGGTAGATCTAGCTGTGAAAATGTTAACTCAGCAATTTAATCGCCTAAGACACTGTGTCGCAGATTCTGCCAACAACTAAGTATGTGTATTTTTAAATGAGGGTATAATTGATGAGACTATGAGAAGACAACCTTCAGCTATTTATGCTTGAAGAGAATGACTTATAAAAAAACATTACTAGAGACTGGCACTATTTTTTTGTCTCTGGTAAAACTATTTGAAATTTTTAAGATGCGTTTTACCTCAACTGAGCTATTGTGATCCTATGATGTCCGTCATCCATCAGTCTGTCTGTCTGTTTGATGTCTGTCAACAACTTCCTTTACACAACATCTACTCCTAAACCACCTAGCGACTTTCGATCCCACACAGCTATTGAAAGCCATAACGGTTTAGGCGTTTACCTTATGTGATTGCCATAAATTGTTTGTGGAATAGTACACTAATGGTATACCATACTATTTTAATCAAGTGGTTTTGTAAATATTATTGTTCGAAGAGCGGGGTGCCTCAGTAGTAGAGCGCTGAACTTGAGATTGGAGGTGTTGTCTGTTTGAGATTCACAGGAGTCTCTTCAACCCAGGAAGACCCTTCCTGACATAACTGAAAAATCAAATCAAACAAAACATTATTGTCATTGTCTTAACTTACCTAAACAGAAATCTGTTGATAATTTTAGATGACATTTTTGGAGTCCAGGTATATTGCAAATCGTACAAATATCCGTAAAATCCCCCTGAATGGGCTTGCATAAGTAGTATGTCATTGGGCACTGAAGCAGAAAGTTATGGGTTCGAGTACACTAGGGGATCTTTTGTGATAACTTTTTGTCTGCGTCAATGTCTGAATATATATGTAGCTTGAAAGATCAAGAATTTCACATTTTTCATGCTGTTGCATAAAAGTGAATCTGCCAGCTTGATGTATGGCACTTTGCAAAAAGACCATTGACACAGACAAAAACATTCACAAAAGATCCCCTAGTGTTTTAAATGAAGGCGTTTTCACTTATACGAGCTGACGAGTGGATTTTTCGAGCCCTGATTCATTTAAGAAATGAATTAAATTTTTGGAATGTTCATGGAATCATGAATACTTTGGGTCCCTTGAAAAGTAAGTGAAGCCCGAAGTGCTTCACGTTATTTTTGCAAGAGACCCAAAGTATTCATGATTCCATAAACAGACCAAATTATTTATAGTTTAGTAACAAAACAGTTTTGTATTTAATATGTAAATGTATTAACGGTTTTGTCCGAGTGTAAAAATTTTTGTTTGAGAAAGATTATCAACTGTTTGTTAAGATGCTTGTACTTTAATTTCATTTTTATATTGTTTTGGTTTAAGATAGCCTAACCAATGTTTAAGAGGTAAAGAACTTCCTTTCACAAACACTTGTTAGTAAAAGAAAAACTTTTTGTTAAGAGGAAGAGTGATTTTATTTTTAAAACAAACTCTTGTTTATAAAAGAGTGCTTGATTTAGGAAAGCCTGGTCTTTCTTGTCCCCAGGGAAAAGACAGACCACATAGTAAAATGTTTTCGCTACAACAGGTTATTTGCATGACTTTTATAATGGTTTTGTAATTTTATTGTGTGTTTTATATTAATTAAAATAAATAAATTTTGTACAAAGTTTCATTGAAGTTGAAAGGGGTCCAAATCAGTTATTTTAGGTTTACGTTATAACATATTGTGAAGGGGGACATTTTACCCTGGGATAAAGTGCCCCTCCTTCTACATGTTATCAGCATTGTTATATTTTTTTTCTTTTTTTAAAGGGAACAGCAACCCTGATGATTACAATGTTTTATATGAAATATCTTAATAAACCATGAATTTTGATGCCAGTTTCGTCTAAATCGGTTGAAAAATGTGGAAGTTATGGGCGTTTGAATATTTGCAAATGGACTGTAATGATTGCGGCCATATTGTAGGCTTAGTGACGTCACTCAGCCTAATTAAATATGCGTAATCAAAATAAAAGACAAACGAATGGATTATTTGCATTAATCTTTAATGAAACATTTTCCTTGTGTATAAAGCTACATATCTGCTGAAACACAGATGATGTGGTAGTAGTGATAACTAAAAATTAAGCAGTTGAAAAATTTCTGTAAACTAATTTAATATTCAAAATGGCGGCTACATGTTTGCTATATTGAACTTTTTAAATGCCCATATCTTGCCCATTTCACAACCGATTTTGATGATACTTGTATCAAAAATCATGGTTCATAGACCTCTTTCTGATAAAACATACTTATAATTAGGGTTGCTTTCCCCTTTAATTGAGTATGATAAGACTTTTATAAAAGCTTCAATGAAAAGGACCAAAATCCAATGTAAAGTATCTAACTCTGGTCTGTCTATCCCCGGGGACACTTTTGGTCTGTCTATCCCTGGGAACACTTTTGAAATCCAAACTTGGGGTAAAATGCCCTCCGCCATCCATAAAACATATAATATGCATGTCTTATATGTGCTTTATTATTAAATTGTATGTTTTATATTTGTAAGAATAAGATTCTTAAAAATCAATGAAAGGGTCTTGAATCCATTGTTAAAGTGTTTAAGATATAAAGCAATGAAGAAGGGACACTTTACCCCAAGGGTAAATTGTCTATCCACCCCCTTCAACATATTATCACAATATTATATAGTTTTTTATATTTAGATAAAGAAGATTTGTAAAATATTTAGATTAAAGAGACTTGAATCCATTGTAAAGAGTCTAACGATGCTCTATCTGCCCCTAGAAACACTTTACCTTGGAGGGTGAAGTGCCCTTCCCCACCCACCTCTCCATAAAAAAACATTTGCATGTGTTATAAGTGCTATGTTGTTTAATTGTATGCTTTACATATTTAAAAAAATCCTATAAAGGTTCAGTGAAATGAAAGGGACCGGAGTCCAACTTTTAAGTATGTAAATAATAACATGTTGTAGTGTAAGGGGGCAGGGGCACTTTACCCCAGGGTTAAGTGCACCAATCATAATATATGTTATCTGCATTAGTTATTATTAGTGTTTTTATATTAAGTAAAAAAAGATTTGCAAAAGGTTCAATCGATTAAACCAGAATCCAGTCTATCTGTCCCTGGGGACACTTTACTTTAGGGGTTAAATGCCCTTCCCAAGCCCCCTCTCCATCAAAATTTTTACTTGCATGTTTATAAGTGCTTTGTTATTTAATTGTATGTTTTAGATAAGTTGAATAAGATTCTTATAAAGTTTCAGTGAAAGGGACCTGAGACCATTGTTTAAGTATGTAGTAGAGGGTGACACTTTACCCTGTGGTAAAGTGCCCCCCCCCCACCGCGCGCCCCACCAAACACTCACACAAAGTGTTATTATTTTAACACTAGATATTTTCTGGTCCCTTTAACCCTTTAATGATACATTATAAGAATCTAATCCTTACACACAATTAGATAACTTAACACTTAAAAGACATACAAATAGTATGTTTTAAGGAGAGGAGTATTTTACCAAAAGGTAAAATTCTCTGGAGACAGATGAATTAGAGTAAGACACTGTACAATGGTACAATGGATTCAGGTCCTTTACTTTGAAACTTTACACAAATTATATCCTACTTAATATATAAAACACTAATAATAATGCAGATAGCATGTTGCAGAGGATAAATCCAGGTTAAAGTGTCCCACTCACACCATGTTATTACTTAACACTTGTATTAATGGATTTGGATCTCTTTTGTTGAAACTTTACACAAATCTTATGCCAATTGATAATAAAACACACACTTAAATAACAAACACTCATAAAATACATGCAAATAACTAGTTGTGGGATGGACACTTTATCCCAGGGTAAATTGACCCCTCCCCCAGCAATGTGTCATTACTTTAATGCTTAAACGATGGATTCTGGTCCATTTCATTGACATTTTATACGAATCTTAGACTTACAAATATGAAACATGCATTTTAATGACAAAACATGTATAAGACATGCTAATAATATGCTTTATGGGCGGAGGAGGGCATTCTAAACAATTTTATCTAAAGTAAAGTGTCCCTGGGGTAGACAGACCAAAGGTAGACACTCTAAATGGATTTGGTCCTTTTTGAACCTTTATACAAATCTTATCCTACCTTATATTTAAAACACTTATGATAATTAATATAACATGTCACAAGGAGGGCACTTCGCCCTATTGTAAAGTGTTTCCTCTCACAACATTTTATTACATAATGAGTATATAATGGATTTGGATTCCTTTCATTGGCACTTTGCACAGATCATGTTGTTGGGGGGGGGGGGGGAGCGCAGTGGCTCAGTGGTAGAGTGCTTGACTCGAGACCAAAGGGCCGCAGGTTCAAGCCTCACCGGCGTCACTGCATTGTATAACTGAAAGATTGTTGATGGGACGTAAAGAATCAAATCAAACAAACAAACAAAACAAATAGAGTTAGTCTCTCTATTTGTTTTGTTTGTTTGTTTGATTTGATTCTTTACGTCCCATTAATAAACTTTCAGTTAAACAGGGACGAGTCTACTTGGGTTAAAACAGTACTAAGCTACAATAAATGTGTCTTGCTCAAGGACCACAACCCAGTGACGCCGGTGAGGCTCGAACACGCGGCCTCTTGGTCTCCAGTCAAGCTTTCTAGCCTCGCGCTCCCAAACTGTATATGTAGAATTGGCCACACTTGTGGTTTAATTCTTAATCTCTTCGTAACAAGTGTTTGTTAAGACAATTACAGAGCAGCTTTGAAATAATTTTTAGTGTCTAACAAGTATTTGTTAGTGGTATTAACAAGTATTTGTTAAGCATAGTAAAGTATTATAGAACTTTAACAAGTACTTGTTAAGCTGGCTGATGTTGTGATTTAATTCTCCATATCCTCTTAATAAGCGCTTGTTAAGACAATAATAGAGTCACATTGAAATATTTTTTTCAGTCTCTAACAAGTATTTGTTAGCGGAAACTGTTAACAAGTATTTGTTAATCATTGAGCTGTGCAAAGGTGTTGTATTATAGAACCTTAGCAAGTACTTGTAAACTGATCAATAGTGTGACTTAATTCTTAAGTGCTTTCATACATGTGTTTAGTATTTAACAAGTATTTGTTAGCGATTACTACAAGTAATATAGAGTTAACAAGTGTTTGTCAAGCATTGGGTTCGGTAAAAGTGTTGTATTAATAAAGCAGTCTTGTGACCTAATTCTAACTCTCTTTTTAACAAGTGCTTGTTAAGTCAATAATAGAACAGCTTTGAAATAAGTTTCAGTGCCTAACAAATATTTGTTAGCGTTTACTACAAGTAATTTAGAGTTAACAAGGAGTTGTTAAGCATAGAGTTGTGTAAAAGAGTTTATTATAGAATTTTAACAAGTATTTGTTAAACTGACTAGACCTTTGATTTGATTCTTAATATCTGTTTATCAAGTGTTTGTTAATCCAAGAATATTAAACCTGTACAGTCTTTCTTGTGTTCATTTTGTATCAAAATTTTACAACTTGACCATATGGAAATGGTCAAATCAAATTGGAACGTGTTCGATGAGAGTGTGAGTTCTGGGGTGCCCTTTGGTCTGAGGCCCGTCATCATGCAATTAAAGAGGAAACCATAGTTATAAACCATGAATTAATATGATTCTGTTGAATTGATAGACCAAATAGCCATAAAATACTGGTTATGTTATGTCCGTTTCAGGAGAGTTTGCGTAACTTATCAGCCACACTCTCAACTGTAGGTGCGTGGTGATTGACCTTTATATCCAGATCTTCCCTCTTTATGCATTCAAGCAGGGGAGGCGTATCGACTAAGCAAATACTTACTATTGTTGAACTTGAATAGAAATATTAGTAAGTAGAAATATCCCTCCATGGCTTCCCTATAGTTTCCATCATATCTCGCTACACTGGGCATGCGCGGACCCAGATTGCCAGAGGGGGTCCAACTCCGACAACGTTTTTTTATAGTTTTTGTAAATTACAAGTAAGAGAGGACAACCAAATACCACTAAAAGTGTTTTTCAGGGGGGGGAGGGGTTCCGGACTCGCTGCCCCATATCTGGATCCGCCCGTGCTGGGAACATGTACGGCATTGATTGGACAGACCGCAGTGAAAGCTTTGCACATTGATTAATATACGTAACTCTCAGTAAGCAGATGTCCATTAGAGCCAGCACGTGTATGTGATTCTGTTCCTAATTGTAAATGCGGACAGTGGAGACTCTCGTGGGTCTGCGCATATATAAGCACAGTCTCTTGAGAGTCCACAATGCTCGCAGCTTTAGTAAAGGCTCCGACAAAATACCAATGCCATCGGGTTACAAGTACCTACCTGCACGTTTAAATACTGTAAATTCGGAAATTTTCGCGAGGATTTTATTTTCGTGAAAATCAAATCCTCGCGAAATGGCGAAATCACTCTGTCGTTTACTGATATAGGAAAATCATGCCATAGTCGCGAATTTTTAGCGTCGCAAATATATTTTATAACGCTATTCGCGAAAATAAAATTCTCGCGAAAAGTTCCGGATTTACAGTAGTGACTTTACGCATATGCGATAAGTATCATTATTTTATGAGCTGTCCAACTTGGGAATTTCAAACATACAGTTCTGCTCATACAAAAGACAAAATGCAAAATAAGAAGGAGGAAAAAATAATAAATGTTTTTACGGTTACAACGAAAAGGAATAACAATGAGCGGCTAAAACCAGAGGAGATAAGTGGCAACGATAAAAGCACAGCCTTCACCAACCAGGCTCTTAAAAGAAACGATAAACGCAAAGACTTTATCAAACAGTCACTCATTAAATTTTCATCCATAACATCCTTTCATGGAGTTAGGTACATCGCTGAGTCAGATTCTCATTGGAGACGGTAAGTAAAATGTTCATATATCCTCTGTCGAATTCTCAGTCAACTTGGCTTTTAATTAATCTGTTGTAACACGGGTGGGCATCAGCGGAACTACCGCGAAATCGCGTTAACGTAAGTTGTTCCTTCGTCACATCCGGGACCTTTCGCGGTAGTGGCATCGTCACGAAAAAGCCAAACAAAGGTAGGTACTCTCGCTTGTTTTGATTTTTTTGTAAAAGAAAGAGCAAACTATGTAAAAATCCGGCAATGCTATTTCATGTAGATATGAATTACCTTGCTAAGCAGGCCAAACGCGATGCTGAAAAAAGCTTTGCTTTGAGATGAGAACCGTAACCAAATCGAACCCCGAACGGGATTTCTTTAGTTTTATGTCAAAGCGAAGAAAGTATGCAGATGCTTGCAAATTTTAGCTCATAACAAGAGCATTTTACACATGGCATGTACATGACAGCCCTTATTCGTCCTTCGGACGTAAACAGATCGAACCGATCATGTTCTATGAAGGAATAAATGCCAAAGTTTTCAGGCGCAGTATCGCCTTTGCCATCGCGGTAGTTGTAACGTCACGCTCTAGTTCCTTCGAGTATACCATGTCAGTACATGCAGTGCATGCAGGCGCGGAGAGAAATGTTTGTAATATTGTAGTATCTACCGAAACTCCCCAAACCACTACCAGGCCATCTCAAACGCTGCTCCCCGTGTACAAACTAGCACACTTACCCATGCCCCACACCAAGTCCTCACCTCCAAGACCCCACAGCCTCAAGATAAAGAGAGATTATTGCAAAGAGACAAAATGACTGTTAGAGTGATGGGATTTTGTTAATACATTGGGACAATTGATGGAAAGACGATCAAATACATTGATGAATCTAAAGTGTATTATAAAAAAATTCTTGCAAGAATTTGTTTCCAGTATAGATATTGTATGGAAAGAAGACCTAGGCCTACATGTAGCATCCATTTTGTTGATTGTTTTTTGTTTTTTTTTGTTTAATTTGATTCTTTACGTCCACTCAACAATCTTTCAGTTATGCGGGACGGGTCTTCCTGGGTTGAACCAGTACTAAGCTAGATTAAATGTGTCTTACTCAAGGACAACAACGCAGTGACGCCGGTGAGGCTCGAACCCGCGGCCCTTCGGTCTCGAGTCAAGCACTCTACCACTGAGCCACTGCGCTCCCTTTTTGTTGATTGTGACACAGCTTTAAAATACAAATGTAATACACATTTTACAAAAAGATAGCACACTGCGATATATCTCCTTAATTTACCTCAGACTTGAACATTGATAAACAACATTCAGACTAAAGTAAAATGCATTTAAGCCCCATCAGTTTTTGTTTTAACATCAACATAATCTAGAGCGAAAATTTGGTACCATTTAGATGCATTTAAACCCCCCCCCCACTCCAGCCCCAGTGGATTCGGCTGCTGTCCGTTCTAAAGTGATGGTTCTTTTGTTGTTGATTCATTGTTTAGACCGTGGCTCAACTAGGGGGTTCTTTAGCTCGAACTATCTGTGAGTCATGGGCCGTTTTGATCATAGTGTCTTAGTTTGATAAGATTGTTTCTCGGTGATGATAAATTGCAATAGTTAGGGAGCCTCCATGCGAGCTAACAGTTTTGTGTTTTAATAACATTAGAATCCAGGGCAAAGATTTGGTACTAGTAAAATGCATTTATTGGTTCCTGAAATATGGACCAATCAGAGACCTGAGATCTGTAGACTGAGCTTACAGTTACAACTATACGCCAATGTGATTGAATAAATGATGAAACTGGTAATTTGAGTCCTTCTTATTTAACAAATTATTATAGGCTGTGGTGGTGGCACTTGGAATTATAGAATCAGAATTTCCTTACTCTAGCATTCAATGCAATTCTGGTATGCCTGTCATCCAGTTATGACGATTTCTTTGCTGCAAATAATGTTTACCTCCCTTTGACCAATTGTGGTTAATTCGACAGGAACACAAGGTCTCGCTTTTATTTAACCTTTTAAAAGAGCATAGGGTGTTTTGTTTTTATCTTATTTATTGGAGTGTAAGACCTGTCGAATCATTCTAAGGACAAGAAAAATAATCTTTTCTCTGTATTGAGGTATATGGAAAATTAATAACAGTATCATAACCTACCTTAAGACCCCAGTGGCTTTGGCTGCTGTTCATTCTAAGGCTGTGGTTATGTTGTTGTTAATTTGTTGTTGATTGTTGCTTCCATTGTGGGGTTCTGTAATTATTCCATGCTTTGTTGTGCATTGCTTTGTGTCTTTTGCAATCATCTTGACGGTGAAGAGAGAGCTGGTTGCTTTATTTTGTTTGTCTTCCTGATGTCTTATGATTGTTGCTATTCTGTGGCTCTTCCTCACGGTGCCGTGAGTTGGTCTGCAGTGTGTGATTGCTCGCTTGCTTTTATCATGAGATGACTCTGATCTGTGCTGTGCGCAATATGGGTAGCTAAGGGTATCAGATTTCTTCATATGGGCATTAAAGACTGACCAGATTGGGGTCAAGTCGTGGCTGATTTAAGGTTTCGCTGGACCTAACGCCCAAAACGTTGCAACTCATTTTCTTGAATGACATACAATGTTTCCGCCCTACAAAAACATAGATCATTTTCTTTAACCAGTTTCAGATTGTGCCACTATGACTCAACCTGAGGTTTTCGTTAGCCCGGACTACGAGTATCTGTGAGTGGTGAACCCCTTCCTTTGTTTCATTATAGTATACTAATTTGATTAAATTGTTTCTCTTTGATGACACATTGCTATAGTTAGGAAGCCTCCATGCGAGCGTAACAATTTTTAGTGCTTTAACAACAACCGATTCTATGGCGAAGGTCTGGTACCAGTCAAATGCATTTAAGCCCCCCCCCCCCCCCCCGTCCCCGATGTTTTAGGCTGCTGTCCGTTCTAAGGCAGTGGTTCTGTTGTTGTTGATTCTATGTTTATTGTTGCTCCCATTGTTTTTGGGGGCTCTGTGTTTGGTCTTTGCTTTGTTACTCAGTACTTTATGTCCTTCTAGTTTTGCAGTCACCTTGATGGGGATTAGAGAGTGAGAGCTGGTTGCTTTACTTTAATTGTCTTCCTGATCAATGTCTTGTGACTGTTAGTGCTCTGTGGCTCTTTCTCACGGTGCCGTAGGGTTGGTCTGCAGTGTGAGATTGTGGCGTTTCCTAATAACACTCACTTCCTCTTTTTATGCAATAAATATTTCCGTATAGTACAGGCAACCCGTGATATAACCGGTCTTCCACAACCTATAGGACGAGCAAAGATATAAATCATCATGCACATCTACACAATCTCATCAATATTTGAGATGTTGTCAGCAATGCGTACCTTCTAATGAAAAAAATGGGCATATACAAAATACTATATATACCCGACAAAAAAAGAAACGCACCACTTAGAACCGTTCAACTCTCAGGAAGATCACAAGAGATAGGCCAGTTTAGTTTATATCAGTGCAAAGGTATGTAAGGTACTGCTGCGTTGCACGTCTTTTGCAATCAGGCGTCGAAATTGTGGTAAAGAAAATTGGTCATGAACCAAGTGGGGGTCAAATTGTAAAGTCACAGGAAATAAGCGTTTTATAATGCTCTCTTGCTGGATAAGTTCAAGCAATGAGAATCATTTCAGAAGACCGAATTGTACTCAGAGTCTTATTCTTTGCAAACGCATTTTTTAATTTATCATACGCGATAATTTAACTAGGTAGCTCATGTATTGTGACTACCCTTTGGATAACGATTCCAAACTGAAGATGAACCTAACAAAACATTTAAAGATTTCAACATTGTTTTAATCAATTTAAACGGCCCTAACTGATTAAAAGCGATTTTGCAATAACAAATATGCATAAACAAATTGGTTGTCTCACATAAAGACAACGTATCATGTTCATACTTTGCAAATGTAAAACATACTCGGAATCCCATGTAAATAGTAGCGTTGGATTAACGCTTCCGCAGCTCGTTTACCATTCGCCTTGGTGTGTTTTGTGTCTACACACTGAATGTACAGATACTCATCTACGTCACAGATAAGTTTTAGTAAGATTTGATCAGAAATGAATATTTCATGACAATTAACATTTTCACTTGAAAGGGAGATCTAAAAGGGAAAA
>CAXHUL010000521.1:0-22000 GCA_964019695.1 Loripinus fragilis
GGCGTTGTGATGAAGTTATGACGTTCGAAAGTTTACAGTCGACGCCAATTTGTTTAGAGAAATTCAGTGTGAGATAAAGGATAGTTTTGATGTTTTTATAGCGTTTTCAGTCCGAATTTGGTTGGAACAAGGTAAACTATGCAAGAATTACGATCACGCATGTTTGTTTCACTGCATTAACACTTGCCGGTTCCCTCGGGAGAAAAATTGACCCAAACAAACGCCATGTTCATGTGAGTTGAGCATGAAAAAGGTTTAGCAACCTCGGAGCAAGCTCATTCGCGAAAGCCCGCCACAATTCGAGAATCGAAGCATGGCTCGGGTGTATGTAAGGAGCATTACGCGTAGTACTATGTACCAAAAAGCTCCATTTTGTTAGCCGGAACTGGCGTATGGGGACTTAGTTCTGTAGCATGTGGGTACAGCTCTATTGATATCGATTATTCTGATTATCTGAAAAATTTCATCAGCAGAATAAATGAAGTTTATATATTTTTTCAATAAAATATCGCTTTAGCGATATTTTTTTGAAAAAACATAAACTTCATTTAAACCGTTTGTTTTGCTGCATTCACACTTATTATTGTGTTATCATGGTTTCCGTACCGTCAGTGTCATGTTTCACCCGCGTTATCAAAGTAGATCCTCGATGTACACCCGTGGCAGTTCTGATTGCTTTGACTGGAGTCTAACGTCCCCCATTCTCTGGTGCAGCTCCGTTTAAAGTGGAAGAGATTACATCAGAAGCTTCAATTGGAACTGCCTCGGCCGATTCCGCGAAATTCCGTGGAATCAGACCACGGGTGTACATCGAGGATCTACTCTGATCCACTATAATATTTTGAATGTGTCACAGAGATGGACTTTCAAAATAAAAAATAATTGTCCTTGAAAATTGAATTAATTCAGGCCCCCAGATAATTTGTAAGAGTGCGTAATTGGAAATTAGTTTTTTTTTTCTTATTTCCTAACCAAAACGTACATTGTAAGTACTCAAAGAACCCCATCAAAGAGAAGGTTCTTTCAGCATCAGACTGATGGACAAGTAAATACTTACAATTTAACGTGCTTATCCACACTTATAGAATTTACCTTGATGAAATATCACTTTCCATATAGCATTACATCTGGGCCTAAAATAATAAATGTGTTTTAAGGATCGAATTATTATTTAACCCATATAAGTCTGGACAATGCAGGCACAGATCAGACACAGCATAAGGTGCTGTCTGTTCAGGATCATCAATTAGCTCACAGAGTTTTTTATTTACCACCCAACACCCCTAAAATGGAAACGGGCTCGTCTTATTGAATAGGGTAGGCAAATTCGTTTCGCATAAACATGTTAAATAGGCTACAGCAATTTATCACTAAAGCTTGACAAAATATATATCAGGTTATGGCAAGCCAAGTGCACATTAATTCTTTAAACCTAGGTTTGAACTTCAAACCAAGGTTTAAAAATCTTAAACCTAGGTTTAAAAACTTTAAACCTAGGTTTGAAAGAAAAAGTGCACATTAATCCTTCAAACCAGGGTTTGAAGTTTCAAACTGGGGTTTTAGCTGGCCAAATGCACATTAATTCTTTAAACCTACGTTTAAACTTTAAACCTTGGTTTGAAAATCTTAAACCTAGGTTTGAAAGAAAAAGTGCACATTAATTCTTTAAACTAGGGTTTAAAGTTTCAAAATGGGGTTTTAGCTAGCCAAATGCACATTAATTCTTTAAACCTAAGTTTGAACTTCAAACCGTGGTTTGAAAATCTTAAACCTAGGTTTAAAAATCTTAAACCTAGGTTTGAAAGAAAATTCTCATTTAAGTGTTTTAAAACCCTGGTTTAAAGTTTCAAATAGGGGTTTAAGCGTGCCAAATGCACATTAATCATTTAAACCAAGGTTTGAACTTCAAACTTAGGTTTGAAAACTTTAAACTGGGGTTTAAATATCTATTATTGAAACCCTGGTTTAAAGTTTCAATACGGGGTTTCAGCCAAATGCACATTAATTCTTTAAACCTAGGTTTAAGAAATTAGCCAATCAAATTTGATAGTTTCGATGATGGGTTTCTATTGGATAATGGGAAAAGTATAAAGTCCGGGATTAACGCCCGGTACTAATTTCCGGGATTAACGGCCGGGACCGAAGTTAAATAGCACGATAGTGCTATTTACATGTCAATATTAAGATTACAATTGGATAACATGTTCAAATAAAAGTGTGTTTTATAGCTCTTGGTTGTTTTTTAATTACTAGCACTAATATTGGACTCTGTCTTTAAAGCATTTAGACCTGGGACCAATTTTGCGGTATTAACTTTCTTTCTCTAAATATTGCCTCTAAATACAGGATGAAAGCTTGCAAGTAACCATATCTAAATAATGGTAGGGTTCTTTAAACTGCACAAGGGGTGACTTTCCCTGTATCGAAGGACGGTGCACTTATTTAGTGCCATCCATGCAAATAGCATTAAGGAAAGCGTGTTCGGACACCGAAATCCGGGGGGTCGAACCTGGGACCTCTAGCACCAGAGGCAAGTGCGCTAGCCCTTGAGCTACCAAGCTTCTTTGACAGTTTCGAGTATATAACAAATTTTAAATACAGAAACTTTTTAGAGATTTTGTCATCTTTAAAGATCCCAAAGAGTGCGAATAAAAATAAACATGCTCCCGTTTTCTACTGGGACCAGCCCGATACCAAAATCGCCATTATCATTATTATTATTTTTTATGGGGTGCGGTATTTTCGAGGGGCTGCCTGACTCGAGATGGAGGAGTTGCGGGTTCGAGCCTCACCAGATGCACTGCCTTGTGTCCTTGAGTGAGACACTTATCCTCGGTGCTTAGTACTGTTTCAACCCGATAATACCCGTCTCAACATAAGTGAAAAATTGTTGACTGGGATACAAATAATTATAACAAGTAAAAAAGGTTACTCGCGGTTACGATGGATAAGTCAAACCTCGTATAAAAATCCAATTTTATATTGCATTGCTTGAATAGATGCCATAGCAATCAAAACAGCAAGAATCACATTTTTATGGGGCGCGCTACCCGAGACCAAACAGTACTTAAATTCACCAGCGTCCGGAAAACGAGCGTTTATGTGTGCACTTTTAAGATGATCCTATTCTGAACAAGGGATAAATGGTTCATCTTGACAAGTTGTTGTTATAATAATGTGCCTCGGCGCGAGAAGTCCTGTCTTTGAGCCAGCAGTTAGCATACAACAAATGCGCAGACCAGCCTAAGCATCTGCGTAGTCTGATCAGCGCCTTTACCACGATTGAAAATTCTATTTTATAGCTACTTTCTGTAGCTGAGCAGGCTTGTTTAAATATCATGTATGGAAACTGCGTTTTCTCGCGTCGAGGCCAATATGTTGCAGTTTCTGATTAATTCTAATTAATTAGTTAGTCATCAACTAATTGTTCGATTGCATAAAAAGATCTTTAAATGGCATTTGGTCCCGGTTGTCTGATTTTCTAACTTTTGTCGGCTTCCGTTTTTGGTTTAAGAATATCCACACGCTAATTAAGGTGTGGAAAAGTCCATTGATAAAAGCGGTATTTGAAATTTACAACAACAATAGGCGGTGTTCTTAAAAAGTATTTTGTTATTAATTAACTGAGAAAGGAGAAGTGTTTTTATGCCTCGAACATAAACTAGATCTACTTGTTATCCAGGAAACATAAGTGTCAGATTTTCCAGCCATATCTTCATTACCCCACTCGTACGCAAAAAAATTACTCCAAATTTAGCATACCCCAAAAAATCAAAAAGTATCTTTATTTATTATTAAGGGAGTTTAGTGTCTCTGTGGGTTGCAGGGTAGATTCTCACCGACGTCACTCACCGACTTTTTAAGCAAATCACATCTATCCTTACTAAGTACTGGTCCAGTCCAGGAAGACCCGACCGTCTCGACATAACTTAAAAATTTGTGACTGGGATATAAAGAAGATAATGATGATGATTCTTTATTTTCCTCCAAGATATAGGAGAGCAAGTTACAACAAAACAAATATACAAATATATGTGGACCCGACCGTCTCGACATAACTTAAAAAATTGTGACTGGGATATAAAGAATCAAATCAAATAAACAATACTTCATCAGTTAATAATTATTATTATTATTATTATTATTATTATTATTATTATTATTATTATTATTAATATTATTATTATTCAGCTGTAGTGTGCTTGACTCGAGACCGAGGGGTTGCGGGTTCGAGCCTCACTTGCGTCACTGCGTTGTGTCCTTGAGCAATACACATTTATCTTTGCATTTATCCATGTTCAACCAAGAGAGACCTGGCCCGACATAGCTGAAAAAGTAAGAAAGTTCATCAAGCATTTGTTGTTGTTGTTTTTTTGTTGTTGTTGTATTTTTTGTTTTGTTTTTTATTTAAAAAAGAAACTTAAGCATTGTGCGTTGTGTGCGGTAAATCGGGATGCATTGTACTGTATATAAAAAGTGAGCTTTTAAAAGCATGATAAATCAAGACAGCTCTATTCAACATAACAGAATGCAATATGTATAAAATAAATGGCCAGATGGGGAGGGGGCGGTGGTCTTGATCAAAAGGTCATAATCGTTTACAAGACGAGGTAAAATGCCAAAACGACATGTAACTTGTTAAAATGTGTTCGTTTGAAAGGTGTGAAATCTCACGATAAATGTCTGCTTTGCCGGATATTGCCAAACAATATTTCTCACCTCCAATTACCCAATATACATCGCAAAAAAGGTATGAGATTTTAATGTCACATAACACATATCACCTTCTTGACATGTCTGTGTATTGCACTACATTTCAGTTGTCGAAAAAAGAAAGAAAAAAGAAAAAAAAATAGATTTATTATTTTCATTGATTTGTCGAACCACAATAAATATCTTCGTCACGTTTTAGCATGACCCAGATACATGTCGACGGAACAGAATATAATAGCCGATGTAATCATCGTGTGTGCGTATATGTTTCTGAACATAACCTATGTCCTAATTATTAATCCAAAATAGTTGTAATCGTCGCCCAGCTTCATTTTTAAACTTTCATTTATTTGCTCATTACCTCAAGCATTTTGGAAAATGTGAAAATATATTGGTCATCTCAGCCAGTGACAAAAATGCATGATATATGTTGGTAATTCTCCTTAAGTAGGAAAACGATTTTACGAATAAATTATATATAAAAAATCCTGACATTGAAACTCTTTTAAAATTTGTTGTTTTTATCGACAACTATATTACCTTTTAGAAAAAAAAAACCAAAAAATCGGGGGTCACCGTGCTTATTTTCTTTAAGGAGGGCCAAATTTAACCCCACCCAAAAGGTTTCGGGCATGTTTCAATATAAACCATTTAAAGCATGTGTCTGTTTTGTATTTTTTTGGTGCTATTTTTATAATTCCATATTACTAGTTTGAAGTACTTCACCAATACACTGTAAAATACGAGCCCACCACGAAATCAAACTAGCTAATGTGCCGTATTTCACTTTTGCAATATCTCCACAATGAGGTGGGGGGGGGGGGGGGGTGGGGGGCTACTGGAAATTGCGGTGGTTTTACATGCTGATAATCTCCCGGGGCGGGGATACTTTGATAATTTCATACATACGTAGGCTCGGGTCATTTTTTTTCTTGGGGGGGGGGGGGGTCAAATTTTTGATATCAATATTTTTTGAGGTTTTCAGAAAAATAAATATTGAAGATTTTGTGGATATTTTTTTTTTTTTTTTTTGGGGGGGGGGGGATCACAAAATTGGACTGTATTTAGGGGTCATCTCTATGCAATTAAGGGTCTTTTCTAAAGGTCGAGGTACAGAATTGGGGGTATTTTTTGGGGTTGCAAAATTTCAAATATTTTTTTTGGGGTGCTTAAAATCCTGATATTTTTTGTGAAAGGTAGATGCTGAGCCCTGGCCTACGTATGAAGAAAAAATGAGAGTACCCCCCCCCCCCCCCCCCCATTGGGACTGTCTCTGCAGTGTAGGATTTCAAGCAGGGTATTGCTGGACGAAAAGTCTCCAAAGCAGTACTATTTGATGGAACCATGACATTCGGTCGAAAACCATTTCGTCGAAACGACGTTTGGTTGAATGCGACATTTGGTCGACATTTGGTCGATACGACGTTTTGTCGACTACATCATTTGGTCGAATATGACAATCGGTCGAAATATCATCGAAGTACGTCGAAAATTAGTCAAAAACTTACTTGTACAGAATAGATTTTTGCCATTTGTTTTTTTTACCTCCAACTACAGTTCCGATTCTCACAGCGCCATTACGTTTACGCGCGTGTACCAGTAGCTGTCGTTTCTTTGTTTTTCGTGTATTGAAAGCCCTTAATTCATATGCCATTTTTTCGGGCCCACCTGTTACCAATAAAAATGATGGTATATCAATTTTGAATAACTAAGAAACACACTAATATCTAGTCAAACAACTGATAGAAAGAATGAACATTCAATCATCTCACAAATGTCGATGCTGAAAATTTTTGACTGTCCATTATAATGAATAAGATTATTTTTTTTTTAAGCACCACAATATTCCTCCTTTTATAAAATTATTCCAGCGGGCCCTTATAAGTTGTACGTCGGGGAGGCAAAGCTTGAGGGTAAATCATGTGATTTCTTATGATTTTTTTTAATAATCCATGGCATTTGGTCCATGCGATGCTGCGTTGAGTACGACGTTTGGTCGAAAAAAAGACTGACAATTTCGACCGAATGTCGTACATGACTAATTTTTTCGACCAAACGTCGTACTCGACGGAACGTCGCATCGACCAAAAGTCGTATGCTAACAATTGTCGTATCGGCGAAATGGTTCTCGACGAATTGTCGTGCACCCCTCATTAATAATGAAGCTAGTTGATCTGTGTATAGCATATCTCGTAAATTAACAATTATGGGATAGTCCATTTTGTGTTTAATGGGGCCTAAGGTAGAAAGTTTTATGTATTTCTGTCGCAGAAAACAGTTTTATCTTAGCAAAGAGTGCAGACCCCGATAAAATACCGACTTATGTGACACTCCATCTGGGTCCTCGCTGGTCATCAAATCACCTGTTCATCGGCACCCACAACGAAAAGGGTCAGTATAAGAATGTACAGGTAAGCCTTGATGCTGCTTGTCTGTGTCTTGTGGTAAGC
Organism: Loripinus fragilis; assembly: GCA_964019695.1. Taxonomy (NCBI): domain Eukaryota; kingdom Metazoa; phylum Mollusca; class Bivalvia; order Lucinida; family Lucinidae; genus Loripinus; species Loripinus fragilis. The sequence goes on from CAXHUL010000521.1 coordinate 7,164, forward strand.
TGATACAATTTTAAGAAGATAAATAGGCCTTGGCACGAGAAATCTGTGACCAGTCAATGCCCCAAAAAATCATGCTTAGTCGCCGAATTATTAAATGAAGCAGATTGTTTGCGTCTCACATCAAAGCGACCATACAATCATGGTGCCGACCAGATTGTGAGGCTCCGCAGGCTGGTAAGCGTCTTTGCCTTTCGTGTGCCTTTCTCGAACCCCCTTTGAGACGATATTATCTCATTTTCATGGAGAATTTTCAGAAAAATCGGCGGGGGGGGGGGGTAATAAATACCCCCACCCCCTCTCAAGAAATCCTGGACCCATTTGTAAATTATAACTAGAATTGTTTTTCTACGAAAAAAACAGATGCCCCCCTTTTAGGAATAAAAAAAATCACAAAATTGCATTTAGATATTGTACAAGGGGAATAATATGAAAAAATACACAGGAAAGACGTATGGTTTTCGTGCATGACACATTGTCTGAATGTGCTTTACAAATGTATGAAGTTTTGCTGAAATACTTCTATCGGTTATCAAGATAAAAGGGAAATATTACCAAAAATATCAAAAGCAGAGTTATGGTTCTTGTGTATGACACATTGTCTCATTGTGCTCTTGAAGTGTATGAAGTTTCAACCAAATAGCTTTAACAGTGTTAAACTTACAAAGCGGACAAAGAATTGCATTTAGTTATGTTACAAGTGGAATAATTTGAAAAAGAAACACGCAGGAGTTATGATGCTTGTGCACGACACATCCTCTGAACTGGCTTTACATATGTAAGAAGTTTTGTTGTAATATCCATAACGGTTATCAAGTTATAAAGCAGACAGGACTTTGTGACAGAATTTAAATATTTGACCTTTGAACCCGTTAGTGGAGTCAAAGGGGTGACCCCGTTAGTGGGGTCAAAGGGATGGGGTAAAATTTTGACACTGCCATGCTTATCTACAGGCACTAGTCAATCATGGACTACAGTGAGGAGTTTTAAATATAATAGTTTTGAGGAAATGTGAAAATTTTTTTTTTGTTTGTTTTGTTGGTTTACGCCCCAAGTCAACAGCTATGGTCATGACGGGACAGTATGGGACCGGACCGAATAAAACTTGGGACCCATGAATCTGCAGTCAGACACACATCTGTAGCCAGACACGTTACCAACTGCACTAACAGGCCCGGTGAAATGTGAAGATCATTACACAAAAAAAGCTAATATAGGCTTTGCCTTATAATTGCGAGCAAACGCAGCCAAGACTTTGTCAGGGGATAACAAAATGTTATATTTACCTCACAAGTGAATGATGGCCGTCAATGTGCCAAAGGGAGTTTGGGCTTTGAACACTGTACGAGCGTCTTTGTGCCACAGCTGACCAACGGCTAGCGACTCCCTGTGGGTCAATCTCAGCCACTAGCTGCCTGACTCTTGCCCTCGTCACAAAGATTGGAGGCTGCCTTGTCTTCAGAAAGGCCCGAACTTCTTCATAGCCAGCATTTGGATGGCCCTCAACATATTCCCTGATGACTTGCTCCAGGCACTCATCTGATGTGCTAAATTCAACTTTGGGCGACACAATACCATGCCGTTGCATAAACTTTGTGATTGTGTTCCTGAAAGACACAATATTTTTGCAAATATGTCATGTTCTTTGGCAAAAATGGAAATCAGAAGGCCCATTAGGACTGTTTCTTTTCTTATTACAATCTCAAAGAAAGTCAACATTATACCAAGGACTCCAGATATAATGAATCACTAAGACTTTGTATTCGAAAATTATTTGTAATTTCTCACCCAAAATGTTGTGGGCACTCAAAAGAACCATCTGAATGAGAATTCTTTTTAGCACCAAAAACACACGAGTTGCTGATGTATAAGAAACTAATAGCAATTTTTACTCAAAATTTGCGTATCTGGACCCACATGTATGTAAATTGTTGATATATATATATATATATATATATATATATATATATATATATATATATATATATATATATATATATATATATATATATATATATATATTTATATATATATATATATTTCTTTTCTTTTCGTTTCTTTTCTTATTACAATCTCAAAGAATGTCAACATTATTATATATATATACAGTGATTTTATTTGGGATTTTGGGAAGCTACCTTTTCCTACACATTTGGGAAAATGTTTTATTAGAATTGGGAAAATAAGAGCTAAAATACATGAAATTGGGAAAATAAAGGCCATTTTTGGATTGGGAATGACTCCCATATACGGCCTCAAAAATGGCCAAATAAAATCACTGATATATATATATATATATATATATATATATATATATATATATATATATATATATATATATATATATATATATATATATATATATATATATATATATATATATATATATATATATATATATATATATATATATATATATATATATATATATATATATATATATATATATATATATATATATATATATATATATATATATATATATATATATATATATATATATATATATATATATATATATATATATATATATATAGAGTGAGAAATAGGCTAATGCACCAAACGAGATATCTTTCCTGTGGCACTGGATCCAGTAAAGGATGCTAAATTGATTTGAGAAATAAATATAAAAGGATATAAATCAAAAAACAGTGCTAAATTTTTTTGAAACTAAGCGCTTTCGGCTTTCGCCTTCTGTAAATTGTTGAAAAACCGATATATATATAAGAGATCCTGTTAAAACTAGATTTTTTTTTTCGAAAACTCTCCTCAGCTATTTGAATACAGCAGAACTTCAATGGTTTGAACAGCCTTGCGGCCTTATAAAATAGTTCTAGCTGAGGGTAGTTCCAGCCATCCAGAGATAACATGACTTAAAGGGACCATACTGATACAGATAGACTGAGATAGTTCTAGCCAGACAGGGTAAATGAGCCACCAGAGTTTGAGCTGTTGCAGTTCTACTGTATATAGTTCAAGGAATAAAAAAATCATATATAAGAATCTCATGCAGCATAAAACTAGGATTATCAGAGAATCAGACTATAGTCCCACTGCAGCTTTTTCATGCAGAAAAAAGGCCAATGTTCAGGATATGGAGCAGAATCATAATCACGATATCAATCAAGGGCCATAACTCTGTTACAAACAAGCAAAAAATGAAAAGTAACAATCGCAACCTAGATCTTGTCAGTATAAATGGATATGCAAAAGTTGTTGAAATTCTGTCAATTTGTTCTCAAGATATTGAGCTGAAACAAAACTCTGGCATAAATCAAGGACCATAACTCTGGTACAAGTATGAAAAAATTATTTGCAACCATCTCAACCAAGATCTTTTCCATATGAATGCATATATAAAATTTAGTAAAAATCTGTTAATTAGTTCTAAAAGATATTGAGCTAAAAAACAAATTCTGGCATTAATCAAGGGCCATAACTCTTGTACAAATTTGCGAAAAATGAAGCATAAAAATCCTATTAAACCTAGATCTTTTAAATATCAATGCACATAAGAAATTTGGCAAACTTCTATCCTTTTGTTCTCAAGATATTGAGCTGAAACAAAGTTATGACATAATTTGACTAGGAGTTAGCTGTTGATACTCATGTTCTTGCAATATTTTATCCAAAAATTTACATAACTAAGACTGTGTGCTTATATGGAGCCAATAGAGGGTCAAACAAGTTAAGCAAATTTGTGCAGCTCTATAAATAGACATATAAGAGCAGAATTATGCATGTATCATACTTGTATTAATGAGAATATTCAGGACCAGAGGTTTGCATGGATAAGTTAGGGGTCTTTCATGCAAACTAAACATCTATGTGTCTTGATCCTTATCTGAACTAAGGGTGAGGTTGGCGCCGTGAAACCGGTTTAACCCCCCCAGTAAAAAATTTACTGACCGCTCCAAGACGGTACTTCTTTTACAGATCTTTTGTTATTTATGTACTGTGTTTGTCATGCTTTTGCATCTATTCATTGCTGCCATGTGGTCACCTGTTGGGAAAGGGTTGACCCCTGGCTCTCGTTTGTGATGTTTAACCCTTAATGCACCAATTGCAACAACAGTTGTCTGCTTTTCTCGTCTGCTGAATGGTTTAAGAAGCCTCTATGGCAAACAGTATGGATCCAGATCAGATTGAGCACACGCTGTTTGCTTCTATACTTAATCTGCCAGTAATGCTAGGCAATTATTTGCAGCAGACGACTTCAGCAGACAACATTTTTAGATGCATTTTTTTCTTGGTGCTTTAAGGGTTAATTGTGTTTTTGTCAGTTTCACATGTGGTATCATGGGTCAGGTGTGGTACCTGATTGTATCGATTCCTGATCAACTACCACCTTTCTTACTTTGATCATAAATCAGATTAAAACCAAAACATGCATCCAATTACAGAAAAATGAGAAATTAAAAACATGTCATCCGTTTAAAAGAGGGGTCATGCTGACCAAATTGTATCCATTTGAAATAAAATGAAAATAAAAAAGTGACTATGCAAATAAGTATAAATTTTGTGCAGACACAAATCATGGACATTTTAAGGGTGAGATCCTGCCTCATGAAACAATGAGGGGTGAAAGCTGAAAAATATCAAATAACTTTACCTACCATTTGACTCATTCAGAGACAATTACATTACTATACAATAGAAAACATGTAAAAAGTGTTGACACTAGGTCAGTTTCTCTTGAAGAAGCAGTCATCCTGTCCACCTACTTAAAATTTCTGTATAAGTAAATTTTGGATGTAAGCACACCAATTTATTGTATGATGCAACAAGATGCTCCCCCAGAAAATAAACAATATAGAAATATAAAAGTACCTATGAACAACTGTGCCAAGCAATCCTTCTCTTGCAATGGCAGACACTGTGAAGCCTCTCCTCAAGAGCTCTTTTAGCTGATCAGGATCAAAGTTGAATCTCGGAGGTCCACGTCCTTCTTGTATCTTGTACCCACCTGCTAAAAAAAATAAAACTATGCACCACTTTTGTTTGTTTGATTCTTTACGTCCCAGTCAACAGGTTTTCAGTTATTTTAGGATGGGTCTTCATGGGTTGAAACAGTACTTAGCAAGGATATATGTGCCTTGCTCAAAGACAAAAAGCAGCGACACCAGAATGGCTCAAACCTGTTACCCCTAGGCATCAAGTAAGGCACTCTTTCACTGAGTCACTGCACTCCAAATCCACTATTGTAAGAAATGTGTACCTGTAGCAGAACAAAGTCCAACCCAAAGACACATACAATGTACTCCTAGATACAACAATATTTTTTCTAAATACATGTATCTGCAAATGGGTCAGGATCAAACTTGCGACCCCTGGATCTGCAGTCAGACATGCTACCAACTGGGCTACACGGCCTCGTCAAATTTCAGAGATTTAAAATGCTAGCATTGCAAACAATGACATGTACATGTAGCGCTAATACCAAAAAGATAATATCAATGATGCAATCTCATGGTTGAAGAAGTGTTTGTTGATTGTATGTATGTGATGGGTTTGTACGCCGGAAATCAGCATTGTGTAGAACACTAGAACTGTGCAAACTGCAATAAAACATTTGACACTGAGTTTCAACAAAAATGTCAGACCAATCCATATACCAGCCAAAGTCCATCTTTCATACATGTAAGTGGTATGGTTCACCTTAGTGTAGTGGTACATGTAGGTGTTGCATCAAAACTGTCAAAATGACAGTGGATCTACTGGCATTCAGAAAATGTTTGATCGTGAGTTCTGGATATTTTGCACACACCCTATTGGAATTAACACAATTTGGAGGCTGACCTTATATCATATGCTCTCAAAGTTACTGGAAATACTGGTCAAATTTGTGTGAGAAAACAATGCTTTTGTCCTAAATAACAAACATCACAATTTCGCACAGCTTTTGATAGGCCACACTGTGACAGACTCACATCTAAGCATGATCTTCATGCATAATTATTGTAAAGAGTCGTGTGTTATCATTGGACATTAGTATACATAAATTTGGGAGTTGAATGCTGGATTATCTCGAGTTAGCAACGGCATAACCTAGAGGTTTAATGTCAGTACCACAAATCTTTAAACTAGTTCTTTCCTTTTTTCTCATTCTTACCTGCAGTGGTCTGATTATCCAAATTCTGTACATCCCACTCATCTTCTCTTGTAGTCAGCACAACAATAAGTTCATCTAAGGCTACAGAGAGAGTGGTGTACTGGTCTTCTGTCAGCTGGTCCTGGAGTCTAGTAGTATTTAACCTACAAGACAGATAGAAAATTTACAACACAGGGACCAAGCTAGGGGGTGAATAGCCTAGGGGCCGAAATTTCGCCTTAAATGGGACCAAGGGAGAAGTGGGAGTCTCCCTAAAAAAAAAAAAAAAAATTTTTTTTTTTTTTTTAGGGAGACTCATTTTCATTTTGTCTCCACACAAATGCAAGCTGTGGTGACATTATCAATCAATCTACTACCACTGCATCATGTTTCTCCTTCCATTAAATGGCAACAGTATGTGTAATGGCTAAGTTGCTTCTAAATTGACAGAAAATGCCGTAATTTTGCGCTTAACTTCTCCCTATCTGACTGACACTTCTCCCTAATTTTCCTGCAGGGAGAAGTCGTTTCTCCCTAAAATTCTGGGCCAGCTTGGTCCCTGCAACATATCGGTAGGTCTATAGCCTCGCTCTAGGCCATGAAGGACCTCGGACTGTCTTAATGAAGATTGCCGATAAAAATGACCAGAGAAAAGTTTCAGGGAAAAGAATATTTTTTATATTAAAAGATAATTGGCTCAAGTGTCAACTCTCGAAATATCTGCAAAAGCGTTTTTCTCATTGGACAAGTATCAAGTGAAAAATATGGGTTGAAAACTCTGTGCCATTCAACATATATAAATACGTAGGCAATAGAAAAAGTTTTACTGAAGTCCCCCCAACCAAGCTAACTCTTTTTTGCATACAGTTTTAGTTTACATTTCACAAATCTTACAAAAATGGCACGACTGGTCAAGGGGGGGGGGGTGTATGCTGTCACAAATGATTCATTATAAAACTTATTAGGAACTAATTTTGTACATACCTGTAGGTCAGTGTTCAATCTAGGAAATTTTAAAGGGGGTCGTTTTCATTCGATTTCAGATGAAAATAAAACACTGCCCAACATTTCCCCATTCATATAATGTTAAAGATGGTCCACTCCAGCTTTAGCAGGTAGCCATTTGATACAAAAGGGGGCCCATGCCCCCCTCTAGATTGAACACTGTAGTTAAATATCAATTTACAATGCCATGTACCAGGGCTTTAGTTATGTTTCATACCAAGTAATTAGTTCTTACTTCTAAACCAAAACGTATGTTGTGGGCACTCAAAAGAACTGTCACAATGAGACGGTTCTTTTGAGCACCAAATTATATAGATTAAATCCGATGAGTAAGAAAACATTTAAAATTTTATGCTCAAAAAATGTGTTTATCCAGACTTTGATGTATACAGTATGCAGTTATGATGCACCTCGGTGAACCAGTCTTACCGATTGAAATTTGAAATATAACGGGTAATTGTCCAGTCATGGACACCATACTTATTTTGAAGAAACGGTGTATTGTAATCTTCAACCTAAATTTTATGCAAAATCATCAATTTCGTCTCAAGTGTTATGCCACAGACATTATATTTCCATGTAAATAGGTGAATACCAGACGAAACTTTGACTTTTGCAAAGACAAAAACAATCTTCAGAACTTTTTTAAGAAATGCAATTTTATTTGGAAATAAAAACCTTTGACCACTTTGATGTATACAATGGACCACTTTGAAACCAGAAAGAAGAATCTATTAGTGCATAAAGGGTTAAAATGTCAATGGCTATTAAATGAGTTTGCTGTCAGGACAATTGAGTTAATTTAAGGTAATGTACATAAAATAACATGAAACTGATGCTAACAATTTTTATATTCACAGTACAAGGGTAGACATTATATGGGATGTAACCTGTGTTTCCTTTCATTTGTTAAAGGGGATGGCAACCCTGATGATTACTATGTTTTATATGAAAGATCTTAATAAACCATGAATTTTGATACCAGTTTCATCTAAATCCGTTGAAAAATGTGGAAGTTGTGGGCATTTGAATATTTGCAAATGGACTGTAATGGAAGTGGCCATATTGTAGGCTTAGTGACGTCACTCAGCCTAATTAAATATGTGTAATCAAAATAAAAAACAAACAAATGAATTATTTTCATTAATCTTTAATGAAACATTTTCTTTATGTATAAAGCTACATATGTACTGAATTGATGTGATAACTAAAAAGCTGTTGAAAAAATTTAGAAAACTAATTAAATATTCAAAATGGCGGCTAAATGTTGGCCATATTAAATTCTTAAAATGCCCATAACTTTCTTATGTTTCAACCGATTTTGATATTTGTATCAAAATTCATGGTCCATAGAGCTCTTTCTGATAAAGCATACTTATCATTAGAGTTGCTGTCCCCATTAACTTTCGATTATAAACGATCATCAATTGAAACCTATGAAAAATCCAATAATCGAACAACACTAGCTTTTATTTCAGCGAGTCACAGGATGCAATATAGTATTGCAGACTTATCATTTAAAATAGTGTTCTGGACTCATAAGTTTGCAGTTGGACTCATTGATATGGGAAACAGCAGGTTTCTAGTCAACTCGTACCCATTTTTGGTCAACTCGTAGTTGTACCTACCCTAAGTCAACTCGTATCTGAGTCAAAAACGGGGCAGGGTAGATCATGATAGACAGAGAGTTGGTAAGTCTAGGTCCTAACAAGCCTTTTCAAACACTAAAACATCACAATTTACTATCTGTGCTGAGGTTAGGTTCCGGCCAGCCTGTTCAAAGGTCCCAACTCTTATGCCTTTGGGGCGGTGTTCTGCGAGCTTGTTCAATCATGTAAGTATCATAGTTTAGTATTTGAGATAGGACGAGGTTCAGACCAGCTGTGGCAAGTCCCCTTACATTTTCCCTATGGGTCGATGTTCGGAATAGCCTGCTGAAATGACAAAATCAACATAGTTTTGCTATCTGCAATAAGGAGAGATTCGGGCCAGCCTGTTAAAATATTTAAAAGAAAACACACTTAAATTACTACCTGTGAAGCTGCGATTAGGGGAGTTTTGGATCTGCCTGTTCCAATATCCTAGATCTCTATATATAATGATGGCTCTGCAGGGTCATCACTGCTCGTATAGACAAAGTTTGAATTTCAGACATAGGTCTGTTATGATAACACGCAGTTTTTTTGGATATACTTTAATATAGTGGACCTATGTGGAATCCTGCCATATAAGAGGATGTATCCATACAAATGTGGTATCAAAATAAACTTTGACATCTTAACTTCACAGAAAGACCAATAATAATAGCTATATCCTCGTATAAAGTGATTATCGAGGCCTTTAAACTTCATAAGGGTCAACGCAATTTTCGCTTCATCGCGCATCAGTGTACATGATCATTTCCAACACTCGTGCAAGCCTCTGGGATTATGCACTTTGGAAATTAGATCTTGGAACAATTGGGCAATGATTATAAATGATACCCATTCCGTGTTTTCTGCAATAAAAAGGTTCTCACAGCATAAAATGCACAAATCCTTCACTCCGGTGAATCTTGTTGACAAGTCGGCCATTTTGGTAGAAAAGTAGATAAAAAGCGCCTGGATAACACTTTCTATTATCGCGAACTCCCCAGTATCTCTCACAAGATTAAAGGGTGCCGAGTCATAGAGGGGCATCGATAACAGAAATGCCGTTCATTCCGTATAAGTTACATTGACGGAAAAAACGCATTTTGATATAAAAACATTGTATTCTTAAGAAATGTGGAATCATTTCTATATAGAGATGCAACCAGATTTTTGGCAAAGACTGAATAATTGTTTTCTCAAGAAATGTGGATGCATTTCTATTTAGAGATGTGACCAGATTTTTGGCCCAGACTGAATGATTGTTTTCTTAAGAAATGTGGAATTGTTTCTATATAGGGATGTAACCAGATTTTGGCCAAGACTGAATAATTGTTTTCTCAAGAAATGTGGAAGCATATCTATATAGGAATGATTCCACATTTCCTAAGAAAACAATTATTTAGTCTGGACCAAAAATCTGGTTGCATCTCTATATAGAGATGATTCCACATTTCTTGAGAAAACAATGTTTTCATATAAAATGCGTTTTATTCCGTCAATGTAACCAATACGGAATAAACAGCATTTCTGTTATAGATGCCTGTCTATGGATACATCTTCAAGAAGACGAATAATTGTTGGGGGGTTTTACAGCATAACTCCCCAAGACATGAACGATGTTTGAAAGACGCTTGCATTTTCATTGAGAAATTGAAATGACCAACATCAACTGTGAAAAAACACTGACCCTTGCCTGATTTAACTGATCATTACAAACGATATTTGGACCCAGGCGTATTGATTGTAGTATAAAAATGGAGTAAGATACAGTTGTATATAATTCGACCACACAAGTGTGGACACATCCTCTTATATGGCAGGATTCCACATAGGTCCACTATATTAAAGTATTTCCGTTTTTTTTTCAACTAGCACTAAAATATAAAAAGGTATTTTGAACTACTCATTTCAAAATAAGTCAGCAGACAACAAAACAAAATGCAATTTTGGAGTCATTTAAGTAGCCATTTGCGAATGCTCATATGAGACTGCATGATGAGAGACTCACCTGGACTTTCTGCCAAAAATCTCATTGAATTTGGCTTGATGGGAGAAAAATCTCATACCAAAATGTGATAAAGCGTAGTATTTTGTTAAGATTTCTCGCTAAAATTAAAAGGTTCTCACCACTCTTGGCTGAATGAGAAAATTTCTCTAGAGAAATTCCGAGCCATAATTATCCCTGCGATGGGACCAAATTATTTCATTTTCATGGGAAATTTTAAGATAATGACACGCGCATGTATGCCTCTACATGCACGCGCATGTATGTTTCTGACATTATCTCTAACATGAAGGGGCGAATCTTGCAATCACATACTTCAATCCTTCTAAAATGTGGGATGAGTTGTATATTTATAAAATTTAAATTGGGTCGAGTTGGCATGGGCCGAGTTTTGCATCTTGGGCCGAGTTGGTTTTGGGTCGAGTTATCCTGTTCCCTTGACACTTTCCCAACTGAGCTATCGGGGGTAACAATTGCTGTAGTCAAACAATGTAGTTTTAACATGTACAGATATGGCTAAAAATATGTACACATTGGCAAACGAGGAGGGCCCTAATAGGAGGTCTGATCTGGGTCTTCACTGTTTGCTGGAGATGTCTGATATGGGTATGCACTGTTTGCCCTTCTAACCACTAGAAGAGACAGAAACTAGTAAATAATGTAGATATGGTGGGTTAATTTAGTAAATACTGTACATGTACGTTTCGGCCTACAAACCCGATACGAATAGGGTGTGGCCGAAACGTATCTGAGCCGAAACGCTATCTCTGGTAGTCTTGAACATCCGTATCTTAACATTTATCAGCACATCATATTATATTGATTTCGATTCTAAAGAAATTAAACGATGCGTAGTCCAATCACATTGAAGAGCCAGAGTTTCTAAAAAGTGGATTCTAAGTTTCTTACCTTGACCTCTCGAGAAGTTCTATAGTATGTCGCCGGTCTTCTTCGCCAGAAAACCCGCCTTCAAGCTTCCTCGTCACGTCTGATAACACAGAGGAAACGAATCCGAAGAAATCACCTCCTCTAGCACGTTCTTCTCTCGATCTTATTGACATTGTGAAATTTTCCCTGACCAGATCGTGTGTGTTGTTTGTTTGTTAATGGCGCGAGTAGAGTCTGTGCACACAAAAGGATGACGTCACAGGACTTCGACCAATAAAAACCTATCATCGAGTTTGAAGCATTTGATTGGATAATTTCTTAAACTATGGTTGAGATTTTCAAACCTAGGTTTAAAGTCCAAACTGGGGTTTAAAGATTTAATGTGCATTTGGCTGGCTGAAACCCCCGTTTGAAAGTTTAAACCCTGGTTTAAAAGAATCTAGCATACACATTTTATTTTAAACCTGGGTTTAAAGTTTTCAAACCATAGTTTGAAGTTCAAATATAGGTTTTAAGAATTAATGTGCACTTGGCTGACTGAAACCCCAGTTTGAAACTTTAAACCCCAGTTTGAAAACTACAGGGCGTATTTTCTTTCAAACCTAGGTTTAAGATTTTCAAACCACGGTTTGAAGTTCAAACTTAGGTTTAAAGAATTAATGTGCATTTGGCTAGCTAAAACCCCATTTTGAAACTTTAAACCATAGTTTAAAGAATTAATGTGCACTTTTTCTTTCAAACCTAGGTTTAAGATTTTCAAACCAAGGTTTAAAGTTTAAACGTAAGTTTAAAGAATTAATGTGCATTTGGCCAGCTAAAACCCCTGTTTGAAACTTCAAACCCTGGTTTGAAGAATTAATGTGCACTTTTTCTTTCAAACCTAGGTTTAAAGTTTTTAAACCTAGGTTTAAGATTTTTAAACCTTGGTTTGAAGTTCAAACCTAGGTTTAAAGAATTAATGTGCACTTGGCTTGCCATATCAGGTGGCCATGACGAGATTTTAGAAATTTCCAGCGGTTCCTTGTAATTATAGTCTATCAAACCCTGATAGTTTCTAGATGACAGAAATTCAAAAATCTTCAGACCACTTGCTTTGTTTTTATGCCAGTTAATTTCCAGTTCAATCAAAGGTATATCTATAGAATCAAAAAATAATTCACCTCCTAAAAGAGCGTCATATTCTTTCGATTCAATATCCATCTTAATAACTACTCGCTTCCCTCTAAACAATGGTACAAGATCGTCTAATCTGATGGTGTGCACAACAGTTAGATCGGCATTTCCTTTGTCTTCATCGGTCAGGTTCCTAATGGCTTTACCACCCATGTTACCTGCATGGTCTGTTAACGTAACTTTAGAGTACTGGTCAGAGATGGCATTCCAAATAAGGGTTACTCTATCATGCAGTTGTCCAAGGCTTAAGGACTTCGACAACAGTTCAAGGTTTTCTACCAATGGATCAACTGCAACAACTTTTCTACCGATGTGAGCAGCTACCAAGGTGTATACTCCTATGTTGCACCCCAAATCAAGAAATTCTACATCAGGATTTTCCATCAGAAAACGTGCTATACTATTGACCAAGCGGCCTTCCCAAATACCCTTGATATGGATAAACTTTGATATCAGTTGATCACGCACTAAATCGTATGTACAGATTGTAACCGTACGCATTATATACTTTAGGGGCACGCATTCGGCTGTTGGATGACTATCTCTTTCAGTATCATTGAACATACGCACACATTGCCCCGCTGACTGCTGCTTTTTCAGAGAAAACCGTGGTAGACCTGGCACGCATGGATAATAAACATAGTCCTCCAGTGCTGGAATGGTAACACCTGTTCTGTTAGGGTTGTCCTGTGTGAACAGTCGTATTGCTTCTTTTGATTCCTTGGATGAACCCGTGGTGTATCTTTCAAAGGATTTAGGACTGTGTGTACTTGTATCAGAAATGGAGGCATAAATGATTAACGTTGTGACACAGAAGAGAACAACCATACATAATTTGATGTATTTGAGTTTGAACCTCATGTTGATCAAAAACGAGCAGTGGATTCAGCATTTGATTTTTCCATTACCTAAAAAAATAATGATATATGCAGATTAAAGGAATGGATCACGCCTGGATTACCGAGGATGGCAATTGTTTGAAAATTAAACTGCTGAAAATGCTTGTTGCTATGCAATTTCGTAATACTCTCGACGTAAATGTTCAAAATATGAAGCCTGGGGCGGACTTGATTTAGCTGTTCCCTTTACTCCTTTCACTCTGAACAGGCAGAACAGAAATCAAGCGCACTAGAACGCCTGTGCTGGTATACGCTGGAGTACTCCATCTTCCAAGGTGGTGTAGACAGAACAGTCACGTAACCTGTTCCAAAGCAAGATAGTGGTGCAGTGCCTTCACTGTACTGAGATATTTTTCTGCCTTTCCCAATAGGGTCTGATAATTATTCATATTGAAAATATGGTCATTAGTAAAAAGGATTGAAAGCACATGTATTTTGTCATTCTTTTTTCTTCTTCTTAGCAATCGGATTGTGTGATTTTTTCATAATTCAAACAGAAATCGCTTGATTTACTCCGGAATACTCCAAAGTGCCCAGTTTTGCTTGTTTTAGATGGCTGTTCTGGCGTACTCCGCGTACTTTAAAATTGCTGAATCAAGTACGCCCCAGTACACCTTTAACTATTATTTACAAACCAACTCCATTAGCTGTTAGCACTGAACTCTGGAAGTAAAAACCCTAGTGACCGTGACTTGTGCATTTGTGTCCTTCCTGGTTTTGCAATCATCTCGCTGGGGAAGAGAGCTGGCTGCTTTACTTTTATTGTCTTCTTGATGTCACGTGGCTCTAATTACTCTTTGCCTCTTCCTCGCGGTGCCGTGGGTTGGTCTGTAGTGTGTTATTGTGGCGCTTTCTGGTCATATTTACTTACTCTTTTGTAATTCAATATGTTTAAATGAACTTTCAATCTTGATAAAGTGGTAAAAAGAACCAAATAAACCTGCACTTCTGTGCAGACTGATAAAGGTAAACCCTTTTTCCATAAGGTTTCATGCAGTTAAGTCAGGATGGTCTATTGTACATATTGAGAGGCTACAGCAGACATATTTCATTTATTTCTCTGAAATCTTAGCAAACAGTGCAGACCCTGATGAAATGCCGCATTATGCGGCATTTCATCTGGCTCTTCACTGCTTGCCAAAGTACCC
>CAXHUL010000523.1:3547-59000 GCA_964019695.1 Loripinus fragilis
CACTTGCTCTCATTAGCGTACACTGAGTAGTTTATGGGCTGTTAATATGAACTTCTAATTAAGAAATAGATCAGCTCTAGCAGTGAATTGTTGAGTAATAATTCTTTGTTTGGAGGCCAGTTGTAAAGAAGATCAAAGCAGCACAAGTGATTTATCTTCGTACAACTGACCGACAAACAGTGAACTGCTACTCAACAATCTATGCACTAGAATAGATCTATTTGGATGCGAACATACAATAAACGACAAAAACACATTTGAAGACTTCAGCTTCTTCCGACTTGCTGCCATTGCACTGAAGAAATCATGCAATAGTTGGACTGTTTCCCATACGTTTACATGTATTTGTAACGTCTTTCAAACGCCAAAAAGATGTTACACTGCAAATGCCATGACTGACATCATTTTGCAGTGACAATTGACTTCAGCTAGTGTGCACTTTTCTCATGCTTTCAAAACTGTGATTTAGTTTTTTTATATAACGTAATTTTTTCGCATTTGCTATATAGGGGAGTTGTGTCGAATATCCAGTTAATCTATTGGTGTAATTACAATTATAATACCCATTTTTCAGTACTGGTTCATCCATGCAAAACATGCCAACATGACTGACAGATTGTTGACCGGAATGTAAAGCATCAACTCAAAAAAGCAAATGGTTTCTTAGTTTTGTTTGCTTGAATTGATTTTTTACATCCCGTTGAACAATGTTTCAGTTATGTCAGGACATTACTTGGTAAGAAATAGCAATAAGCAGAGGTTAAAGTGTCCTTCTCAAGGACACACCAGTGTGCCTTTGGTGAGGCTTGAACTAGTGACCCCTCAATCTCAAGTAAAGCACTCTATCACTGAGCCACTGGTTTGATTTTCTCTCTGCAAACAATACTTTTGCCATTTAGAGCTTCTCTCTATAGCCCCACTGAATATCTGCATATTCATGCCCAGATCCAAAGCTCCCCCCCCCTCCCATCCCCCTCCCCTCCCACTGGAAAATCACAAAGCTGTAGGTTTCCTGAGGAATACTGGCAGGCCTCCAGATAAGATTGCTTATTGGAAAATTATTTTCTTTATTTCTCATCCAATACATATGTTTTGGGTACTCAAAACAACCGTCTCTAAGAGACGGTTCTTTTGAGCACTCAAAACACATGTTTAAATTAATGGGTAAGAAAATTGTTAAAATTTTACGCAAGTAAAATTTCATTATCTGGATCTATGGTATAAACCCCCTCGAAAATTTCAAAGTTACCCAGCCAGCATTCGATGTTGGGTCATCATCAGCCCACCAATGTTTTGCTGGCAAGCTTATGATGGTCCATTTTTGACTGTATACAGCGCTTTCTGGATGCCCCCCACCCCTCCTCTCCATTCAGGAAACTTTCTTGTCCATACAGAACATGCATGTTTTAAGAATGACTTATGTTTATGAGATACTTGTATGTACCGAACTCTTATAAACTGGCTAATTTGTTTGCTTTTCAAGGGTAGCCCAACAAGTTCCGATGGTGAGAGCAATGAAATCAACTACTATGTATGTCTAGTCCACCATGGTAAGATCTTTTTCAAAATAGGAGATAAATCCTTGCTCTTCTGAAAAAATAAAATGCCTGTGTCTTTCATTTATATTTCCCAGCAATTCAGTCTCAGGATTCCAGTTTTATCCTTCTTGTACTCAGAAAGGCCAAAATTGCACACAATTTTAGTCTTTCTGATTGTAATAGGGTTAATAATTCATGGCAAACACAAGCAAAATGGAAAAAAATGTACATCTTGATCAGCGGGCTTTGTTTTCTGAAGTGAATATATCATGGTAGTTTTCAGAAATATTCCTGAATTCAGGATTTTGAGGCTGCATTTCTATGGAAAGTCATCCTCAAAATTCTGAATTCAGAAATATTCCTTTCTATGGAAATTCATCCTAAAAATTCGGAATTCAGAAACATCCTTTGTATGGAAAGTCAAGCTCAAAATTCTGAATTCAGAAATATTCCTTTTCATGGAAAGTTAACCTCAAAATTCTGAATTCAGAAATATTCCTTTTCATGGATAGTCATCCTCAAAATTCCTGAATTCATAAATATTACTTTTCATGGAAAGTCAACCTCAAAATTCTGAATTAATAAATATTCCTTTTTATGGATAGTCATCCTCAAAATTCCTGAATTCATAAATATTATTTTCTACGGAAATTCATCCTAAAAATTCTGAATTCAGGTATATTCCTTTCTATGGAAAGTCATCCTCAAAATTCCTGAATTAGGCAGATAATAATAGCTTCTCTGGGTTTACCTATAGACTACTGACAATTTTAAATAGAATTTTTAATATTATGTGGGCAAACTGCAAGTTTTAAAATTTGAATTTTTTAAGATCAGGATTTTGTATAATTTTGGAGTTTCACTCTTTGGTTTATACGGACAAAGGGTTTACTTGAAATACATACATTTCCAAATTAAGCCCTTAATGACTAATTAAATTTGGCAATTTAAAAAAGTTAAATAAATATGTTGAACTCTTTGTGTGTTAAGGGCTTCTGATAATAACCTTTGCAAACAGTTTGGACCCAGATTAGGCCTGACAAAATGTAGGGCCTGGTCTGGATCTAGTCTGTTTTACACTTTGAAGGTATTCCTGAAAGTTAACTTGGAATATATCAGCAGACGACAAAAAACATGCAAAATTATCCAGCATGCAAAGCCTTAGACCTAATAGATTGTTTTGGACCAATGTAACTTGGATAGAATATACTATCAGTATTAAAAGGGATAACCATTATTTTTTGGCCTTAAAATGTCCTCTGCTTTACATCTGATACATATATTCAAGCGCACTTCAGACTAGATTTTTTCATGGAAGCAAACAATAGGAACCCTGATAAGACTGCTCCCAAGGAGCAGTCTGATCTGGGTCCATATTATTTGCAATATTGGCTACATATACCTTAGAACTTAAGCAGGCAAGTGGAACAGATGACAGAAGTCGTGACTGGTGGGCTAAGAGTTAATAATATATTTTCAGCTACTACGCTTCATGGATGTGTGTCTTGTGTACCAGCTAATATAGTGAAGAAGGCTCTACTGAACTTCTCGTGGTTAGGTAGGATAATTATTTTGTAATAATCCTTTATGGAGAGACACCACATTTTTAGCAAACAATCTTGTCAAACAAAGCATTCTCATACAGTTTTTTTAGATTAATACATGGCCACCATTGCGTTATAAGGGAGCACAGTGGCTCAGTGCTAGATTGCTTGACTAGAGACCGAGGGGCCCCAGGTTCGAGCCTCACCGGCGTCACTGTGTTGTGTCCTTGAGCAAGACACATTTATCCTTGCTTAGTGCTGGTTCAACCCAGGAATACCTGTCCTGACATAATTGAAAGTAAAGAATCAAATCAAACAAACTAAATTTTCATAAAACATGTAATAATTATGCATAAGACATTACAATTTTATTCAGCCATTTGAATCTCATAAACTGTGTTTCTAATACAACCATGTCATCTGCCATTTTGAATACATGTATTTAATTAAGTTATGCTACAATCACATTCTTGTTGCATTACAACCCAAACATATCAGGCCCCGAGACTAAAAAAACATTTTTTGGCATTTTAACATTTGGCAATTGTTGGCATTTTAACATTTATAAGCATGATAAATACATAACCTGAGAGACTTAAAGCAAGACACCACTTTATTTGTCAGTATTTTAGTTTTTATGAGCAGTTGAAATTTCTTTCTCCGTTGAGTTGAGCATGAAAGAGGTTTTATAACCTCAGTGCCAGAACTGGGGAGTTAACAGTTTAACATTATGTCCATTGTTGGAATTATGTTACTATTTTTGGTAATTGTCAACAGTTAATTTTTATCAAGAGACAAAAAATGGTTTTCCTGTTTCTGATCAAGTTCTTCACTGTTTGCCAAGTCATTTTGTCAGGTAACTGTTTTAAATTATTTAGATATTGTCAAATAAAAAAAATAAGTGTGTTTCTGGTAACAGGTAGGGTAGGCACACATATATTATTTAATTATTTTTTTTTTTCTGGAAAAAATATAATTTTATGCGTTTTGAAAGGCATTTCACCTTTCAAAATGCATTAAATTAATTTTTTGATCCAGAAAACCTGAAAAATAATCTAGGTTTTACCAGTAAATTTAGGTAGGGTCGGGTTACCCTTCACACAGGTATATTTTATTTGGCCTATTTTACCACAAGTATCAATAGTAAGAAAGAACATCCATCCTCATAGGGTAATTTCTGACTATCATCTACAACCACAGGGGACAAAAATTCCACTCGTCCGTTAGTAACTACTAGTGAAATCTAGAAAGGAAGAGTAATTCTTCCCAAAGCACTCATCCTACAGGACGAGTGCTTTGGGAAGAATTACTGGAGGGAGTCATATTACATATAACTCCCTTATGTTCTTTATTGCATACACTTTTAAAGGACAAGTGCATGTGTTTGCAGGATGAGTGAAAATTGTAAGTCACTCGTCCTGCAGGACAAGTGCAATATTGAAATATTTTTGTCCCTTGAACCATTTGTCAGCTTGTATATTTTTGTTACAGGTGATTTAGTTTTAGTGATGTTACCGGGTCATTTTGTTCATCTTCTTAATGTAGGGATAGAGTTTGAGCCTTGTCACCATATACTGTTGCATAGTAAGTCCAAATTTTCTTAATGTAATTACCCCAACTATTTAGATGTTTTTCCATTGTATTTGTCATAGAATTTCAGCAATTCTGTTCGGCTATACATGTTTTATCACATGATGTCGTGTCTGGGTGTGATATAACGCCATGCAATAAAATAGATAAACCACTGTGGTTTACAGATTATGGTAACCTTATGGAATGACATCTATGACAACTTTGGGTGCATAATGACAAAATCCTAACCTTTTTACACCAGAAATGAGATTTAAAAGTAATCTTAATGTCATTGATAAATGGAATCTAACATTATTGCTCTTGTATTATTGACTTTATTAAACTGGTTGCGAAAAAGTGATAAAATTCTGGGCAAACCTCACATTTTATTGCTTTTTCTCAACTCAATTAATAAATTCAATAAAACATGAGTACTCATGTAAGATCCTCTATATAAAATACGGGTTTGTTTTTAAGATCTTTTTTCAGGTAGATCTAAACATTATAAGTTCTTGCCTTACTACAGTATTTCAAAATAAATGAGCTGTGACATGAGATTTCCAACAATACGGTATTTGCGACCAGCTAAGGCTCAGACCAGCCTGCGCATATGCGCAGACTGATCAGAGCCTATGCTTGTCGCTTGAATATTCTAAGACTGTTAAGGTACTGACCAAACATTTGAAGTTTCTAAGCTTAAAAGGAGGCTGCAAGGCTCGTCTGAAGCTACACATGTCTAAATGCCACATTGTTGGAAATCTCATGCCACGGCTCATATTTGTTTGATTTTCTTAACAGCATCATGGTTTTCCTTTCTTATTAATAACACCTGCTCAGTTAAAGAGACTGTATTTTATCTTGAAAACTGGATTTAGCAATTATTAAGTAGATAACTGTTTTCAAAATTTCATGTGTGGAGATATATCATTCGATATACAGTCAGAAATTAGTTTTACAGCTACACGTCAGAAGAGCAGTAAAATGAGACTTATGAATGTATATCTGAATGTATATATTCCACAAATGAAAATTTTGAATATGGTTATCAACATTCTAATGCACAAGTAACATTTTCACTTAAAAAGACAGTTAAACTTATTATGTTGTGCCAACGTCCAGCTGCTGCCAGCTGCATAAAACCACTTGGTCGCCACTGAAAAGTGACGTTGCATAATGACTTTGAGTTTGCCACAGTATATCGCAGGATATACTGTAGCAAAGTTTTGATGTCATCCAGTCAGACGTCTCATATACATTTGCAGGTGCATTAGAAATATATTATTTAGGTAGTCTAGGTATGATATATGTATTGGTACTATGGTTTCTTGATAGCTAAGATTAAATAAAAGAATAGTCTGTCAAATTTTGGAGGCTAAACTCCATCTTTTTTTCTTTCGAATACAGTAAAACCTGTGTAAAACGACCACTCGAAAATAGACAAAACAAAGATCTTAATGACAAATGGTAGCTTAATGAAGGTCAAAAGTATTGCAGAATGCTCCCCTGCAATATTTTTGACCTGCATAAAGCGATAGTTGATCTTGAAAACCAATTCTCCATCTTTTTGAGAGTGGCCGTTTTACACAGGTTTTTACTGTAGCTCAAATTAATCATTCTCATTATATGGCTCAAATGGGCTTCCTTTTGTTTTCAGATAAAACTTATACAGGGTCTATCAATGTTAATGGTAACATTAATAATACAGAGACACAGTCTAGTGAAGGAAGTGTGGAACCAGTCTGGGATAATAAAGACATGTGCCCACTCTTAAGTCTAGAAGCTGAAAGGTTTTCATTTGTGTCAGGGTTTACACGGGAAATAACAGGTTAGTATTGTATAGAGGTAGTCTTGTGAAGGAAGTGTGGAACCTGTCTGGGATAACAAAGTAAAGAAGAAGGCAAAGATCAGGAATCGATACAATCAAATACCACACCTGACCCAGGACACCACACAGAAAAGCGACCAAAACACAAGAAAACATCACACACAAAAGAGCCAAGAGATCAGCCCTTTCCCAGCAGGTGACCACAGGGTTGCTAGGAACAGACAAGGCAACATGACAGATATGAAATACAAATAACAAAAAGGATCCACAAAATAAGTACCACCTTGGAACGGTCAGTAAAAAAAGTTTACTGGAGGGCTTAAACATGTTTGTCGACGCCAACCTCACCCTTATTTCTGATGAGGATCAAGACATGTGCCCTCTCATGAGTCTAGAAGCTGAAAGATTCTCATTTGTCTCACGGCTTACATTGGAAATTACAGGTCAGTTTTAAAGAGAGACACAGTCTAGTGGAGGAAGTATGTGATCAGTCTGTGATTATAAAGATTTGTGTCCAGTCGTGAGTCTAGAAGCTGAAAGGTTTTCGTTAGTAGGGAGTGAAGTGGCTCATTGGTACGATGCTCGACTCGAGATGGAGGCATTGCGGGTTTGAGCCTCACAGGCAGTACTGTGTTGTGTCCTTGAGCAAGACACATGAATACTTGCTTAGTACTTATTCAACCCAGGAAAACCCGTCTCGACATAACTGAAAAATTGTTGACTGGTACATAAAGAATCAAATCAAATAAACAAACAAAGGTTGTCATTTGTGTCAGGGTTTACACAGGAAATAACAGGTTAGTATTGTACAGATTCAATCTTGTGAAGGAAGTGTGGGACCAGTCGGGGATAATAAAGACATGAGCCCACTCTTGAGTCTAGAAGCTGAAAGGTTCTCATTTGTGTCAGGGTTTACACGGGAAATTACAGGTTAGTATTGAAGAGAGACACAGTCGAGTGAAAGAATTGTAGAAACGGTATGGGATAACAAAGATATGTGCCATTGCGAAGCCCAGGTTCTGAAAGGTTCTCATTTTTAAGCGTTTTTAGCGTTTACACAGAAAATTTTAGGTTAGTATTGCACAGAGACACAGACTAGTGAAGAAATTCTAGAGCCTGTCTGGGATAGCAAAGAGTCTCGAAGCTGAAGGATTTTTTTGTCAGGGTATATAAGGTGTTGTGAGCTTAATTTACACATCAACAGCCTCATAGCGGAAGATGTGGCGAGCTAATGTTAACAATGACCTCATACAGATTTTCACTAACTGCTATAAATATGCTATATATATATATCCGCACCTTGGACAACTTTGCATGTGTAGAAGCTTTATATTGTGTTATGTTATAGGGGGTCAACTGTTGTAAAGGGACAGTGTTGCCTGTTAATGATATTTACATTGACCTCATACAGGTTTTCACTAACCGCTATATATGTCCACACCTTGGACAACTTTACTTTTGTAGAAGCTTATATTGTGTTATGTTATAGGGGGTCAACTGTTGTAAAGGGTCTGTGTGGCCTGTTAATGGTATTTAAATTGACCTCATACAGGTTTTAACTAACTGCTATATATATCCACACCTTGGACAACTTAACATTTGTAGGAGCATATATCAGGCCTCAAGAAAAGTGTGCATAATTAATTTTCAGATTTCTATACTAAAACATATGTTGTGGGTACTCAAAAGAACCCTTTCAACGAGATGGTTCTTTTGAGCACCCAAAACAAAAGTTATAATTGATGGATAAGAAAATATTGACAATTGTATGCTCAAATATTTTGTTTATTCTGACCTATGATTATATTGCGTTATAGGGGGTCAACTGTTGGACAGGTCAACAGGGACGGTGTGGCGTGCTAATGTTGATATGGACAACCTCATACAAATGTTCACCAATTGCTATATATCCACAACTAGAACAGCCTTGCTGCATTATGTCATACTCAGAACCAGAGACTATAGTCTGCTGAGAAACGTAAGTCATTAACTTTTCCATTGAGCACCTAGTCAAATATTGACTTCATTGATTATTCCTGAATTCAGGATTTTGAGGCTGACTTTACATAGAAAGTCAGCCTCAAAATACTGAATTAGGAGAATTATAATGGCTTCTCTGAATTAGTACCAGCTTATCTAAATGTATTATTATGTATTTTCAGTTATGTCCCTCTGAAAGTTGAAAATAGTAGTCTTTGCCATATATTGATTCTGCAACTCCTCACAGTTTTCAATGCATAGGTTTAGATAAACAAATATTTTCAGCGTAAAATTGTAAATATTTTCTTACCCATAATTTTTAGCATATGTTGTGGGTGCTCAAAAGAACCGTCTCATTGAGACAATTCTTTTGAGTACCCACAACATATGTTTTGGTTGAGAAATAAGAAAATCATTTTTCTGGTATGCACGCTTAACTAATGTTCTGTCAATTGGTCTTTTTTAAAGCATTTTTCACTTCATGATAGGAGAATTTGGATATCTCCAGATAAGTGTGCGTAATTGAATTCTTTATTTCTTATTTTGTGGATACTCATAAGAACCGCCTTAATGTTGAACAAACAATATGGACTCTGATCAGCCAACATAAATTTTATTTGAGAATTAACAAAATGGATATTTGATTATGCACTGTTGTAAGGAGACCAGGCCCCGAGGTTATAAAAAAAATTTAATGCTCAACTCAGCTGAGTACAAAATTTATCCTGCTCATAAATGTTAAAATGCCAACAATTGTTGGCATTTTAACATTAGTTAGCGGGATAAATACAACAATTGAGAGACTTAAAGCAAGAAAATTCTTCATTTGTCGGTAATTTAGTTTTTATGAGCAACTAAAATTTCGTACTAAACTGAGTTGAGCATGAAAAAAGTTTTATAACCTCGGGGACTGTTCTCTTGTTTGTGTGTTGTTGTTGAAACATTAGTTTAAGGGTTTGTCTGAATCTTCATCTATCACCATACTTTGTGTGTATGAGAAGTTCTGGCTTGGGCAAGGCAAGTTTTTTCTTGCACACGGGATAAGAAAATCTGAGATATTACCCTGGGATAGAAAATCTTATCCTACCTATGGTATCTTATCCAGGATGTCAAGTAACGCCATCATGTGAAATTGCATCTTAGGGTATTCAGGGACTTCTGGAAACTTATTTTAAAATAGATAGATAAATAAATAAAAACAGTGGTGAGCAAGAAAAAGAATCCATTATTCGTGTGAGGGTAGGATAGAAAAATTTGTCCCTCGGGATCACTGTTTGTCATCACTTGGCAAGCCTCGTGATACCAAACGGCGATCCTCAGTACAGATTTTTCTATCCTACCCTCACATGAATAATTGATTCCTATAATCTTGTTGCATGGGCTGGTCCATGGTTTTGTGGTTGTCTTAATCCATCTCTTTTAATTTTTCAGCTTTTTCAAGTTCTGTGTAATGATATTACAAGTTCTGAGGTCCCAGGTCTAATGATGGAATATTTGATAGGTAAGGAGTTTACTTGGTTGCCATAGATCCAGATAGGGAATGCTTGATAGGTAAGGAGTTTATTTGGTTGCCATAGATCCAGATAGGGAATACTTGATAGGTAAGGAGTTTACTTGGTTGCCATAGATCCAGATAGGGAATACTTGATAGGTAAGGAGTTTACTTGGTTGCTATAGATCCAGATAGGGAATACTTGATAGGTAAGGAGTTTACTTGGTTGCTATAGATCAAGATAGGGAATACTTGATAGGTAAGGAGTTTACTTGGTTGCTATAGATCCAGATAGGGAATACTTGATAGGTAAGGAGTTTACTTTGTTGCCATAGATCCAGATAGGGAATACTTGATAGGTTAGGAGTTACTTGGTTGCCATAGATCCATGATAGGGAATACTTGATAGGTAAGGAGTTTACTTTGTTGCCATAGATTCAGATAGGGAATACTTGATAGGTAAGGAGTTTACTTGGTTGCTATAGATCCAGATAGGGAATACTTGATAGGTTAGGAGTTACTTGGTTGCCATAGATCCAGATAGGGAATACTTGATAGGTAAGGAGTTTACTTTGTTGCCATAGATTCAGATAGGGAATACTTGATAGGTAAGGAGTTTACTTGGTTGCCATAGATCCAGATAGGGAATACTTGATAGGTAAGGAGTTTACTTGGTTGCCATAGATCCAGATAGGGAATACTTGATAGGTAAGGAGTTTACTTGGTTGCCATAGATCCAGGTAGGTAATACTTGATAGGTAAGGAGTTTACTTGGTTGCCATAGATTCAGATAGGGAATACATGATAGGTAAGGGGTTACTTGGTTGCCATAGATCCAGATAGAGAATACTTGATAGGTAAGGAGTTTATTTGGTTGCCATAGATCCAGATAGAGAATACTTGATAGGTAAGGAGTTTACTTGGTTGCCATAGATCCAGATAGGGAATACTTGATAGGTAAGGAGTTTATTTGGTTGCCATAGATCCAGATAGGGAATACTTGATAGGTAAGGAGTTTACTTGGTTGCCATAGATCCAGATAGGGAATACTTGATAGGTAAGGAGTTTATTTGGTTGCCATAGATCCAGATAGGGAATACTTGATAGGTAAGGAGTTTACTTGGTTGCTATAGATACGGATAGGGAATACTTGATAGGTAAGGAGTTTACTTGGTTGTCATAGATCCAGATAGGGAATACTTGATAGGTAAGGAGTTTACTTGGTTGCTATAGATACGGATAGGGAATACTTGATAGGTAAGGAGTTTACTTGGTTGCCATAGATCCAGATAGGGAATACTTGATAGGTAAGGAGTTTATTTGGTTGCCATAGATCCAGATAGGGAATACTTGATAGGTAAGGAGTTTACTTGGTTGCCATAGATACGGATAGGGAATACTTGATAGGTAAGGAGTTTACTTGGTTGCCATAGATATGGATAGGGAATACTTGATAGGTAAGGAGTTTACTTGGTTGCCATAGATCCAGATAGGGAATACTTGATAGGTAAGGAGTTTACTTGGTAGCCATAGATCCAGATAGGGAATACTTGATAGGTAAGGAGTTTACTTGGTTGCCATAGATCCAGATAGGGAATACTTGATAGGTAAGGAGTTTATTTGGTTGCCATAGATCCAGATAGGGAATACTTGATAGGTAAGGAGTTTACTTGGTTGCTATAGATCAAGATAGTAAATACTTGATAGGTAAGGAGTTTACTTGGTTGCCATAGATCGAGATAGGGAATACTTGATAGGTAAGGAGTTTACTTGGTTGCTATAGATCAAGATAGGGAATACTTAATAGGTAAGGAGTTTACTTGGTTGCCATAGATCCAGATAGGGAATATTTGATAGGTAAGGAGTTTATTTGGTTGCCATAGATCCAGATAGGGAATACTTGATAGGTAAGGAGTTTACTTGGTTGCCATAGATATGGATAGGGAATACTTGATAGGTAAGGAGTTTACTTGGTTGCCATAGATCCAGATAGGGAATACTTGATAGGTAAGGAGTTTACTTGGTTGCCATAGATCCAGATAGGGAATACTTGATAGGTAAGGAGTTTACTTGGTTGCCATAGATCCAGATAGGGAATACTTGATAGGTAAGGGGTTTACTTGGTTGCCATAGATCCAGATAGGGAATACTTGATAGGTAAGGAGTTTACTTGGTTGCCATAGATCCAGATAGGGAATACTTGATAGGTAAGGAGTTTACATGGTTGCCATAGATCCAGATAGGGAATACTTGATAGGTTAGGAGTTTACTTGGTTGCCATAGATCCAGATAGGGAATACTTGATAGGTAAGGGGTTTACTTGGTTGCCATAGATCCAGATAGGGAATACTTGATAGGTAAGGAGTTTACTTGGTTGCTATAGATCCAGATAGGGAATACTTGATAGGTAAGGAGTTTACTTGGTTGCCATAGATACGGATAGGGAATACTTGATAGGTAAGGAGTTTACTTGGTTGCCATAGATATGGATAGGGAATACTTGATAGGTAAGGAGTTTACTTGGTTGCCATAGATCCAGATAGGGAATACTTGATAGGTAAGGAGTTTACTTGGTTGCCATAGATCCAGATAGGGAATACTTGATAGGTAAGGAGTTTACTTGGTTGCCATAGATCCAGATAGGGAATACTTGATAGGTAAGGAGTTTACTTGGTTGCCATAGATCCAGATAGGGAATACTTGATAGGTAAGGAGTTTACTTGGTTGCCATAGATATGGATAGGGAATACTTGATAGGTAAGGAGTTTACATGGTTGCCATAGATCCAGATAGGGAATACTTGATAGGTAAGGAGTTTATTTGGTTGCCATAGATCCAGATAGGGAATACTTAATAGGTAAGGAGTTTACTTGGTTGCCATAGATCGAGATAGAGAATACTTGATAGGTAAGGAGTTTACTTGGTTGTCATAGATCCAGATACGTAATACTTGATAGGTAAGGAGTTTACTTGGTTGCCATAGATCCAGATAGGGAATACTTGATAGGTAAGGAGTTTACTTGGTTGCCATAGATCCAGATAGGGAATGCTTGATAGGTAAGGAGTTTATTTGGTTGCCATAGATCCAGATAGGGAATACTTGATAGGTAAGGAGTTTACTTGGTTGCCATAGATATGGATAGGGAATACTTGATAGGTAAGGAGTTTACATGGTTGCCATAGATCCAGATAGGGAATACTTGATAGGTAAGGAGTTTATTTGGTTGCCATAGATATGGATAGGGAATACTTGATAGGTAAGGAGTTTACTTGGTTGCCATAGATCGAGATAGAGAATACTTGATAGGTAAGGAGTTTATTTGGTTGCTATAGATCCAGATAGGGAATACTTAATAGGTAAGGAGTTTACTTGGTTGCCATAGATCCAGATAGGGAATACTTGATAGGTAAGGAGTTTACTTGGTTGCTATAGATCAAGATAGTAAATACTTGATAGGTTAGGAGTTTACTTGGTTGCCATAGATATGGATAGGGAATACTTGATAGGTAAGGAGTTTACTTGGTTGCCATAGATATGGATAGGGAATACTTGATAGGTAAGGAGTTTACTTGGTTGCCATAGATCCAGATAGAGAATACTTGATAGGTAAGGAGTTTACTTGGTTGCCATAGATCCAGATAGGGAATACTTGATAGGTAAGGAGTTTACATGGTTGCCATAGATCCAGATAGGGAATACTTGATAGGTAAGAAATTTACTTGGTTGCCATAGATCCAGATAGGGAATACTTGATAGGTAAGGAGTTTACATGGTTGCCATAGATCCAGATAGGGAATACTTGATATGTAAGGAGTTTACTTTGTTGCCATAGATCCAGATAGGGAATACTTGATAGGTAAGGAGTTTACTTTGTTGCCATAGATCCAGATAGGGAATACTTGATAGGTAAGGAGTTTACTTTGTTGCCATAGATCCAGATAGGGAATACTTGATAGGTAAGAAGTTTACATGGTTGCCATAGATCCAGATAGGGAATACTTGATAGGTAAGGAGTTTACTTGGTTGCTATAGGTCCAGATAGGGAATACTTGATAGGTAAGGAGTTTACTTGGTTGCCATAGATCCAGACAGGGAATACATGATAGGTAAGGAGTTTACTTGGTTGCCATAGATCCAGATAGGGAATACTTGATAGGTAAGGAGTTTATTTGGTTGCCATAGATATGGATAGGTAATACTTGATAGGTAAGGAGTTTACTTTGTTGCCATAGATCCAGATAGGGAATACTTGATAGGTAAGGAGTTTACTTGGTTGCCATAGATCCAGATAGGGAATACTTGATAGGTAAGGAGTTTACTTGGTTGCGATAGATCCAGATAGGGAATACTTGATAGGTAAGGAGTTTACTTGGTTGCCATAGATCCAGGTAGGTAATACTTGATAGGTAAGGAGTTTACTTGGTTGCCATAGATCCAGATAGGGAATACTTGATAGGTAAGGAGTTTAGTTGGTTGCCATAGATCCAGATAGAGTTTAGTTGGTTGCCATAGATCCAGATAGGGAATACTTGATAGGTAAGGAGTTTACTTGGTTGCCATAGATCCAGGTAGGTAATACTTGATAGGTAAGGAGTTTACTTGGTTGCCATAGATCCAGATAGGGAATACTTGATAGGTAAGGAGTTTAGTTGGTTGCCATAGATCCAGATAGAGTTTAGTTGGTTGCCATAGATCCAGATAGGGAATACTTGATAGGTAAGGAGTTTACTTGGTTGCTATAGATCCAGATAGGGAATACTTGATAGGTAAGGAGTTTACTTGGTTGCCATAGATCCAGATAGGGAATACTTGATAGGTAAGGAGTTACTTGGTTGCCATAGATCCAGATAGGGAATACTTGATAGGTTAGGAGTTACTTGGTTGCCATAGATCCAGATAGGGAATACTTGATAGGTTAGGAGTTAGTTGGTTGCCATAGATTCAGATAGGGAATACGTGATAGGTAAGGAGTTTACTTGGTTGCCATAGATATGGATAGGGAATACTTGATAGGTAAGGAGTTTACTTGGTTGCCATAGATTCAGATAGGGAATACATGATAGGTAAGGAGTTTATTTGGTTGCCATAGATCCAGATAGGGAATACTTGATAGGTAAGGAGTTTACTTGGTTGCCATAGATCCAGATAGGGAATACTTGATAGGTAAGGAGTTTACTTGGTTGCCATAGATCGAGATAGGGAATACTTGATAGGTAAGGAGTTTACTTGGTTGCCATAGATTCAGATAGGGAATACTTGATAGGTAAGGAGTTTACTTGGTTGCCATAGATCCAGATAGGGAATACTTGATAGGTAAGGAGTTACTTGGTTGCCATAGATCCAGATAGGGAATACTTGATAGGTAAGAAGTTTACATGGTTGCCATAGATCCAGATAGGGAATACTTGATGGGTAAAGAGTTTACTTGGTTGCTATAGGTCCAGATAGGGAATACTTGATAGGTAAGGAGTTTACTTGGTTGCCATAGATCCAGATAGGGAATATTTGATAGGTAAGGAGTTTATTTGGTTGCCATAGATCCAGATAGGGAATACTTAATAGGTAAGGAGTTTACTTGGTTGCCATAGATCGAGATAGAGAATACTTGATAGGTAAGGAGTTACTTGGTTGCCATAGATCCATGATAGGGAATACTTGATAGGTAAGGAGTTTACTTGGTTGCCATAGATCCAGATAGGCAAACATCTTGAAGGTACAATTATGGATATTTTCTTACCCATCAGTTTTAAAATGTGTTTTGTGTGCTCAAAAGAATTGTCTCGTTGAGACAGTTCTTTTGAGTACCCAAAACATATGTTTTGGATGAGAATAAAATTCATTTTTGATTACACACTCTTATCTAGAGGCCTGGTTGTGTTTAACACCTTAAAGGGATAATTCTCACTTTTTTTAAGATGCTTTTATTATAGAGTTTACAGTATGGCAGGAATAATCCCTCATTAAATGTTTGTGAATGCCCTTCTATTAGCCTGTTATTAATTGCTTTTGCTTCTTTATGGGAGTTTTGTCATTCCCAGGTCAATGATCTCTACACACCAAAACTGGAATCACTTCCACCTGCTTACACACTACCAAAGCAGAATTATAAATCAGTCAAAACGCAAAAAATAAACAATGTTTCAGAGTAATGCTTTTAGCAGTCTGTGCATTGAAGAGTATATTTTGATACTTGGCCCATATTTAATAATTAATTCTAAAATTTAAGTCTTAAAGCACTAATTATTACTACAGCAGACGACATATTTTGTAACACTTTTCTTCATTTTGCTAACAAAAAGACAGAATAAAATCAAATGAAACTTATTGAAAAACAAAATACTTTTCGTTTGACAGTTGTTACATTTTAATTCGCATTGATTTGGCTGTTGATTGTAATTAAAACGGAATACCCATTATCCAATATTGAAATAAAGAAATTGACTGAAAGGTGCCACTTCAATCATTTGACAGACAAGCATATTGAGGTTAACTCAGGTTAATGTGTGCCAATAGCTGTAAGATGGCTGCTCCCAGAAGGGCTATAAAAGCTTCTGTAATTAACTAACCGGATGGATAAATGATCTGTGAAAATAAAATTAGCCCATAATGAAATATTTGTTTGTGAATAAAGTAAAATGTTAAAAAGCATGAACATACACTTTAATGCCCCAATCGCAACAAAAGTCGTCTGCTTTTCTCGTCCGCTGAAATGTTTAAGAAGCCTCAATGACAAACAGTGTGGACCCAGATCAGACTGCTCCTATAGGAGCAGTCTGATCTGGGTCTACGCTGTTTGCTTCTATACTTAATTCGTCAGTAATGCTAGGCAATTATTTGCAGCAGACGACTTCAGCAGACGACATTTTCAGATGCATTTCTTTACTTCGGAGGAGGAGTCTGTTCTGGGTCCACACTGCTTGCCATAGAGGCTTCTTAAACATTTCAGCAGACGAGAAAAGCAGACGACTTTTGTTGCGATTGGCGCTTTAAGGGTTAAGCTAACTTTGCTTTGAAATATTGGCTCCAAATTAATTTCTAGGGTCTCAACTTTTCAGGAATGACGTATGGTAGTATGAGACGTCAGATGGACAGAGAAGTTTTACGTCTGCTGCCTTTCACACTAACAGAAACCTTCAGAGGACAGCTAGATAAGGTTATTTTTTTATTATTTTCAAAGTATGTTTTTGTATTTACAATCAACTCTCTTTGACTCAGTGCAGGGGCTGATCCAGGATATCTGGAAAGGAAGATCATATGAATAAAGGTGTGGGGGGTTCACTTTGCTGATTTTTTCTCATTTTTCATAAATACCCCATTAAAAAGAAATAATTTGGTCTAACTGAGACCAAATTATTTCATTTTCATAGGATATTTACAAACGAGGGCGGGGAGGGGGTTCAACGGAACCCTCTCTGGATCCGCCACTGCAGTGTCCAAGGGACTAGGGTCATCACTTTGAACTGACAGAAGTTTGAATTAACTCTTGTTTTGCTGATTGCTATATTATAGGTATAGTCAAACTTCTGTAGCTCAAACTTAGTCGACTCACACACCTCAGCTATGTCAAACTAATTCCAGTCCAGTTCCAGCAAAATAAATTTCATATTTCATATTCAGTCAGACTTTGATGAGTTGAACTCTGATCTGCAGGGTTCATTTTCAGTGCAAAAAAGCACCAATGACTCTGTCACATTTATGAAAAGTGACAGGTTGCCGTGTATGATATGCCCAAACAAGCTCTGGCTTTAAAAAGAGAGTGACTGTATACCCCAAGCATTCAGCAAATGCTTTAAAGGTACCCAATGACAAAAATAGGCCGTTGACTGTCACATTTATGAAAAGTGACAGGTTGATGTGTAAAATATGCCCAAACAAGCTCTGGCTTTATAAAAGAGTGATTGTATACCCCAAGCACTCAGCAAATGCTTTAAAGGTACCCAATAACTTGGGTTTTGAAAATCGGAGGTTGATATACAGTTAAACCTGTCGTAAGGGGCCACGTAAAAATAGACAAGACAAAGGTCATAAAGACAAAGGGTAGCTTAATGAAGGTCGAAAGTATTGCAGAATGCATTCTGCAATACTTTTGTCCTGCATTAAGCAATAATAGCTAGGCGGCTAAGAGCCAAATTTTGGCCTGATTGTGCTATTCCAGATACAAGCATGAAATTTGGCACAGTTGTAGACCATGACTGACTAAGCAGAATAGGATATAGAACCACATTGGGAAATTCCTGCTGCGCATGCGCAAAGCATTTTCTGATTTTAGGCTGTTATCATAGAGCTTTCATACAGTTTGACTTTAAAGAAGGGGGTCATGTTGGCTGTAGAATAATAAAATGTTGCAGAACTGATGTTACTTGTTTGTAGTTTAGTCCTCTTCATTCTTTAATTGCTACGCATGTGCACAAAATTTGAATTTTATACAAAAATGGTATTCTGTTTCTTTTTTATTGTAAGCTGCGCAAAACCGGATGCCCCTATCAAAGGACCAAATCATATCTTCAATATACATGATATAGGGACCTACAGACCTGTTTAGATGTGCATGCGAAGTGGCTTTCATTTAACTGGATGTTGTTTAGACAATAAACAAAGCCCCATTTATTTACAAGTATAAGCTTTCACAAAAAGGTGTGTCTACGCGAAACATATATAAAATTGTTATTAGACTTAAAAGTCAATTTTTAAGAAAAGAAGATAGTAGGCTTGTGGCAGACAGAGAGACATGCAATCAATTTTTTTTTGCTCATGCTCAAAACCTTTGGAACACTGGACAGACGCGCTCAGCACCTGAGCTACCAGGGTGGTTCAAAGTCACCACCACATATTTTCTTTGTGTTGACCAATATGGATTGTTTTGACGTGGGGACGTCTCTGAAAAAGTTATGTTTTAAGCCAAGGCAGTGACGTAGCTTATATAGGTCACTGGCCAAGGGCAATATAACTTTTTATATACAAACAGACAGACTCACAGATAGGCAGACAAACAGGTAGTCAGTCATATATATTATGCCGTGCTTGAGCTCACAGACCTCATATCATTGTCTGTCGATGGACTGTTTCCAAACTGTCAGTGAACTGTATATGTATATTTCAAGTGTCTCACTTCCTGCAAACAAGCCATAGCAAACATAAGTTAGTCTACGCTGGTCTATTTTATGTGGATATGATAACGTTTTATGCCTCATAGCTTTGGTTATGAAGCTACTGACTGGCTTTGAGGCATTTGGTCCTCCTGTAAAAGATTTCGCACTTGGAGTCAGAGTTGTCATTTTGGATGGAGCCTCCATTGTTCAGATACTTAAAGGTTTAGGGGCTAGCACTGTTCAGTGAGCAGTATACAAACGATGTTTTTAAAATGTTTCGTAATATCCACTTTTTGTGCAGTTGATAGAGTGGATTTAGTGTGTGGCACATGTTAGGCGGACAGTTTAAAAGTATCAACAAGGGAAAAACGAGGAGACGGCATCCACCGGCGGGTCAGTCCGTCAAATAACTGTCGTGCGGAAAAACTGGCAAGATTGCTTGTGAGAAGATGACAATTAGTTATTTCATTATCTTGTCAACTGCTGTGTTTCCTGGACATAAGATATGCCAACTAAGAAACAGTTACCACAGATTAAGATCAGGTGTTGCACAGGGAGAGTGTGACAATACTCTAGAGAGAACCCTGCACTTTACGGGAGAAGAAGCTCCGTCTTAGTGTGCCCAGCTTGCGATATGCCTTCATTTGCGCCTTGTTTACATGAGGAGGCAGATACAAGAATATTCGCTCGTGCCACAGAAGCAGCTAAAAGGCCTGACTAGAAAATAAGCAGTTGCGCTGTTGATACTGATGTAGTATCTCTGGTCATGCATGTGATGCAACAGTTGTGAGTGGATGAACTGCAGGGTTGGCAAAAATCGCTGTCTATCGTTGGTGTGAAATCAAATTGTCTTGCTTTTTTTATTCACTTACAGGGTGCAATAAGTAATAGATAAAGGATTCTTTTCCTAGGCTTTCTTGCTTAAACCACGAGGTGGGCGTAGCCAACCGAGCGGTTTAAGCAGAAAGCCGAGGAAGAATCCTTTATCTAGCTTGTAGTATAGCACAGGCGCAAATAAACACGTGTTAATGACAACTGGCGAAATTTACATTCGCTCCTCCCTGCATATGGCCTAAGCTGTCAATTATATTACATTTACCTACAGGTTAATTTGTCACTATTAAGAAGTTCCCGCCTACATCGCTGTTTAACTAAAATTGGAAGTTAGAGTACGGTTTAAAGCTCTTCCTTCGTCGTTATTCTAGGGTGTCTGATTTAAACATCAGTAAAGATCAAAGAAAAAAGCATCGGCCATACTACAATACATCCTTTCTCCTTGGTCGTGGAAAATGGTGGGTAAACTGGAACAGCTGTAACTGGGATATTTTGTAGAAATGAATTTTCTCCCTGAAAAGCCACCTACAGATAACCTCTGCACCATTGAACAATTCATCACAGTACTGTATGGTAGAACAAGAAAGCATCTACATGAACATAGACATGGCTAGATAACATTTGTTTACCAAAAAGGTTTGTTTGATGAAATGATAGCCCTTACGAAAGTGGCTTTGTACCAGCACAGTTTAAAGGCAACATATCAAGGCTCATCTGTTAGGGTCAGTACTAGAACAGGGTAAATGATTACCAAGTCCAGTGAACTGTGATGGATAGAACTAGACACTGGAATGTACAGTTCACTGTGGACCACCATACCACAAGCATCAATATCTTCTCTTGACCTTGTGAGATATGGCTGTCTTCAAGGTTGCAGAATTAGAAAATGCAGCTCTCCAGTGTACGACCCTATGTGCCGGTGGTGGCAACTTTGAACATAAATTTCTGTAAATTGATAATTGTTTTTAAAATTGGTAATGTTAAATGACTGAAAATCCATTGAGAAGGCTGTGTCATATCAGCTTACATACAGATCTTGGTTAAATGTCACTTTGAAAGTGTATACGCTTGTATATAAGATCAAGGTGATCTTGTCATCTTGGCTCAGGTGCCAAATAACCAAAAATAAGCGTATAACAATGCATGGACATAAGTCCAAAATGCAGTCAAACAATCTTCAGCAAACTCCATAACATGATTTACAATCGAAGTTACATCACGGTATGTAGTCATTCATGAACATGATGGGTAAATCATGCATGTCCCCAGCATAACAAGAGAAATTCATTCATGTCAAATGTTGGGCTAGAGAACCACTGCACTCGAACAGCATGGTCATCTCGGTGTGGCTGCTGTCGATGAGGGCACAAAATATACCGATTAAGTGTACCTGGCTGTTATAAAGGGTCATATTTTTTGCCAATTTTTACTTTTGAACATATTCTGTGCTTATTATTGTCACTTATATATATATCCAGCTGTGTATCTGATTAACAAAGATTCATGTGAGTTAAGCGTTAGTCAATACAGCCCCTGAGTTATGCCATAAAGGTGATATTTTTTTCCTGAAAAAAAAGGATGGAAGGCGTTTTTGTTTATGTTCTGGAATATATGCTTAATTTAGTTAGTTTAGATAAAACGCAAAATATTAGTAATTTAATGCCCAAAAGTTCGAAATCTGAGGGCAGGGCATTTTGAAGGTTATTCAAGTGAAACTGGTTTAAACCATTCAGTTAGATACTTTTACTGACCGTTCCAAGGCGGTACTTCTTTGGTGGACCATTTGTGTTATTTCTGTATTGTGTTTGTCATGCTTTTGCGTCTGCTCATTTCTGGCTTGTGGTCACCTGCTGGGAAAGGGTGGCCCCTTGGCTCTCGTTTGTGGTATTAAATTGTGTGGTTGTTACTTTCTCATTTGGTATCCTGGGTCAGGTGTGGTACTTGATTGTATCGATTCCAGATCTTTGCCCCTTTCTTACTTTCATACTGTATGCATAGTACTACATATATCAGCTGTTCTGGTCCAGTGATCAGGTCATAGATTGCATACAAACTGATTTTATTTAGACCCTCGACTACTAGTACAATGCCCTTGACTACTCATATTTTCCGTACAGCTACAAAATGGTTTGCAATTTCACAAAAAATTAACAGAAATCTGTAAAACATTCTATTCATTCACTTATCTGTATTCTTCATTATGTGATGCCATTAAATCATTTATAATGACTAAAATAGTGTCTCTTTTATCTGTGAACACATTTCATACACATAAAAAAATCATACTGGCTATCCAGAAATTGGCTGGTACTTAGCTAGTTTTAAAATTTAAAGGCTCCAATTGTCCCAGAATGGACTACAATACCTGAGTGATAATTGCAACTGAAATCATCATCACGAAAATTAATAGCTGTAAAGAACAAGCTCATAGAATGGATTGCAGTAAACCAAAGTAATATAGTGTGTGCCCTTATCGACTGCAACCGACCCGCGACGACTGCACTTTTCTAGTACAGTGGGTATCTAGCGTGAATGCATACGCAGCAAAACTTATTGGATAAATGATTGTGCAGAAACACATTTATTTCCCAGTCAAAAGATATAAGTAGTCCATTTATTCAATGGTTTCTACCGTTTTGACATCATTAAATGAGATAACCGGAAGTATTAGTTAGTTTGCGCATGCGTAATTATGGAAACTATTTTAAAATATATTTGTTTATGTCTTTTAGGACATCTAGAGATATAGTGGGTTGATTTTTTACCATGTTAAACGCAAGTATTGGTCTGTGTAGTCAAGTGAGACCAAATTTTCTATAACTGAAGTGTATTTTGCCTTGCTCATGCGCAGAGGAAAATTGTCGAAGTGGTTCTATATCTAAATATCATCAGCTCACCAACCTTAACAAGTGGGGGACGTTTCATGCTTGTATCCAGAATAGCACAATCTTGGCTCTTAGCCGCCTAGCTATAATCAGTCTTGTAAAACTTCTTTTTAGAGGCTGCTTAAGACAGGTTTTATCGTACAGCGAAAACTCTTTAAACTGACACTCTTTATAACAGGAAAATTCTCAACAACGGCAGCTCAGCAGTATTTACACAAAAATATACCAGTTTATATACCAGTTTAGCTTGAATTTGAGTTCACTACAACAGGAATTCAATTTGTTTGATTTGTTTCTTTAAGTCCCATCAACAATCTTTTAGTTATATAGGGATGGGTCTTCCTGGGTTGAATCAGTACGAAGCTAGGATTAATGTTCTTGCTCAAGGACACAACACAGTGATGCCGGTGAAGCTAAAACCCGGGGCCCCTCGGTTTCGGGTCAAGCACTCTACCACTGAGCCACTGCGCTCCCTTGAAATTCAATTTAACGTCAAATGATTTAGGGACAAAAACTGTGGTAGTAAAGAAGGTAGACTGTAGCAGTAAAAACTCACTACTGGCACAGGTTTAGATAAAGACATATTTTCAGCGTGAAATTGTAAATATGTTCTTACCGATAAAAATTTAATGTATGTTTTGGGTGCTCAAAAGAACCGTCTCATTGAGACAGTTATTTTGAGTACCCACAACATATGTTTTGGATGAGAAATAAGAAAATTATTTTTCTGTTACGCACTCTTAACTAAAAGCTTGTACCGGTGTTGTTTTTTCCATTCAGACGGCAGAAGGAGAGAGACTAGCACGAGTATCCTACTCTACCATACACAGTGTCAACATAGGCACCAAGACTGCCAAAGAACGACAGCAGAAGAAAGGAAATGTGAATGATGACTTGTGGGATACACTGAGGCGCCACCTACGCTGGATGCAGCTGGATAAAACACGGAGATTCTCACAGGAAATGGTGAAGAGGGCTTACAGGCAGTTGATTCTTGAAGAGGACAAGGTGAAACAAAATTAGGGAAGGGGGGAGATATTTTTATCCTAAATACTTGACTAAATACAGTAATTTCTAAAATCTCATTGAGCCGCTGTGGTGCAGTTGATAAACCACTCGCCTTGAAAAAAATAGTTGTAAATCAAGGATCTCCAGCTCCACCATTCCTGATGAGACTTTATCCTTGCTTTATCTCCTTGTTATATCTTGATTTATATGTTTTAGGAGATGATGCATTGATAAGTTAGGGGTCTTTCATGCAAACCAAATATCTATGTGTCTTGATCCACATCTGAATTAAGGGTGAGGTTGGCGCCGTTAAACCGGTTTAAGCCCTCCAGTAAAATATTTTACTGACCGTTCCAAGGCGGTACTTCTTTTGTGGATCTTTTATGTTTTTGTTCTGTCTTGTGTTTGCTATGTTTTGTGCGCGTCTGTTTATATGTGCTTTGTGGTCACCTGCTGGGAAAGGGCTGACCTCTTGGCTCTCGTTTGTGGTGTCTTCTGTGAGTTTGTCACTTTCCCATTGGTATCCTGGGTCAGGTGTGGTACTTGATTGTATCGATTCCTGATCTTTGCACCATTACTTACTTTTAAGCTGTGGCCCCATCTCCATATTATGACCTTAGCTGTTGGTGGGATGTTAAACACAAACACATACACAATTCTTTAATATCTTAAATTTTGATAGCTTGAAAACGCCTCCCTCAACCCAGGGATATGGAAATAGCAAAATTTCATACTTGCCCAAAGACAATTAATGGCCATTAGGTGCTTGCCCTTGGAATTTTACTTCATGTTCAGTGAACTTAGCTTACCCCTAACTGTGCTGAAACCAAATGTAAACTCTTTTGAAATCAGTATGAAATATTCAAGCCAGCTGATCAGGATTAACAATGTTTTCTGCTTTTTCTGTGTTTATTACTTTTATAGCAAACAGTGCAGATCCTGTGGAAATACCACTGTGTAACCACATTTCATCTGGGTCTTCGCTGGTTGCTAAAGTACCTGTTTGCAGGTATCCGAAATGAAACGGGTTAAAAAAATGTGTGTGTTTTTAAATACATACACACAGTGCACTTATTAGAGCAATTATGGTAATTTCAACCTGCAAAACTTGCAATGAACATTGGATAATCCCAATAAAATACAGCTAAGCAGGAGTGAAGATTCTACATGGCACACATAAGTACAGACCTCAAGATAAGAAGGTTTATAAAAAAAACCTTCTTTTTTTTTCTCGGCCAAAACATGTTGTGGGTGCTTAAAAGAACTGTCTCAAAGACACTTCCTCAAAACAAATGTTTCAACTAATAAGACAAGTGATAAATAATAACTTTATGTCAAAGCAATTTTGCTTCTCTTGACCTGTCATGGATGTTCATCATGTAATTTTTCCTTTTATAGAGTTCAAGAGGAAACAGAGCCACAGAGGAAGAACATTTCCTAACTATGGCCAAGATACATAACTCTTTATCCAGGTAAGATATTTCCTTTAAATATCCAAGTATTAGGAAACTAGCCCCCGTTGTGCAGTCTTATAAGCAACCTTCTGAAAAGGTTCATTTTCCAGTCTGGCAGCATTCTTTTGAAGAGAATTTTCTATCATACATCAGTTGATTCAAGATACTGGCATATAGATGTTTACTGAGCCATTTAGGCCTGACTATGTTACACCGACCGCCTTGCCATATATTGAGATCCATATTCACCACACAATTCATCAAAGATCTGCCGTGTATTAAGCCTGGTACTGAATTTTGCCCTTTGCCCCCTGGGAATTTACTTTGTGTTTTCTGCTAATTTTTTTCAAAATCAACTTTTCTGAAAAATTCTTTCAAGGATACCATCTAAGTGTCAAACAGATTGGCTCCAGATCAGGCTCGACATTTTGTGGAGCCTGATCTGGGTCCAGTCTGTTTGCAAAGGTTATCAGCAGACGACACTAGAAGGTACTTACAGATTTCATCCTTTTTATCTATTTTGCCATGAGACAAGTAAAACTGGTCAGTGTGTTTGATTGCATGTATTTCAATTTGAAATATCTTAGACATTTTTTAAAGAGCCATTCACATAAAATAAACGGATATCGTTGGTTATAGGACTTACTATTCAAGTGCAGGGAACCATTTTTCAAACATAACTGGGAACAAACTACATTAGCCCATTACTATTGAAAGAACTTTTTTTTCAGAATCTTGTTAATAACTAAATGAGAGTAGGGTTTTATGGAGTTTGCTACAAAATATATAAAGGGCTATGTGCGTTAAGGGGCTAATTTGGCCCCCTCTGGAGCCAAAAAACTGAAATGCTTTTCACCAATTCATTTTGATTGGTTTATTAGAAGAATTATAAGTGTAAAAATTTGGGGTTTATTTAAATTTTACCGTTGCGATGGTAACAAACATGGCTGACAAAATAGGCTTAAAATAGAGAAATTGTTATTTAGGACAAAATTTCAGGCTTTTTAGAGACCGATTTTTTAAGAATTAGATATCGACACAGCTAAATACCAAAATACCCTTTTAATATGTTGTGTGTGGTAATTCTCATCTTCTATTAAAATATCTTTTGGTATTTGCTCGTGCTCTATGTTAATTTCTCTATTAAACCTCACAAATTTGCTCCAAAATGGTCAATTTCCTATTTTCAGCCTATTTGGAGGCCATTTTTGTTACCATAGCAAGGGTAAAAGTCGAAGTAATTCAAAACTTTTACACTTTTGTTATTGATCTGATAAACTAATAAGAACAAATTGGTTATAAAACAATTTTTATATTTTAGCCTCATAGGGGAGCCCAAAAAGCCCCATAAAATATAATGCACATAGCTCTTTGAACTTCAGAATGTAATTGGTATTTCCTCCAAATGTTTAGTAACACGGATACTCAGTCTTGGCTTGACTGATTGAGGAATACTACTGTAAAACTGATGATTTTTCAGACGTGATAGTCAGACCTCGATTGCTGGTTACAACAGTAAACCAGACCATGTGTTGGGTTCTTTACCACCATTCTTACATGCTACAGCAGTAACAGAGATGTCAGAGAAACTTCTTAATCTAGTAAGTCAACTTTTTAGCTCACCTGAGCCAAAGGCTCATGGGTGAGCTAATAGTATACCAGTCACTGTTGTCCATCCATCTGTTAACATTTTCATACATCTTCTCCTCTGAAACCGCTTGGCCAATTAAACTCAAATTTCATATGGAGACTCCTTTGGACGCGGGAATAAAGTTTGTTAAAATGGTCCTGGTCACATGACCAAGATGGCCGCCACGCCCATATACGGTAAAAACCCTTTAAAATTCTGCTTCTACGGAACCAAAAGGCCTATGACCTTTGGACTTGGTATGTAGCATTGGGAATGTGAGGCCTACCATGTTTGTCTAAATGATGATCCTAGGTTGAACTTGACCTACTTAACTTCAAGGTCGTAGTTTGCTTCCTAATGCATTTAAATGGGAAATTTTTTGAAAAGTTAAATTTTTGAATACTGTTGAAGCCAAGGTCATTATTTTCTCTAGATATGTTAAACTTAATGAGACAATGGCTATATATAAGTTCCAAATTTCAAGGTTGACCTTTGACCTTTCAGCTTTGGTCGCTCATATTGGAGTCCCATCAATATATTAAAACATAGTTTTCTCACAAACCATTGACCCAATTAAACTCAAATTTCATGTGAAGACTCCTTATGATAGGTTAGCCAAAATTTATTCAAATTGTTCTGGTCACATAACCAAGATGGCCACCACACCCATTTATGGTAAAAACCCTTTAAATACCTTCTCTGGAACCAAAGGGACTTGGTATGTAGCATTGGAGATGTGGGCCCTACCAGGTTTGCACATTGGATGAGTCTAGGTTGACCTTGACCTATTTTATGGCAAGGTCAAATTTGATTCCTAATGCATTTATATGGGAAAATCTTGAAATGCTCATTTTTTCTATAATTGTTTTAGCCGAAATCATAATACTTGCGAGAAATGTTTAAAGGGTTCCAGAAATGAATTTGATACTTATTGTCCTTAATCTATTTATCATTCCACACCTATTGCCAGTGGAAGAATTTCAGAAAACATCTGCTCTTGCTTGTAAAATCAATAAATAATCTGAGTTTACCTCTTCGGACATTTTCGCCTGCATTCTAATGTACTACGTAATAGAGGCCACACAGGTAGCTGTCTGCTACAGTGTCTATACATGATTCAGCAATTTTGATAAGTACACTGAGCTTTTGGTGGATTAAAGGATTGATTAATAATTAGTACATGAAAGTTCTGGTGAAACTTTAAAAATGCGCAAGCTAATCTGAGTCATGGCACATGCGATAAGTGACAAAATTGCATGTACTGACACATATATACATGTAGATAAATGATATACACTTCAAGTATATTTGGGCCGGTAGACCAGACCTTATACTTACATCCGTAGCGCATCTTCGCAAAAGGCTAAGCGAAAGGTTGTGGGGGTCTTGAAGGTGAGGACTTGGTGTGGGGCAGGGGTAAGTGTGCTAGTCTGTACACGAGGAGCAGCGTTTGAGATGGATTGGCGGAAGTTTGGGGTGTTTCAGTAGCAATGATACTACGATATTACACACAATTTTCTCTGCGCCTGCATGCACTACATGTACTGATATGGTATACTCAAAGGAACTAGAGCGTGACGTTACAACTATCGCGATGGCGAAGGCAATGCTGTGCCTGAAAACTTTGGCATTTATTCCTTAACAGAACATGATCGGTTCGATTTTTTTATGTCCGAAGGACGCATAAGGGCTGTCATGCACAGGCCATGTGTAAAATGCTCTTGCTCTGAGCTAAAACTGGTAAAACATCTGCATACTTTCTTCGTTTTGACATAAAACTGAAGAAATTCCGTTCTGGGTTCGAGTTGGTTACGGTTCTCATCTCAAAGCAAAGCTTTTTTCAACTTTGTGTTTGGCCTGTTTAGCAAGGTAAATCATATCTACATGGAATAGCATTGCCGGATTTTTACATAGTTAGCTCATTCTTTTACAAAAAGTCAAAAGAAGCGAGAGTACCTACCTTTGTTTTGCTTTTTTGTGACAATGCCACTAGCGCAAAACGTCCCGGATGTGACGAAGGAATTGCCCTTTTTGTATTTTAAGGGACAATAGGTAGAAAGTTCTCATCTATAACACATATCTGTCATGATTATCCGCGCAGACTGATCAGCGCCTTTTTCTTCCCTTTTGGAAAGCATAATAAATAAACTTGCTACAAACACAATTCCAATATTCTTGCGAGTCTCTGTAGCTGAGGAGACTGGCTTGATTCCAGCTTTGTCACCTATCCTGGAAGACAGGCTTTGTTTCATCGGGGCTCAATTATGATTTTTACCAGTAAATGTAGCCATAAAAGATCACACCCTTCAAGCGAGTCAATTTATGATATTTTACATGCATGTGCAGATATCTAGTGGGCATCGAAATATAAGATTTGGCATGATCCTTCATCTAAGTGCAATTTCTGAATTATCAAGCAG
Source organism: Loripinus fragilis (assembly GCA_964019695.1). Classification (NCBI taxonomy): domain Eukaryota; kingdom Metazoa; phylum Mollusca; class Bivalvia; order Lucinida; family Lucinidae; genus Loripinus; species Loripinus fragilis. The sequence goes on from CAXHUL010000523.1 coordinate 32,820, forward strand.
TGAAGTGTCTGTGCGTATGCTTGTCCGAGCCTTCTCTGCTCGCATTATGCAGTATTCACCTTATTACAACCAGGCAACCACCAATTTAGCATTTTGCCTACTGGCGATGTTGTCTGCTAATGGCAAACATTTTGGACCCAGATCAGGACCGAGAGAAGATCTGGACTGACAGAGCATCGGTAGCTATCTGGATCTAAATTGTTTGACAATCTGAAGGAGTTCCTGATATATTTTTTCAAAAACGAGATATAGAGAAAATTCAGCAGACGACAAAAAAATCATGAAAATTTCTCCAGTAAGCGGCGTGTTATTAAAATAGAAAACAGATTTATCCTGATGAAAGATAATAATGAGAAAGCTTATCAGGATCTACCATATAGATGTGAAACTAAAAGGGGTAAAGTAAAACCGAGCAGTCAGTGTTATGTGTCCTGTTTTGTGATGGTGATTGTTCATTAGCCCTTTTCTCCAGTTTCTCTCTCTCCATTGTTTGCAGATGGCTCAAACATATATGGTTGGATATCCATATTAAAACTCCCATCTGGTATAATCACAAATTCTTGTTCAACTTCATCCATTATAAAAATAAGATAACACAAGTTTCTGCCTAAGATTCCACTCTCATCAATTAGGTCAGAGCTTTATCTCCCAGCTGTCGGAATCTTCCAGCTATTTTTAGCAGCAGCATAAATACCTTGATTTTACACAGTGATTAATTGCTTTCTAGACATTATAAAGAGATGGGGTTTTCACCAAAAGAAATTATTCTTTGATCTTGATCCAATTATTATACAATCAAATGCATTCCTTGTCTCCTTTAACCTAATGAGCCAATGGTTTTATATAAGTACCTAATGTCAAGCTGAACTGTGACCTTTTACCACATACCTATCTAAACATCTTTTTCTCAGAAATCACTAGGCTGTTTGATGGAGTATTCATTAGATTATTTTAGGTCACTTGACCAAAATTGCCACTACCCCCATGTATGGTAAAACAAAATATGTTTCATTATAAGCCGTAGTTGACCTAGACCTATTTCAACATTATTAAGGAGATCAGGTGAGTGCTTCAGGACCTTCAGGTCCTCTAGTTTACTTTTACCGTGCAAGAAGCAGGTAGACAAATAGATAGTTAATAAAAGGAAATTTGGCGATATAGCTGTCATGTACTTATACACAGGTATTTTAATAATGAAAGGCAGCTTAGTGTGTTGTAAAGAGGCAAGGACAATGGACATGATACTTGATCAGTGTAAATTTCACAATAGCAATCCTTATTGTTTCAATAACACATGATGATGTTACAAAAGAAAAGTGTTCAAAATTTTCATTGTCTGCGCAGGGGCGATACTAGAAGGATCAACGTGTCTGCTAATGCACATCACGACTGAAAAATGGGTTTTGTATTAATATGCGGTATGCATTACTCAAAACACTACGTTAAAAAAGGGGCAAACACTGAATGGCTGGCTATAAATAATCCTTTTGTGGAGACATCAAGTAACCTTTTGGGCAGCTTAACAATAACAATGATCGGTATTACAGTATTTAACGACAGAATGATAAGATTTTCTACACTAAAACATTTTTGAAAACATTTGGCACATGGTCAGGTCAAAAAAGCAGGTTTCAGTGACATGTGATGACGCAGATTGATAACAAGTTTGAATCAACCAATTGTGAGAACCACATAATTTGGTGAAGCATTTGGTAAACAAGTATGTCGCATGTACCCACAATGCTTAAATCAGATAGGTCAGTATGTGATGTGCATTTCCCCTATCATAAGATAATGCGAAACTTTTAAACATTTACCATAATATCTCTAATTTAATTGGCTGTTGCTATCTGTGAAATGACTGACAGCTCTTGTCAGTTTTGTGACCATGCTGCTTATGGTTTAGATCAGGTCTGTAGTCCAATCTAATCAGACAGCAGCTAAGCTTCGTCCACTCATATAGCTAGTTGCTGCTGGGAGTCCAGGAATCCTGCCATTAAACTGTTAGAACAGGGGACGATAAATTAAATCCCTGATTGACTTTAAACAAAATTATGAAGAAATACGAGGTGTGATAAAAAAAGTACCAGGCCTCATATGCGTTGGTGAGATTCATTGAATTAAAATCTTTGTCAGTCAGTCATTTGATCTCATTGAAGGTCATTGGGAGTGTGAAAAGCATGCGGTCATGTTTGATTACTTATGTAAAGCACTTTTAAGATAGGAGGGTGCGACACATTTGCAAAATGGAGAAATTTAGAATCAGAGCGTTATCAAGTACTTCTGTAAGAAAGGAATGCCTCCCAAGGAAATTCACAAAGCCTTCATCGAAACCCTTGGGAAGGAGTCTCCTTCTTATAGCTCAGTGAAAAAATGGACAGCAGAGTGTAAGAATGGGAGGTCTGGCTGCCCCAAAGATGCCACCACTGATGAAAATGTCATGGTTGTGCACACCCTGGTTATGTGTGATAGGAGGCGAGACCTGTGAAGCATAGCTAGCGAAGTGGGCATTAGTGTTGGGGCAGTACCATCAATCCTAACCAACATCTTAGGTATGTCAAAGGTTTCATCAAAATGTGTGCCGCGAATATTGACCAATGATCAGAAAAGAATTCGGCTCGATACCTCTAGGTATCTCCTGTCCAAATGAGATATGGGTTCACCACTTTGAACCAGAGTCAAAAATGCAGAGCAAACAATGGAAGCATCCTGGCTCACCGCCTCCTCAGAAATGTAAGAGGGTTCATTCAGCAGGAAAGGTGATGGCCTCAATCTTTTGGGATAGTCAAGGGGTGATCATGATTGATTATCTTGAGCAAGATCGCACGATAAACGTTTCATATTATGCAGGGGAATTGAGGTGGCTACGCCATGAAATCGCAAGAAAGAGGAGAGGAAAACTGACTTGCGGTGTTCTGCTCTTGCAGGACAATGCCGCTGCCCACACGTTACCAGTTTCCATGACTGCTGCCACAGAATAAGAATTTGAAATCCTTCCTCATCCGTCATATTCTCCTGATATGGCTCCATCTGACTTCTACCTGTTCCCAAAATGAAATCCCATCTTCGTGGTACACAGTATGGAAGCAATGCAGGCGTCATAGAGGCAGTAAACAAGTACTTAGTGGACCAGGAAAAGTCCTATTTTGAAGGGATAAGAAAGCTCGGTCAGAGATAGGCAAGGTGCATTGCCTTGAAGGGAAGTTATATTGAAAAGTAATGGTCAAATTTTCATTCCCTGGTAGCCCAAAGTACGAGGGGCCGAGAACTTTTTGATCATCCCTCATATGGCCCCTGTTTAATTTTTTTTTTTTTGAATGGGTACTCCCTTATTGACATGCATATGGGTTTAGGCCACAATCTTGAAAAGCACAGTTTCTAGTTTGATTCATATTTGAGTATTTTACCAATTCTTATCATAGCAAGCTATGGAAAAATTGCACATTAAAACCGGAGAAAACATTTTTGAAAACATTTGGCACATGGTCAGGTCAAAAAAGCAGGTTTCAGTGACATGTGATGACGCAGATTGATAACAAGTTTGAATCAACCAATTGTGAGAACCACATAATTTGGTGAAGCATTTGGTAAACAAGTATGTCGCATGTACCCACAATGCTTAAATCAGATAGGTCAGTATGTGATGTGCATTTCCCCTATCATAAGATAATGCGAAACTTTTAAACATTAACCATAATATCTCTAATTTAATTGGCTGTTGCTATCTGTGAAATGACTGACAGCTCTTGTCAGTTTTGTGACCATGCTGCTTATGGTTTAGATCAGGTCTGTAGTCCAATCTAATCAGACAGCAGCTAAGCTTCGTCCACTCATATAGCTAGTTGCTGCTGGGAGTCCAGGAATCCTGCCATTAAACTGTTAGAACAGGGGACGATAAATTAAATCTCTGATTGACTTTAAACAAAATTATGAAGAAATACGAGGTGTGATAAAAAAAGTACCAGGCCGCATATGCGTTGGTGAGATTCATTGAATTAAAATCTTTGTCAGTCAGTCATTTGATCTCATTGAAGGTCATTGGGAGTGTGAAAAGCATGCGGTCATGTTTGATTACTTATGTAAAGCACTTTTAAGATAGGAGGGTGCGACACATTTGCAAAATGGAGAAATTTAGAATCAGAGCGTTATCAAGTACTTCCGTAAGAAAGGAATGCCTCCCAAGGAAATTCACAAAGCCTTCATCGAAACCCTTGGGAAGGAGTCTCCTTCTTATAGCTCAGTGAAAAAATGGACAGCAGAGTGTAAGAATGGGAGGTCTGGCTGCCCCAAAGATGCCACCACTGATGAAAATGTCATGGTTGTGCACACCCTGGTTATGTGTGATAGGAGGCGAGACCTGTGAAGCATAGCTAGCGAAGTGGGCATTAGTGTTGGGGCAGTACCATCAATCCTAACCAACATCTTAGGTATGTCAAAGGTTTCAGCAAGATGTGTGCCGTGAATATTGACCAATGATCAGAAAAGAATTCGGCTCGATACCTCTAGGTATCTCCTGTCCAAATGAGATATGGGTTCACCACTTTGAACCAGAGTCAAAAATGCAGAGCAAACAATGGAAGCATCCTGGCTCACCGCCTCCTAAGAAATGTAAGAGGGTTCATTCAGCAGGAAAGGTGATGGCCTCAATCTTTTGGGATAGTCAAGGGGTGATCATGATTGATTATCTTGAGCAAGATCGCACGATAAACGTTTCATATTATGCAGGGGAATTGAGGTGGCTACGCCATGAAATCGCAAGAAAGAGGAGAGGAAAACTGACTTGCGGTGTTCTGCTCTTGCAGGACAATGCCGCTGCCCACACGTCACCAGTTTCCATGACTGCTGCCACAGAATAAGAATTTGAAATCCTTCCTCATCCGTCATATTCTCCTGATATGGCTCCACCTGACTTCTACCTGTTCCCAAAATGAAATCCCATCTTCGTGGTACACAGTATGGAAGCAATGCAGGCGTCATAGAGGCAGTAAACAAGTACTTAGTGGACCAGGAAAAGTCCTATTTTGAAGGGATAAGAAAGCTCGGTCAGAGATAGGCAAGGTGCATTGCCTTGAAGGGAAGTTATATTGAAAAGTAATGGTCAAATTTTCATTCCCTGGTAGCCCAAAGTACGAGGGGCCGAGAACTTTTTGATCATCCCTCGTATGGCCCCTGTTTGATTTTTTTTTTTTTGAATGGGTACTCCCTTATTGACATGCATATGGGTTTAGGCCACAATCTTGAAAAGCACAGTTTCTAGTTTGATTCATATTTGAGTATTTTACCAATTCTTATCATAGCAAGCTATGGAAAAATTGCACATTAAAACCGGAGAATCAATGGAGGTTGACCTCCATTGATTCTCTGGTTTTAATGTGCACTGTTTCCATAGCTTGCATATTGCTTCTTTTCCAGACCAAAGAAATATTGAGTAAACATCTAATGTTGTATTTACGAAAGGATTCCAAGGTGAAAGCCAATAATGTTGCCAAAGAATATATTAATTGTCAGGTAGGTATTTTTAACCCTTTTAATACCAATGGAATTTTCCATAAAGTTTGATACAGTTATGTCAGGATGGTCCGTTGTAATTGGACACGACAAAACAAGATTCAAACAAAGTGAGATTCAAACCAGCCTGCTCAGCTACAGAGACTAGCTAGAAAATTAATTATTTCGCTTGAAGCAAGTTTGAATATTTAACTTTCCAATAAGCGAATAAAAAAGGCACTGATCAGTCTGCGCGGATGCACAGCCTGGTCTGCGCCTTTGTTGTTCGCTAACTCACGAAGACAGGTTTTCTCGCTTTGAGGCCCATTTATTAAGTGTTAACATGTACAGGTTATAATTTCAAAAACATTATTGGATTTCATTTTCTGAGGATTAATTTTGTCTTAGCAAACAGTGCAGACCCTGATGAAATGTTGCCTTATGATTTTTATAACAGCATATGAATTTCCTTGTTAAAACTTAGGTTTTTGCTAGTGTTAATATTGTGTGCACTGTTTTTATGCAAATTTTTTGTAATAATAATATAAATACCTTTATGCTTATTTTCTGTGATGAATTATGATATTTCTCTCAGTTTGTAGTACGACACTTGTCTTTTTGACCACAGTGGAGACATAATCCATATAAATATTTTGACGTCTGTGAGGGTTGAACTCACGAATGTGGCATGCGCACCAAGCACTGCAGTGCTAGGTGCGCACACCGCATTCGTGGGTTCAACCCTCACAGATGTAAATACTTTTATATTGTACATTATACAGAGCCAGCAGAGTCGACAGTTATGCCATTTGTTGTGGAGTTTGAGAGGAAATGATATCATTAGCACAACTACAGACAGTCTTGGGTCAGACACTGTCTTTGCCAGCTCATCAGCATATGATGTTGAAACGCTACCCTGTCTGTGAGTACATAGCAAACTTGTCAGTTTTAATTTACAGTAAAACTTGTCTTAAGTGGCCACTCAAAAGGAAGACCAAAATTGTTTTTATGTCGGATTATTGCTTAATGCAGGTCAAAAGTATTACAGAATGCTCCATTGGGAGCATTCTGCAATACTTTTGACCTTCATTAAGCTACCATTGGCTATTAATTAAGACCTTTGTTTTATATTTATATTTGGTAAATAAATTGTGGACCATTTGGGCCAGAATCCCTCACCTGGATGATACTGATCATTAATGCTATACAGTAAAACCTGTGTAAAACAGCAACTCTCAAAAAGAACAAAAATTGGTTTTCAAGACAGATTATCGCTTAATGCAGGTCAAAAGTATTGCAGAATGCTCCAAGGGAAGCACTCTGCAATACTTTCGACCTTAATTAAGCTTCCATTTGTCATTAAGATCTTTGTTTTTTCAATTTTTGAGTGGCCTCTTAAAGGGGACATATCAAGGTTTTTCATTTTTCATTGCAAATTCCTTTTATATGTCGGATTTTATGTATTTATTAAGAACCCAGATCATTTTCCACAATGTTCAGCAATAAAATGAGTATAATCATCATTTTCTTTAAGCTTGTGCGCTTTGTCCATAAAATATCGACTCGCTTACTTCCCTTGAATTAGTTACTTCCCTTTGCTATCGGAGTGTCCTGATGACGTCACAGAGGCAGTTTATGAAGGACTGTTAGTATAGAATCGTGTTGGATTCCGATATTTTTTTTTGAATATTCCCGCATGAAGAAGGGTTTATGTGTTGCAAATATCACACTGCAATACGCACTCTGATCAGTGGGTCCGCTCTCAATGAAATTGTGGATAGATTTTTTTGTGTTTTAGTGAATTGAATGCCCTACGATAACCTATTTTAGCAGGCTCAGAGAAATTGGAAATCTCAGAGACAATTGAAATTCAAACGATTACGCGTATATACGCACGAAACAGTTGTGAAAGGATTTGTAAACCTGAACATCAAGTTATCTTAAGTGGGACTAGAGCCTAGCAGAGCGGCTAAACTTTGCTCTGCTCCTGCTTAATTTTGCTCTGCTCCTTCATCACTGACTATGTTCTTAAGGTTCATCGAGACTGTGCGCAGATTCTGATCATTAGTATTTAAATCTCATGAGCTCGCTTTTTCTGTGTTTATCGAAATCGTATCATGAACGCATAAATTATTAGTTTATATTCTTGTAGAAAACATAAAAAAGGGTTCTACACTGCACCAGAATTTGAATTTCGCATCGAAAACTAAAAGGCCAGTCTATCTTTCCTTCCTGATATGACATCATTTTGCCATACATGTAGAATTCCCAGGTCACATGCAGAAACAGCAACAAATGAGATTGAATACAAAAATCAATAGGTTGTCAATCTTCATGTACAATCCTCGGGCCCACATGCGCATCATCTATATAAGCCACCATGCGCGGATCCAGAAAGTTTTGCCAAACTCTGACTTTTTTTTTTGATGAGGGGAAAGACTACCCAAATAGCACTTAAAGCGGGCCATCATTGGCCCGCCAGCGAAACGCCATTTCAATGGCGTCTCGCTGACCGGAACGGGCCGATGATGGCCCAACATTGAATGCTGGCTTGGTAGCTTTTTGAATTCCAGCGGATCCGGACCAGTATTGCTAAGAAACCCTTTATTTTTGTAATTCAGTTTCAGGGGGGGGGGGGGTCCGGACACCCTGTCCCCCACCCCTCTGGATCCGCGCATGAGCCACGAAGTTTTGGTATTTAGGCCTATTCTTAAAGGACTCCTTCATACAAGGTTGCACGGCCATCTACAGTGGGGCAAGTGGCATGAGCCGTCATTGACGTCCCCAGTTAACATATAAAATTGGGCCGATAGTGGCCCGATATTTGACGTTGGCTGAGTCTCTACTTTATGTCTATAGTAGTTGGAGCTGACTATTCCGAGACTGCATGTGCGCAAGCTCGTCTGATCCTTGGGTGCAAGAATGAAACTTGATTGAATGAGCTGGCTATAATTTGTCAATGTGCTCATAGAAAGCATCTTGTCTCAAGAAATGTGTAAAATGATCCAAATTAGCAAGTAATCAAAAATAGAAAGAAAAAAAACCAATGTGCCATTATTAATTGAAAAAACTAATCGATGATCAAGTCAGTGAACTGACTGAGAAGGCTCATACAGGCTCAACGGGTAGGCCCGGCGATCCTGATTTCAAAGTCTAAAAAACGCAAAAATGCAATCCGACAGCCAAAAAAAATTGTTTTCGATAGCAAAATACAATTTTTGCAATTCACGGAATACGATCATCGTTTGAAAATCAAAAACGTGTTGTCGCCGATCACAAACAAGTTTTATCCAAAGCATTCGCTATTGTCCCACGCCCGGTGTGATACGTCAATGTCACCCGTTTTTTTTTTTATAAACTTGTGTAATGAGCATTTTGTCATGTACACAAATAAATGGGTATGATTAACGACGACATAGCCTACTGCTGATGTGAGCAGACACTCATGATGTTTTCAACGGGTCTTTAACTTTGGAAATGCATGCTGAGGAACTCGATTGAATATTGATTAGTGTGCATTGGTCCAGTCGCGTCAATGTCTACCCCGAAACACCATTTAAATCGCTATCAAGCTCGACACCTGTACTGCATTATTCACTGCGACAATACAGAGTCAATACACAGTCATCGGACGAACTGCCCTTATGACGTCACAAAACCAAGGGAAGTTACTCGCCGCTACAGAAATCAAGGGAGATAAGCAGGATAATAAATTATCAGGAGCAATTAATCAACGGTCTAATTTACGAAGATATTCTTATTTTTTTACAACAAAAAATTATATGTTTTGCTCTTAGTAACATTTTCTTCCATATTTTATTAGATTTAGAACTTTAATATGTCCCCTTTAAGACAGGTTTAACTGTACTTGATACAGTGTAGTTTCTTTATAATGGTATGGTTTTGGTCCATAGAAATAAACCACCTTATATGTGAATCATATGGGCCCCTGTCTTTAGGGGTTTCAAACAACAAAGGCGCAGACCAGCCTGCACATCTGGGAAGTCTGATCAGGGTTTGTTGTTAGCTTATTGGAAAGTATCATATCTAGACTTGCCTCAAGTGAAGTTTCAATTTTCTAGCGAGTCTCTGTAGCTGAGCAGGCTGATTTGAATCTCACTCATCAGAAACGCAAAAGACAGGTTTTCTTGCAAAGTAGTCCATATGATAAAGGGAATTATTGGAAAATGACTACTTTTTGAGCAAAATGACTATTTTATTTTAATTTTCTAAAATTACTTTGTACAATTCCATGGTAAAAAAATAGATGCTGTGTTATAATGAGTAGTGTTATTAAAGGTAAAGTAATAACTGTGGTCCCATTCTATGTTGCTCTATTTGCTTATCTTTGATATCTAAGCACAGTTATTACTTTTCAGCAGTCCCATTTTTTTCTTGTTAATAAATTTCTTATTTAAGGATGGTTATGTCATAGGCCTGATCAAACAGCGTAAAGTAAACCCATGTAGGTTGAAGACTGGGCTGAGTTGCATAAGGCAGGCACTTTTATTTGGTACTTTCCAACTTTTTGCCATTGCTCTGAAGAAATCCCACCAATAGTTGGACTGACTGTCGCATACGTTTACATGAATATGTAGCATCTTTCAAGCGTAAAAACGATGTTACACTGTCTAACGCCACGACTGACATCATTTTGCAGTAACAATTGATGTCAGCTAGTGCGCGCTTTCCATGGCCTTTAAAAATGTGGCTATATCGTTTGATATAACACGATTTTTTAGCGTTGGCTCTATAGGTGTGTTAGAATTTATTGTAACATAACATTTCACAGCCCTTTGCTATAAAACACTCTGCGGCTGCTCGCCTGATGCAGTACATCTCAGTATTATTTTCTGTATTTTCAGACTGGGAGATAGCGGACTGGTTGAGTATGAATTATTCCAACTATTGGAGAGATATAGTCTGTCCCTGACAGAGTTAGCTTTTCCTGTTCCTCAGGGTAGGAAATTTAATATGTTAAATTTTTGTTGACATCTCTATTGCAACGTATATACATGCAAGGGAAATAACTTCACACAGCTGCAGTATTTGCCATCCATCTCAATAGGTCCTTTTTACCCTATATGTTTAGGCAGATAGGTGTTTTGTGGTATATCAACTGGGTGTTCACTGTTTGCAAAAGTACCAGTGTAGGGTTTTCTAGTTTACTTAGAGGATCTTACATGAGTGCTCATGTTTAATTGAATTTATTAAATGAGTTGGAGAAAAGAGATCAAATGCGAGGCTTGCTGAGCATTTTATCACTTTTTCGCGATGAGTTTAATAAATTCAATAATACAAGAGCACAAATGTTAGATTCTATATATCACATGACATTAAGATTACTTTGAAATCTCATTTCTGTAGTAAGAACGTTTTAATTTTGTCATTATGTACCCAACATTGTTATGGACGTCATAACATTCCCGAAAATATGTAAACCACTAGTGGTATATTGATTTTATTGCATGTCGTTTTTTCACTCCCAGACGCAGCGTCATATGATAAAAAGGGTTAATTGTTGATGAAAACTTAATTTAGCATACATTGAAACTAGTGGGTACATAAGTCTATTTAGACAAAAAAATGCTGGTAAAATTGTGAATATTTTCATATCTATAAGTTTAAACATATGTTAAACTTTTCCTTGCTTTAATCCATTTATAATCTCTTGACAATAACTCACTAACTGAAGAAAGACTTAAAGGCTGCATTAAGTTTGTGAGTGACCTTACATTATATAATAGCCACAACATAAAATTGATTCCAAGCATGATACACATGCTCTGGTGAGAAAGAGCATAAAAGTGTGCTAATTTTCTTATCCATATGAATCATATGTTTAGGTACTGAATAGAGCCATTTCATTGAGATAGTTGTTTGAGTACCCACAACATATGTTTCTGTTGATAAATAAGAAAATTAATATTGAATTAAGTATGCTTATCTGAAGGTTAGATAACTAACATGCATGGGTGAAAGTTATCAGGGATAATCTTGAATTCATGATTTTGAGGCTGACTTTCCATAGAAAGTCAGCCTAAAAATGCTGAATAAGGGAGATGATAATAGCTTCTCTGATTAATTTTTAGATTCTATAAACTCAATTCATCATTTAAGCTTGAAGTGAAGTGTTTTGTAGGCATCCTGCAAGATTTAAACTTTGAATTTCTTAAGTTCAGGATTTGGGAAATTTTGAACTTTCACCCATGAACATGTTGTGTCTCTAATTTCAGGGTTCCCCTCCTACTTTACAGCAATAGCATTCCGGTGTCTAGATATCAGGTAAGAATGAAAATGTTCCTCACACTTCATTTGTCACATATGGCAATAATATGAGCCAAGACATGAGATTTCCAAAAATGTGGTATGTGCAACCAGCAAAGCCTCAGATCAGCCTGTGCAGATAGGCAGTCTGATCAGAGCCTTTGCTAGTCACTTGAATATTTTATCAGTGTTGAGCTATTGACTGAACATCATTTGGAGTTTCTAAGCTTAAAAGGAGACTGCACAGGCTCGTCTGAGTCTTCATTTTGCAAAATGCCACATTGTCGGAAATCACATGTTGAGGCTCATATGTTGCGGCTTTGTTTAAATGCAAACTCTTGTTAATCCTTAGGACAGAATGAGAGTTTTAAAGCCAGTAGGAGAACCTATGGGCGGGCCAAAGAGAAATTGCCCCCCCCCCCCCCCCCCATAAAAGTTTTTTCATGCTCAACTCAACCGAGCATGAAATTTCAACTGCTCATAAAAACTGAAATACTGACAAATGAAGAAGTTTCTTGTTTAATTCTCTCAGATGGTGTATTTGTCATGCTAATAAATGTTAAAATGCCAATAATTGTTGGCATTTTAACATTTATGAGCAGGATAAATTTCGTGCTCAGCTGAGCTGAGTATGAAAAAAATTGTATGACCTCTGGGCCTGGTATTTTGGCCTCAAAGGGAGTAAACCCGTCATCCGGGGTTTGCGAACAACAAAGGTTCAGACCAGCCTGCACATCTGCATAGTCTGATCAGGTGATTTAATATTCTTTTATTGGAAAGTTTCATTCAAAACTTGCTTTAAGCGATTTTTTTCTATTCTAGCTAGTCTTTGTAGCTGAGCAAGCTGGTTTTGGTATGACCTGATTTGAAACCATGAAGGCAGGTTTTCTCATGCTGTGGCCCATTTTGTTCGTGCTCAGCTATCCATATGGGACGCAGCATATTTTGTTTCATTGATATTTTTTTTTCAAATTTTCATTTAAATTTCATTTGTGTTTTGCATATATGCATAGATGACCATACCCATTCAATTTGAATGGGCATAGATGACCACACCCATTCAATTTGAATGGGGCATATATGCATAGATAACCACACCCATTCAATTTGATTGGGGCATACAATGTATATACATAGATGACCACACCCATTCAATTTGAATTGGGCAAATATGCATAGATGTCCACACCCATTCAATTTGAATTGGGCATATACGCATAGATGACCTCACCCATTTAATTTGAATTGGGCATATATGCATAGATGACAACACCCATCCAATTAGAATGGGGCATATATGCATAGATGACAACACCCATTCAATTTGAATGGGGCATATATGCATAGATGACCACACCCATTCAATTCGACTCGGTCATATATGCATAGATGACCACACCCATTCAATTTGACTGGGGCATAGATGACCACACCCATTCAATTTGAATGGGGCATATATGCATAGATGACCACACCTATTCATTTTGAATGGGGCATATATGCATAGATGACCACACCCATTCATTTTGAATGTGGCATATATGCATAGATGACCACACCCATTCATCTTGAATGGGGCATATATGCATAGATGACCACACCCATTCATCTTGAATGGGGCATATATGCATAGATGACCACACCCATTCATTTTGAATGGGGCATATATGCATAGATGACCACACCCATTCATTTTGAATGGGGGTATATGCATAGATGACCACACCCATTCATTTTGAATGGGGGTATATGCATAGATGACCACACCCAATCATTTTGAATCGGTTTGGTCATCTATGCATATATGCAAAACACCACATTTTAAAGCAATGATGTTATCAATATCTTCAGGTTATTTATGCAGTATGTTAATAGTGGTGTTCTACAACTGACTGGAGACTTCATGGCCCAGGTACTCAAAGGTAGGCAAGATTGTAGACCCTTGTCATGCTGAAAATGTACTACACTTCCCTCTAATTTTTATCCTGTTGACCTGCAGCATTCCAGTTACTTTAAACATAAGCATGCATTTACAAGCCGAGTAGATAATAGAATGTTCCCATCAATTTGACCAATCAAATGCTAAATTAAATGTGCATTTACTAAGTTATAAGTTAATAACACAACAAAGATGGCAGCATAACCAGCAACTGTATAAATTGTAGTTTCATTAAAAACTGATACAACTTTGAAAGATAGTAAATAAATTTGTTTATGGGGAGGATATGAACATGAGTTTGTAAGCTGAATGATAATGGTGAAATTCACCCCAAAACCATCTAAGCACTTGAAAGTAACTATCTTTCGCTTTTGTAAACAAAATCGTATAAACAAAAGTGTAGAGAACTATAAAATAAGAAAAAGAATGTCAAGCTCCTGTGGCTCCTATAGGAGCAGTCTGATCTGGGACTATTTTGTTCGCAGATACATATCCTATCTGAGTAATTTGGCTCTGGTATTCAAAGATTTAAATCTTTGCCTGCTAGTGTCGTCTGCTGATAACTTTTGCAAACAATTTAGATCCAGATCAGGACCAACAAAATGGCAGCCCTGATCTGGAGCCAAACTGTTTGACACTAATGGTATTCCTGAAAGAATTTTTCAAAAAAGTTGATTTAGAAAAAAAATCAGCAGACGACAAAAAGCATTAAAAATTACCCAGTACACAAAGAGTTAACCCTTAAAGCTCCAAGAAAAAAATGCATCTGAAAATGTAGTCTGCTGAAGTCGTCTGCTGCAAATAATTGCCTAACATTACTTACAAATTAAGTATAGAAAAAAACAGGGTCGACCCAGAACAGACTGCTCCTATAGGAGCAGTCTGATCTGGGTCCACACTGTTTGCCACAGAGGCTTCTTAAAGATTTCAGCAGACGAGAAAAGCAGACGACTTTTGTTGCAATTGACACATTAAGAGTTGTTGGTGTATTACAGATTTGCCTGACACAGAAGAGTACTGTAGAGTGAAACATTTTATTATTTCTAAACTACCTCAGGTAAGTGACTTCTTCTCATTGTGTTCATTACATAACTTGATGTAGCATTCAGTAGCCAATTACCCTATCTACTATAGATCTGCCGTCAGCTGTACTGTTTTATTTTTTTTGATTTTTGCAAAATACACTAAATGACTGTACATGTAATAACGACATTCAAGACTTGAATGCTGCGATAACACAGTCATCACAAGTCATAATTGTCAACATTGCCAAAGATAATCATTTTCAATACAATACAGTGTCATCTTTCCATATTTTGTATCGCTTTCACTCTGACACCAATCAACTTCATTAGGCAATTTAATAAGGTAATTTAAAAAATCTTTTTCTTATCTATGTTTAGATCCAGGTATGTGTCATTCTTTTGGATGGCTACACTGTATTCTGTATATATGCCAGTTTTTCATGAGAGTTTTCCACCTCATGATACTGTAAATTTGAAAAAATTTTGTGAGAATATTTTCGCGAATAGCGTTAAAAGAATTTTTGCAACATTAATTTACAACTAGGGCATGATTTACCTGTACCAGTGAATGACAGAGTGACTTTGCCATTTGGCAAGGTTTTTTTTACGAAACTAATGTTATGGGCTAGGCACTCTCACCTATATATCTACAGAAGGTAGATTTCTCATAGCTTCTAGTATATAATCAATCTCTGACAATTACCACTGCTGCTCTAGGTCATATGTACTTTGTCAGAGAGTCGACTCTTTGGCTCAGTGGATAGAGCATTAGTCTTGTACCGGGGCAACCCGGGATTGATTCCCAGCGGGGGCACGGAAAATTTTCAGCTATGCTTTACTATGTTAAGGCTACCATGTCATAAGACTAAAAGCCTCGCAAAATTTTTCGAATTTAGAGTAAAACTTTCATGTGTGCCCGTTGCAAAACATTTTAGATCAGCATGGTCATCAGCATAGTCTGATTAGTGAATTTGATTTGATCTTCATATGTAGCTAAGGACCAGTAGTATCTTCAGGCAGACAGCCAAGTCTTTGATCAGCTTGGGTATCTGACCAGGCTGATCAGAGTCTTAGCTGGGTGCACATGCCATTTTGTTGGCTGTGCTCTGAGGTGGCTCATTATTGATAATGGTAAATGTTCTAAAATTTCAAACAGTAGTTGCCTTCCACAAAAGCTTAGACAAACATGTCAGACCCTGATCAGACTGCTTCTGGAGAAGCAGTCTGATCAGGGTCTTCCCTGTTTGCTCATCTGACAAGCATTTTGTTAGTTCCAGTCCTGGTAACCAACATTTTTTTGAGAAATGAAAGAGAAAGGTGTTTGATATTTTAGTACATTTACTGGATATGCAAAACTACATGCAGAACTGGATTTCTCATACCAGAAAACCTCTAAAACGAAATATTATACAACATTCTGTGAAAGTTATTTAAAAAGTTAGTTTTATAAGATGCTGACCAGGGGCCATCTTGGATTTATGCAAATTTCACGAGTTGCCCAAAGTTGCCTTCATGGCAACCAAGCTAGATTAGTTTTAGAACATCTCTAAAGTGCAAAGAAACAAAAAATTTCATTGTACTCAACATATCTAGGTTAATGTATAGGACATATAAAAGAGTGTCAAATGGACTATATAGATATAGATAGATTTATTTGTTGTAGAATTCAGCTGAGGAGTGCTACAGGCAGTGGGGGCATTCATCTTGTATGGCGTACTTCGCCCAGCAACAGGTGGATGACAAACTAAGTGGTAGGTAATTTAACCCTTTATAGGCCTCCTAGTGAAACCTATAAAACCTATAATATCCTGTAATTTTGTGTCAAACCTGTATAACCTTTATTTTGCTCATAAAACCTATAAAAAAACCTTTAGTTTCTTAAAAAAAATTGTATTTTTGCGAAAAAACTTGTCAGATGATTTTTTATGGCCATTTTTTTTTTGGTGCTTGTAAATATGTTGAAAATGTATTCTTATAACAGCTGCTTGTGTTCTTGTGCTTTCTTATGAGCCTTATGGGTGCTGTTTATGCAAGAATCAGGTCAAGTAATACAGGAAAAGATTATGTTGCCTACTACAGTATTAAAGATTTATTACTTTGATTGAAATATAACAATTCACAGTCCAGTACTAAGAAGAAGGTTGCTAAAAGTATGTATAGAAGAAACGATTTATATAATTTTTTTTTTGAAAAAGCTATAAAAGAACCTTTTAGGTAAAAGGAACCAATATAAAAACCTATATTTTGCAAGTGGGCCACTAGGAAGCCAGCCTTTACCTCGTAGAGACGCATTTTAACACTTTTGCAAACAGAGCAGAACCAGATCAGGCAGCTCTTGTAAGAGCTGCCTGATCAGGGTCTGCTATGTTTGCTTATGGAAACATGATTAGATATACCTCATAGGAACCCCTTTAAACACTTTTGCAAACACAGCAGATGCAGATCAGGCAGCTCTTGCAAGAGCCGCCTGATCTGGGTCTGCTCTGTTTGCGGATGGAAACATGATTAGATATGATCCTACACTAGTGGACCTGACAAGTAATTTCTTTGTTCTCTGTACAAATGTGAAAGTTTATATAAATATTCATAGTGGGTAGAGCTTAGCGTGAAAGAAACGGTTAAAAGAATAAAGTTCTTAAAAAGCATTGTGATTATTCTATTTTCCTATTACACTGACGGGAAATGTACATACAAAATACTAGGTGAGTGTCTTTTGATACCAAGTTTACCAGGCGAGGCTTTGAGAACGCTTGTTGACATCGCGAGGCTTGCACATAGAACCATGGTATTCTATTTATCAGCTTACCAAGTTGATTCACTCCTCAAACTAGCGAATATGACGTAATGATCCGTTTTGTGTTGATTCAGCGTCATGACTTACACATAGAACCATGGTATTCTATTTATCAGCTTACCAAGTTGATTCACTCTTCAAACTAGCAAATATGATGTAATGTTCGGTTTTTGTGTCGATTCAGCATCATTGGCGACGTCATTAAAAATGTGCAACATCATCATGACCTGATAAAGGCACATGCCGTGAGATAGATAACGTTTATCAGGCAACTTGCAACACTGCAGTTAATATGAGAGGTAACTGATAAATATTGAACATGTTTGATATGTTGTGCATGTCACATGGTTGTATACCTATAAATAGACATATGTTTGTGTCTTTTCAGGTAGTATTAGAAAATTGACAGAATCCACGTCATCTGACAACAGAAAATGTGAGTTTTGAGTCATGATAGAGCTAACCCTGAAAGGAGCAATCACAACAGCAGCAGATGTCAAAGAGCTCTGTGAAATACGGAGCTATTTTGCATGCCCACCACCATGAATTAAAAAAAATAAAAGTTGCTTTTCACCATTTTTTTCTTGTTTCTTCTTATCAGTTTATTAGACCAATAGCCTAAAGGCAAAAGTCTGGTATTTAATTGATTTATCTCGCTGCTGTGGAAATGTAACAATGGCTGCCAAAATGGGCTGAAAATAGAACAACAAGCATTTAGGAGCATACAGCCCCTCTAAGATTTTAAGGATTTTTTGGAGGGGGAAAATATAGCCAAATAAGCAAATATATATGTGCAATGCAAAAAGTACTTGAATTACAGTTCTAAACTTTCTTTAGTAAACATTATATTGACCTTGACGCGACAAAACCTGTTTTTGGGGTTTCGGATTTAGTAAGATTCAAACCAGTCTACTCAGCTACAGAGACTAGATAGAAAATTGAAATTTTGCTGGTAGTAAATCTAGATATAATACTTTCCAATAGCCAAATAGCAAAGGTGCTGATTAGACTGCGCTGATGGGCAGGCTGATCTGCACCTTTATTGTTTGCAAACCCATATTATACCTGATTAAAACAACAGCAATGTAATGATACTCCCATGGGTGAAACTTTTCACAGAAAGTCAGCCTCAAAATGCTGAATTAGGGAGATCATAATAGCTTCACCGATTTATTTTCTGTCTTAGGACAATTGACTATTTAAACTTGAAATTGTGAATATTTAGAGGTCATATTGAAAGTTTTAAGATTGGGGTTTCAAAAGTTTAGGATTTTGGAAATTTTGAACTTTCACCCATGTTAGTAGTTTACTTCCAACTTGTGGAAGTTGAGCTAGTAGTTGTGTTCTTTTGTGTACTGACTCTCTTTTTGTTGGTTTCAACAGCCTCGAAGCTTGTTAGAAGAAACAGTGAAATAGACAGTGTTACCTTCCAACCACTGGCTGCATTTCTGAGACATGTAGAACAAACAGGTAAAAAAACACATAGCAGAGCACATACTGTCCTGCAAGTCAAAAGTGACAGTGACTTCATGTTTTGTTTACAGTGTTATAAGGGACTTATAATCGATATATCACTTGTGTATTAATCCTATCCACAGGATAGGATTGATACACAAGTGATCTATTGATTCGTGTTTGCTCAAGTGAAGTGTACATGTTAGTGTTTTACTTAGCAATTGTAAACAAAGTATTACATCACTGTCACTTTTGGTTGGCAGGACAGTACCATGGATGATCAAAAAGATCCTGGCAAAATATACACTACAGTCCCTATTATAACACATTTCATTATAACATGGATTGTGATAAATCATGGTCATGTGGTGGCTCCCATTTTTTTTTACCATGGAATTTTACAAATGGTCATTTTCCTATAATTCATTTGTAAAATTTCCCCTTTATAACACGATTGACTGACAGCATGGTCCATTATTACGTACCCAAAATATAGTGCTATGAAGGGGCTGCATTGTACTTGGATTAAATAAATTGGCCAGTACACCAGATTTTGATGCTTATCACAGATACACAAAAGCCTCCTTTAAAATTTGATGCTCAGGGGCTGATCCAGGATTTCTGAAAAGGGGGTTCATATGTATAAAGATGTGGTGGGTTCGCTCTGCTGATTTTATCTCTTTTTTCTAAAATATCCAATGAAAATGATATAATTTGGTCGTACTGAGACCAAATTATTTCATTTTCATAGGATATTTAAAAATAAGGTGTGAGGAGGGGGGTTCAAGTGAACTCCCTCTGGGTCCGCCACTGATGCTGGTGTACCCATTGGGGCTAGCTGTCTTAATTTTGGTCTCAGCCTTCCTCTGCTTCTGTAGTTTCAGTATGCTGGAAGGGATATCTGAGAAATAAAAAAAACAAAACTATTTTTTATTTCACACACTTACATGTATCTAGAGATTTGTCTATAGCTCCCAGACATTGTTTTTAATCTCTTATACATTTTAATCTCTTATACATGTGTGGATATTGTTCTTTTGAGTACCCACAACATATGTTTTGCTTGAGAAATAAAAAAAAAAATTCTGCTTTTATCCAGCAGCCAGACTATAGCACCCTGACTTCTTTTCAATTATTTACAGGTATGGATATTACCCTGCCAAGAAGATACAGCCCCCTGGATACTGCAGCCCTAGAGGAGGTGTCTCTACATCATACTAGGGCGGAGACTGATTATGATATGGGAACTGTGAACTTTTAATTAGAATTACCCTGCCAAGAGGATACAGCCCCCTGGATACTGCAGCCCTAGAGGAGGTGTCTCTACATCATACTAGGGCGGAGACTGATTATGATATGGGAACTGTGAACTTTTAATTAGAATTACCCTGCCAAGAGGATACAGCCCCCTGGATACTGCAGCCCTAGAGGAGGTGTCTCTACATCATACTAGGGCGGAGACTGATTATGATATGGGAACTGTGAACTTTTAATTAGAATTACCCTGCCAAGAGGATACAGCCCCCTGGATACTGCAGCCCTAGAGGAGGTGTCTCTACATCATACTAGGGCGGAGACTGATTATGATATGGGAACTGTGAACTTTTAATTAGAATTACCCTGCCAAGAGGATACAGCCCCCTGGATACTGCAGCCCTAGAGGAGGTGTCTCTACATCATACTAGGGCTGAGACTGATTGTGATATGGGAACAGTGAACTTTTAATGAAAATTACCCAGCCACTATACTAGGGTGGAGACTAATTAAAAAAGTCAGCCTCAAAATGCTGAGTTCTGCAGTTGATAATAGTTTTTTTCTGATTTAGTTTCAGTTTATCTAAAGGTATTTGACCATTAAACTTGGAATTTTTGATGTTTCGGAGGCATACAGCAAGTTTTAAATTCTGATTTTCTAATGTTCAGGATTTTGGAAATTGTATGTGCACAACATTGTTGTAGATAGCGTTACAAGTGGTTTATCAATTTTAATACATGATGTTATATCACTCCCAAGCCCGATGCAATGTGATAAATGTAGTTATTCTGTATTCAACATTAAAACACACACTGTTGTTCATACTCTATGAATTTTTGATTTCTTATCAATCTTCTTGTGCAATATCATTATTTATGTGTAGTCTTCATGTGGATGAAAAACTGTAGCTCCTGATCAGCTGGCTTCATCAGAAGCCAGCTGATTAGGATCTACTTTGTTTTCAAAAGAGTGCATAGAATTTTAGAAAGGGTATGTACACAGTGCCCTTAATAGGTTGTATGCAGTATGTTAAAGTTTGTTTCATAGTCTTTTTCAGCATATAGCCAAGATAAATTATGATGCCTCAGGCTTACAAGTTGTCATACTTTTTCTATTTTTCCTACTTTTTTTTTTTTTACCTCTTCCTACTTTTTTCCTATTTTTCTTCAGAAAAATTCTTCTATTCCTACTTCTGTGCCCTAAAATGCGAAATTCATATTGATTTCAGCTAAAGCTGAGATTGCAAAAATTTGCAGCATTTACCCTACAGCTTCTGGGGGTCGAGGCGGCCCCCAAACCCCCTGCCTGATGAAGAAGTAACACAATATGACAAATATAACAGTTTAACATCTTGATGTGGCTACTTATAGCTGCCACATACACATTTTTAGCCATGTGGGATTACTTTATTAGAGAAAAGACCCAACCAGACCCTTAAAACTCCTACTTTTTATGGTCAGATTCCTACTTTTTTCCTGCTTTTTTCTTGAAATGATTCTCACCTTTTTTCTGCTTTTTCATTAAAAGCCACTTGTAAGCCTGGGGCCTTGACTGTTCCCTGTTATAATGATAAATAATTGTTATTCCAAAGCTATTTTGATAGTTATACTGAAATGTATATATAGAGATATTTTTTTGAATTTTATATCATTTTTATGTGCCATATATGTTAGGTTCATGCAAGAAGTGTCTTGCAAACTGTGATATTATCTTCTTAAAGGCAGGATTTTTGGACCCCCAGGCAGGGGATTGGCTACCTTTATGAGGCAGTAAGTGGAGGAGCTTAGCTATAGTCTGATAAGATTAGACCAGGCCCAAAGGCTATAAAACTTTAACCATGCGCAACTCAATTAAGAAAGAAATGCATCCAGCTCATAAATAGTAAAATGCCCGCAAAAGTTTTGCATTTTTAATATTTATAAGCAGGATAAATACAACATCTGAGTATTTAAAGCAAGAAAAAAATTATTATTTTTTCGTATTTTTACTTCCTATAAACAGGTTTTAATTTCATGCTCAGCTGAGTTGAGCATGAAAAAATTTATAACCCCGGGCCCTGATCTAGCTGATCACTCAGCTCATAAGAACTGTCAGCTTATCACAGGTAATTTTGACCAGCCAATCAAATAAGAGATATTAGCTGCAGTAGATGTTGACTCTTTGTATTATCTGGATTAGGCTAGAATTATTTTATTAGTTGCCTTACTAGTTTTACCATTTTTTCGGAGATATTAAAAAAAGCTCTGAACTTTTTTTTCGTCCCCCCGACCCTATATCTGAAAAAAAATTCTGTAAATCTACTAAAAAAATCTGGCCTTTTGACAACAAGATGGTCCAAATTGTTTGATGCGATAGAAGGTTAACCCTTTTCATTGTAATGGATTATTCCATAAATATTGATACTATACTTAACTACTAAAGAAATCTGACACATACTGTGTGTCAATTTTTTGGTAGTAACTGAATACGATGTACACTTATCTTTCCATTGCATAAAGGTGAACAAAGGTAGACTAAGATGCACTGAGATTATTTGAAAATATGAACTAATTTCAGATGTCAGCTATCAAAACGTCACGTAACCCTAAAATCAATTTTTACAAGAACAAAGAAATCATGCAAAATTCACCAGAAACCGCTTAAGTCTGATTCTTTGTTATTTCATTGACATATTCTGAGCATTGAAAGAAACCATGCGTGCATTGTTCAACCCAAAAAGCCTATTTTCATTTTCTTAACATCAATTTTACGTTATCAGCGTTTTATGAGCTTGTAAAAATCACTGCCACTTTATCAACTTTTTTCATTTTGTATGATGTTTGGAATGCATTTTGACATTGTTTCAGTGAATTTGAACTCCGTAGTTGCTGCATACGTCCATTTAGCGACGTCAAACGTTAAAACTACATGCTGATATATGTATACTGCAAAGCTTGAAATTCATACGCGATAAAAGTAAAGTGTAGCCAATTAGCACCACAACAATGTAGATAGCACACACTAAACGGCGACAAATGTTGACAAAGAAAAAAAGGTTACTATCCATAGTTTACGTTGTTTCTTAATTGACGTTGAATTCTGTTTATTCCGCTTCTACCCTTTAACATGATGCGAAACACAAGTTCTGATTTTTGGAAATGCATTCTCTTACAATGATTGGTTGACTCCAAGTCATTTCAGTTTCTAGAAATTGCTTAAACAAAGGAAAAACACACTTCCGTTTAAACAACGTCAAAAGCTCAAATTAAAAACCCCATATCATACGTCATAGCAAGAAATTGCAAGTTTTTAAAATGCACTTTTGTCTGTACTGGTATTGGCCTTGCATACCAAAAGTGATAAAAACGGTATTTTTGACGTCGTGACGTCATGTTCTATATTTGATAAATATATTTTTTCGAAGAATACTTTCTAATGTCTTTTTATTAAAATAAGCATATTGGCTTAGGTCTATAATTTGTTATTTACGAGTTTGAAGCAAGTAAAAAGTGTCAGGTTTCTTTAGTAGTTAAGTATATGTATAAGTATGGAATTGTCGATTCTGTATTTTAAAGGTTTGCCGGTCAAAATTGCTATAAAAAGATGTACATGTATTTCTGTCAGTAAAGATTGTTTTTGTTATCCCCCGACAAAGTCGGAGGGATATAGTTTTGGCGTCGTCCGTCCATTCTGTCCATTTGTCCGCACTTTTTGTCTGTCCGGAACCATATC
Source organism: Loripinus fragilis (assembly GCA_964019695.1). Taxonomy (NCBI): domain Eukaryota; kingdom Metazoa; phylum Mollusca; class Bivalvia; order Lucinida; family Lucinidae; genus Loripinus; species Loripinus fragilis. The sequence goes on from CAXHUL010000523.1 coordinate 56,752, forward strand.
TCAGTATCTATTGGTCAGATTTGATTCATTCTTGGTACAAATGATTTGTACCATAAACTCTCGATATCCTATAAGTTTGGTTAAAATCGACCCCTTAACACTTGAGTTATTGCCCTTGTTTAAGTATAGGCAATTATAAGGCAAAACCTATATTAGCTTTTTTGTGTGATGATCTTCACATTTCATCAAAGCTATTATATTTAACAACTTCTTGCTATAGACCATGACTGCCAAGTGCCTGTAGATAAGAATGGCAGTGTCAAAGTTTTACCCCAACCCCTTTGACCCCACCTAAGGGGTCAAAGGTCAAATATTTAAATTTCCCAATAACTAAAGCAATTCTTAATATTTTTTGCTGAAATTTTGCATGCAGGCAGAGCAGCAATAGATATGAAACATATCAAACTGGATTTCAGTTTGAAGGCCTGATTCCGAGCCCCTTGGGTGGACTTAGGGGGTGGGGGCCGAGGCCAAAATTATTTTTTTTCAGAATATGGTCATGTTGCATATCAAATTAAAGCTGACAATGCTGGCAGCAACATGGTAGCAAATATTTTGCCCACAGACACACCCTCGACCCAGGGGGTGGGGTCATAAGGTCAAACTATATATTTTTCTGAAAGTAGTCATGTTGCATATCAAATTAAAGCTGATGACGCTGGCAGCAACATGGTAGCAAATATTTTGCCCACAGACACACCCTTGACCCAGGGGGTGGGGTCAAAAGGTCAAACTATAACTTTTACTGAAAGTAGTCATGTTGCATATCAAATTAAAGGGAATTGAGCACATAGCACCATGAAAGCAAGTATGCTGCCATTACACACACCAACAACCCCTGGGGTGTGGTCAAAAGGTAATTTTTTGTTCTTTTCTAAAAGTGGTCATGTTGCATATCAAAGTAAAGTGGAAGAAGTGTAGACCTACATGCAAGGTAACACTTTGAATTTACACACAATCTTGGCCTCTGTGGTTGGGTTTAAAGGTCAGTTATTGAAATTGTGCAGATGTAAGTATATTTTTTATTGAACTAAGCACTAAAACATACTTGACAGGCGTTTGTTATGATCTGAATGATACTGTAGGTGAACTAAGGGTTAGATAAATGGGATTTATGTTTTGTGATTTACATGTTTCTCCCAAATAACCCTTCGTCGGGGGATATAAATTCGTCGAATTTGCCTTGTTTTCTTAACAAACGGTGTAGATTCTGATGAAATGCTGCATGTTACCATGTCATTTTATCTAGTGTCTTCACTGTTTGCTGAACTATCTTCTTACAGGTCTCCAAAATGAAAAAGATTAATGCGCCAATCGCATCAAAAGTCGTCTGCTTTTCTCGTCTGCAGCAAGGTTTAAGAAGCCTCTTAAGCAAACAGTGTGGACCCAGATCAGACTGCTCCTATAGGAGCAGTCTGTTCTGGGTCCACCCTGTTTGCTTCTATACTTAATTTGTCAGTAATGTTAGGCAATTATTTGCAACAAACGACTTCAGCAGATGACATTTTCAGATGCATTTTTTTTCTTCGCTTTAAGGATTAAAGAGGGGTCTAATTGAACAGTGTAAAATCTTATTGTTATTTTCATTATGTAAATGAAACTTGTTGAATGGTTATTTGCTAATTGCTTCATATGTTACTTGTTAATGATTAGATAGAGGAAATAAAGCAAAAAAACAACTATTATACACGACTTCCTCATTTATTTATACAACCAAAAACATGTAATCACATATTTGAATCTAGAGCCTAGTATGAAAATCAAATTTGCCAACACAGGCCTGTAGATAAGAGAGCATATAATGAAAAATTTATTTTCTTATTTCTCAGCCAAAACATACGTATGTTGTGAGTGCTCAAAAGAATCATCTCATTGAGACGGTTCTTTTGACCAACCAAAACATATGATTTTACAATTTTACACTCAACAGTTTTGTTTTATTAGACCTATGGCAATAAATGACAGAATGATATTTATTCCATATGCCTTGACCCTTTGTATACCAATGGATTTTTATGCCCCCAACTTTGGAAAAGTTGAAGGGGCATATTGCTTTGGGCTTGTTCGTCCGTCCGAACAAATTTTAAGATAGGGTATTGAAATTTCATAGATGGATTCCCCATCAAAAAATATTCTGGATTACTTCCCTTTGTGTAGTTATGCCCCTCTTAAAGGGTCATAATGTAATTTTGTAGTCAAGATATCTCAAAAACTATCACAGCTAGGAGCTTCAAACTTGGTCAGCTGAA
>CAXHUL010000524.1:0-19000 GCA_964019695.1 Loripinus fragilis
GTATAGTTGCTTTATTGATAAATCGAATATAGCTGGTGTACTGGTTTAAGTTGAGGCACCAAACTTGATGGTTGCGATCAGCTGTTAAATGGACACAAAAGAAATAACATGCTGATACAGGAGCAGTTACCGCCGGAATTTGGTACCACAGACAACAGACCATTTAACATGGAAAGACGATTACTACCACTCCTAAATTTCTCCATAGGCGGGGTACAAGTAATAGAAAATAAAACAGCAAAGTATAACCAGGGTTTATTATATTTTACAATGAATTGAAAGAAAAAAATCAAGAAATAACTTAGCTCAAAGCCGGTAATGCTTTGAATATAAAAAAGAACAGACACATTCAACATCAACTCTCAGCAGGCCTTTAGTTAAAAGTGCGTACCAAATTTTTTTTTTCTTATTTCTCAACCAAGACATATGCTGTGGGTACTCAAAAGAACCGTCCGGATTAGACGGTTATTTTGAGCACAGCACCATATGTATGCCAAACGGATGTGTAAGACATTATTTACAATTTTGTTTATTAAAATCTATGACCCTGGTATTATGTGAGCTTTCTTGGTAATTGCCTCTGGAGCTTACGTTTATTATGATTCATCTGTGTCTGATAGCAAGAAAAAAAACTACTTGATTTTGTTGTATGAGAATATCAAAGACGCAGATTTCATGGATGGAATTTTAGCTTCAATAGCTGACCATGTTTTTGTAAGTACAACAGGACGGTTTGAGTCTTACATGGTGGCAACCCCAAAATGCAGGTTTTCTATTTTCAGTGTTCAGTTAAAATAGGACTGATAACGTATCTATTAAATTTAAACTATTTAGTAAACTCATTTATCACATACTTAAAGCGTAGAAGAAGTGAAGGCTACTTCAATGGATAGGTGCGCACGAACCATTTTAGATCAAATGAGCCGACATGTGATTTCCAACAATGGTGTATGTGCAATTAGCAAAGGCTCAGACCAGCCTGCACTTACGCGCAGTCTGGTCAGAGCCTTTGCTAGTCGCTTGAATGTTCTATGATTGTTTAGCTACTGTATGAACAATATTTGGAGTTTTTAAGCTTAAAAGGAGCTACATAAGCTTGTCTAAGTTAAGACTTGCTACAATGCCACACTGATGAAAATCCTCTAGGCAGATTTTCCCGCGACGAGGCTCCAAGGAAACATGTAAAAACAAACAGCTAATAATGTAATCACCATATCATAATTACTGAGCTCATAAACAAAATAGCTGAATTAGATTAAAATATCATTAAAATTTCGCCTGCTCATGAGATAATATAAGAATCTATCATAAGTGTGAGCCGTCACTGTGAGGGTGAGATATAAAAATCAGTCCAAAGGATCACCGGATGGCATCAAGAAGCTTGCCTGGTGACAACAAACGATGATACGGATGCCCAACCTCACACAAAATAATGATTCCTTTGTCTTGCTCACCATTTAATACCTCATTTTCATAGTACAGCCAAATAGCTGAGATTATCTTAGAAGGTCTGTGTCTACGAGACCTGTTTCATGTTTATTTGAACAAATGTGAATTTCATTTTTCGAGGTTGCATGTAAATAAAATAAATAACTTTTGCTTTCTCTCAAATAACGAACGTGTCCCTTGTATGACCGAATAGACACATAGGTAAGCTAAAGCGTGACCATAATATGGCGTCCCAAAATACACGCCCATCACCCTTTTACTGATTTTAAGAGCTAAAACAGGTGTATTTCCAATGAAAATGCGTATAAAAGTGTTCAATTTTCTTTTAAGTTTAGTGAAGCATTCAGTCTATTATTCAAATGAAAAAACAGCTTCTGTGCGCCTGCTTTGCTTGACAACTGGGCTGTATAAGTTCTACCATAAGAGTGCCCAAATGGGCATTCCATGTATAAAATGTGTCATATAAAAATTGTGAAAAACATAGTCTCAAAACTCACAGCCGACACAAGTTCTTAAATAGTTGAAGAATATATTGCCGATAAAACTGATCACCAAATATTACATTCATGTATTTTGCTTACAGTTTAGTGTTGTTTTGGAAACTGTAAACCCCAAAATTTGATGTTTAAGTTGCTTCAAAAAAGTAAATATCCAACGGAAATGTTTTATTTCTTAGCAGAACACACTTTAATCATTTATGTGCAATTTGCAATAGATTCCAAGAGAAAAACTTCACCCCTATAAGAGAAATCGTTCGAGAACGTTTTTGAACATTTCGTTTCAGACAGCAATTTTAAACCATTAAATTTTGACTGCTCATCTTCAGAAACTGATTTAATCCAGCGAATAAAGCTAAGAGATATTTTTTTTTGGTGGCTGCGCATTCCCTGAGATCAGATTAACCAATGTAAATTGATTATTACTAAATAAAATAAGAAATAAATGAGATGCGGCAATTTCAAATTTGTTCAAATAAACATGAAACATTTTTTGTAATAGGTTTTCCAATATCTTTCAAGGATAGAACTGATGTAACCTGCATATTTGTCCAAGACATGCTGGGCTCCTGAGCAGCCCAAAATAAGAAGTACGGTTCTGAGACTGCCAGAGATACAAAATCTATTAAGAATGCACTTGATATCAACTGCAATTTGTCCGTGGCTAGCTAGGCTGACTGAGCAGCGGAACGTAAGAAGTACGGTTCTGAGGCTGCCAGAGATACATAAGCTATTAAGAATGCAACTGATATTACATGCAATTTTGTCCATGGCTAGCTTGGCTAATTGAGCAGCAGAAAACAAGAAGTACGGTTTCTGAGGCTGTCATAGGTACATAAGCTATCAAGAATGCAACTAATATTACGTGCAATTTCGTCTAAGACAAGCTGAGCTGACTGAGCAGCTGAAAACAAGAAGTACGGTTTATGTGGCTACCAGAGGTACATAAGCTATTAAGAATGCAACTGATATTACATGCAATTTTGTCCATGGCTAGCTTGGCTAATTGAGCAGCAGAAAACAAGAAGTACGGTTTCTGAGGCTACCAGAGGTACATAAGCTATTAAGAATGCAACTAATATTACGTGCAATTTCGTCTAAGACAAGCTGGGCTGACTGAGCAGCGGAAAACAAGAAGTACGGTTCTGAGGCTGCCTGAAATACATAAGCTATTAAGAATGCACCTGATATTAACTGCAATTTTGTCCATGATATGCTTGGCATACTGAGTAGTTGTTAATTAGAAGTACTGTTTCTGAGGCTGCCAAAGATACATAAGCTATCAAGAATGCAACTGATATCACCTGCAATTTTGTCAAAGGCTAACTGGGCTGACTGAGCAGCTGAGAATAAGAAGTACGGCTCTGAGACTGACAGAGATACATATGCCATCTGGAATGCAACTGATAGTACCTGCAAGTTTGTCCACGGCTATCAAGGCTGACTGAGGAGCCAAAAATAGAAAGTACGGTTCTGAGGCTGCCAGAGATACATAAGCTATCATGAATGCAACTGATAGTACCTGCAATTTTTTCCATTGCTAACAGGGCTGACTGAGCAGCCACAAATAAGAAGTACGGTTCTGAGGCTGCCAGAGATACATAAGCTATCAAGAATGCAACTGGTATTACTTGCATTTTTTTCCATGGCTAACAGGGCTGACTGGGCAGAGGAGAATAAGAAGTACGGTTTTGAGACTGCCAGAGACACAGAAAATATCAAGAATGCAACTGATTTTACCTGCAATTTTGTCCATGGCTAGCTTGGCTGACTGGGGTGTCGAAAATAAGAAGTAAGTTTCTGAGGCTGCCAGAGATACATAAGCTATCAAGTATGCAACTGATAATACCTGCAATTTTGCCTAGGGCCAGCTTGGTTGACTGGGGTGCCGAAAATAAGAAGTATGGTTCTGAGGCTGCCTGAGATACATAAGCTATCAACTATACAACTTGTATTACCTGCAATTTTGTGTAAGACTAACAGGGCTGACTGAGAAGCCGAACACTAGAAGTACGGTTTCTGAGGCTGCCATAGATACATAAGCTATCAAGAATGCAACTCATATTACCTGCAATTTTGTCCAGTGCTAGCTGGGCTGACTTTGGGGCCGAAAATAAGAAGTACGGCTCTGAGACTGCCAGAGATACAGAAACTGGTTTCTTCTTCACTCTACCGATTTTTTCTAGTAATGTTAGCGGATTCTGTATATCATTAGGGTCGAATAACTCCATATAGCTCTCTCCTTGGATAAGTAATGTACCATTGTTCTGAAACAGAAAATGAGCCACGGCATGAGATTTCCAACAATTTGACAAGTGCAGACTCAGACGAGCCTCTGCAGCCTCCTTTTAAGCTTAGAAACGCCAAATGGTGTTCAGTCAGTAGCTTAACAATCATAGAATACTCAAGCGACTAGCAAAGACTCTAATCAGACTGCGCGTATGCGCAGGCGGATCTGAGGCTTTGCTGGTCGCAACATCACACATTGTTGGAAATCTCATGCACTGGCTCATTTATTTATTATTATAAGAATCTTTAATGAGTGTGGGGGTAGGATAGAAAAAATTGTCCCGAGGACTGCCTTGGCATCACGAGGATTGCTGAGAGATGACAAACGGTGATCCCGAGAGACGGATTTTCTATCCTACCCTCACACGAATAATGAATTATTTTTCTTGCTCACCACTGTTTTTATATATTTATTTATTTATTTTGAAATAAACTTCCAAAAGTCCCTCAATACGCTAAGATGCTATTTTGATGACGTTACTTGACGTCCTGGGTAAGATAGCATGGTGAGATAAGATTTTCTATCCCAGGGTAAAATTTCAGATATCCTTATCCAGTGTGCAAGAATAATATTTCCCCTAATGCACTTCATTCTCTTAAAGCTGCATAGTCTGTAACTTTTGATCTTTTAATTTTAGAACTAATGTTTCTATTTTTCAAGAACACAGTAAAAAAACTAAAATTCAGGTATACATTTTACCAATTTCGTAAATCTTAACAAATTATCAGTATCGAAACAACAGCATTTATATTAAAATTAACTGTCTATAATTATTGGAGGGACGCAAATAATTATCGACACGAGTAAAACACACCTGTTTTATAGGATAATTCACTTTTCCGTGCAGTTTTCCGCTCTAGTGAACAGATTTATTGTGAAAACATTACTTAATTCAGCTTTTACAAATGATTTAAAAAGAAAAGAAAATTTTTCGAAAAATGTTCATAGTTACAGAGTATGCAGCTTTAACTTACGAAAAGACAACCAAACAACTTCAATAATTTCAAAATTACATTTATGAAATTGGTTAAGAGCACTTGGAGAGTCGACTGATGTACAAATGTAACACTGGAAATTTAATGAAAATAACTATGCTAATATAGCATTAATATGTAGCTTAAATCATAGTAGCTTTCATATTACTTCGAGTCAGACCAACACTCCTTGAAATTTCGTTTTATAAAAATGCGTTACGGTAGTTGATTGTCGAACTGTCCAAAGCTGAATAATCTCACGTGCATTCACTGCTAGCGCCACCTGGTGCTCATTTCGATTACTCAGGAGAAATCAATTTTCTTCTAATTCATAAACTCAAACGAAGAAAATTACATTAAGCTGCTATTGTGGCTATTTTTCGAGAACTTCTCTGGGGTTCTGTATGACATTTTGATCGACTAACTACATGTACACGTAGCTCTTTCACCAGATAATTAAAGTAACGCTGCTCCGCAAAAAAGCAATCGACATGATTACTATTGAAGCTGTCTTTCAAAACTTAATGGGGGCTCGGTATGCCATTATGGTCAAGTAACTCCATAAAGCAGTAATGTACCATTTTTCTGATTTTACTGTATTTTTGTCATTTTACAAACCGCCATTGGGACTCTGTATAGCATTTTGATCAAATGCCTCCATATAGCTCTCTCGCCAGATAAAGTACCACTGCTCTGCACAAAGCAATTGATTGGACTACTAGTGAAGTCGTCTTTCAAAATCGCATGGGAACTGTGCATACCATTAGGGTCATATGACTGAAGACAGATCTCTTCTTGGTTATTGGACAACGGAAAGACATTATTATTTTTATCGAAAACTCTGCAAGGGTTCTGTATTTTGATCTATAGTTATGTAACTAATATGGGAGCACATATATTGTTCTTATATAATTTTTGGTGTGACCAATTTAAGACTTTGTTGTTAAATCATGCATACATCTATTGTGACCATTTGTGAATTTGTTGTTATATTCATGTATCTTACAAGAAACTGTACAGTTTACGTCAATAAAATATATATTCTGTTCTGTTCTGTTCTGTATGTCAGCAGTGTTGAAAAAGACCTTACTGTCCTGCCAGCCAAGAGTGACAGTGACGTCATGTTTGTTTACATTTGTTAAGTACAACATTAACTTATACACACCACTTGAGCTAACGCGAATAGATAGATCACTTGTGTATTAATCCTATCCCTATCTTGCGGATAGGATTATTAAACAAGTGATCTATCGATTCTAAGTCCCTGATAAGTTTGTTAACAAAACATGACGTCACTGTCACTCTTGTGTGGCAGGACAGAAGTTGCAACCGCCACTGTTAAAACGGTACTAACTGCAAAAGAGATCAGTGAAGACTCACACTGGGCTGAACATACACACAGTCTCATCAGTGTATTGGTGTTTCACAGGCGCGAAGCCTGAAAATATGTATTGATTTGGTATCCAGCATAAGGTACAAGTTGACATAAACTGCGCATCCACAGCATCTGATCTTAATTTGCAGAAAAAAGAAACATTTGCCCCTAGGCTACCCATAGAGCGCCCATCAAAGACTCTGGTCAGACTGGATGGATGCGCAGGCTGATCTGAGTCTTTGATGGGCGCACATACCATCCTGTATTTGTTGCTGAATACTTGTTCTGTTTTAGTTTGTGGCCGCATTTCATCACCATGCGCTGGTAAATGCGAAGCCTATGATGAGAACAAAACTTATTGTAAATCATCAACACGTAAGCCAAATGAAGGCTTGAAAACGCTCAGATCCAACGGTCGCTTCCTACATGAATGGTCTGGACCTATTCACAGTGCAAAATTGAGAACATGTGTTTCGCTTTGACCAACCCATTGATGATTTATAGCTTGGTGGTATATTTATAGCATTTCATTTATAATAATAGACATTTATGATTATTGAAAGAATTATAGACATTTATGATTATTGAAAGAATTATTAACATAAGCATAATTAAGTATGATCTATGATAATTTTATGGCTGCTAGAGTAGTACTTCTGGAACAACTAGGTTTCTTTTTCAACAGATATTGCCTTACCGATGTTATTTATACCCAGACTGTCACGTGTGGGCCGTATTGGTGGTACAAGGTCGTCATATGACGTAATTATTATTAGACCGTGAGCTGCTTATAGACCCCCTCTAGGGTGAATTTTGTACACCATGAGTTTCTAAAACTACTATATATATTGTATGTTTTTGTTACCCCCAATTTTATGTATTTCAAACAGCATCCGTGGTTGTTTACTTTCTGACGTCAATATTGAGTTCGTCACAGCACCGCTGACTGAGTGTTTATGTAAATATTTTACCATTTGAAGAATGACGCAAAATCTCGTCAAAAGTATCATCGCTCGGGGGGGGGGGGGGGGGGGGAGGGGGGGTAACTTGAGGGTAATTTTGGTACGGGTGTGCGGCTCCGTTTTTTGAAACCAACCCCAATCATATACCTGGACTTAGAAAAAAAATACCTATTCATATACTTGATTGAACTAAATGTTTACAATTCATATACTGTTCTTACCCTCTTTGCTGTCTGTAAACAAAGTTTACAAATAAATAGTACAATGTTTGTTTCTGAGCTGAATATCTGAGCAAAATAATGAGTATTTTCAAGCAAGGATGTCAGAAAATGAGACCATTCATATAGCAATGATGAAAAACTGGGTGAATCATATACTTATTCTTAGATAAAGGCATCTTGTCCTACCAAGGGTTGCGATTGTCTAATCTAACCCTTGGCCTCACAGCTTTGATTTTCTCCGATTGAATACATCATAAGCCGAAAATAGTTAACATTCTGCTCGTTTCATCGAATAGAGCAGAATATTTGTCTAGTCGGTACTAGCATTAACAAAGGTTGTGCAGTATATTATTACTCAGTCGTCATGCACGGACTGAAAATAATCAGGTATTTGTGAACGAAGTGTCGTGAAAAATCAGTTCTAAGGCGGCTTCACAGATGTGAGCAACACACAAAAAGCGAAGGACGTTTGTCTATATTTCTGGAGTAAGAAGATAACATGGCATCGACCTAGGGTATTAACAGCAGACAGAACGAGATGAACACATTGGTTTCTACAGAATTAAAAAGATAAGTGACACTCAAAAACTTATTTTGTGAATTTTAGGTAGCAAAAGTGCGTCTGTCGTATCTGCAGATTATATGCGTTCAATGTGTAGAAGATTGCATGTTCAAAAAATAGATGATTGTGACAGAAATCTAAACCATTATTAAACGGTATATGAAGATGAAGAATTTTGCGAAAGGTACATTTTATCTGAAACGCCTTTAAGCGGAGAAAGTTGTATACTATAGAGCAAATAAAAATAACGCAACACACTACATATATATTATGAAAGAATATACCAGGGATAACACGATCATATTTCAAACACGTTCATGTATACAGATGTCTATAGCAGGCTATAAAAGTTTATCTGAAACGCTCAAAAGCGGAGTATGGTGTATAATATAGAGCAAATAAAAAATAACGCAACTCACTAGAAAGATTATACCAAGGATATCACGGTCATAGTTTCAAACATAATCACGTATATAGACGTCAAGAGCAGGCTATACATGTTTATCTGAAACGCTCAAATGCGGAGAATGTTGTAAAATATAGAGCAAATAAAAAATAACGCAACACACTACATACACATTATGAAAGACTATACCAGGGATACCACGATCATAGTTTCAAACACAGTTACGAATATAGGCGTCAAGAGCAGGCTATACATCCTCATGAATTGGGCGGCATTTCCTGGTTTTGCAAAGAAGATAAATAAATAGTAATAATAATAGTTATAATAATAATAAAATAAAATTGTTAAGTCAACGATGGGATCAATCACAGTTTTACATCTAACGTTCTTACACTTCAGTTTCCAATATTTGAAACAACGACAGGTTATTAGAACCCACATTGGCTAGAAAGTAGTTGACGATTATTTACATCTGGAGGTCGCCAGTGATGAGGAGGATCAGAAACACATTTGAAGAGCTCAATCCAAGTCGGCATTGGAAATTTGAAAGTCCATATTTAAAGCACAATGTAAAGATAAGTACAGAAAGCCGTTTTTCTTGTTTTCATCAGATAGGCATTTCAGATATAAAGAATTTTTTTTTAAGATGTGAATCTTATATACTAAGGTTGGTAGTACAGATCAGTTAGATCATGAGAGACGATAACGAAGGTGGGTGGATTTGCAGAGAGTTAAGTACAGATGAATCCCCATGAAATAGGTTAAATATTAGATATAAATAGATGCATGGCCATATAAGTACTTTACGTTGGTTATAGAAGAGGATTACACTTTATCTATCTATTTGCTGTACTGATCGCGACAAATTCTGTTGTTGTTTTTTTGCCAGAGAGTAATTATCTTAAAAAAAGATGGAATTTTCTGCCATGTAAAGAGGTCTTACAGTAATTAGACAACCAAGAGATCTACTTATTACTATCTTAGAAATGTATTCTTAAAATTGGAAAGTAGCCTCATGCTATTAATACTATACTGTAAAAATAACAAGGCACAAAGCATAGATTAGTACTGGATTGTAATAGCATAAGCAATAATTTGCATAAATCTAAGTTTAAAATACAAAAAAAAAGAAGAAAAAAAGTTGCAAGATAACATGACAACAACTTCAAAATGATATTTCATGAGCTAATTTGAAAATGGTGAGTCTTATATTAATTACATGGATAAAGCTCAGTCAAATGGAACGGTTTCAGCTTTCTCATGGTCAGACGCAGGTAAGGAAGCATTTTACATACAGAATTCTTTACTGGAATTGGCGAGCATTGGTTAAATATTGTGGAAAGTTTTAAAAGTGATGTTATTACAGTGGTAAACGGTCAAAGAATAACTGCATTTGTAAATGACTGTTTATGTGGAATCAAAGCTATAACGCAGTATGTATTTAAATTTTGCTCATAGGCATCCCTTATTCCTGATATCGATTTTTTTCTTTATTTAATGAAAATTGGATTTCTTCTGTTTGAAGAAAATTATCAATTGAACCGTTTGTGCATGTTAAATGATTCATACATTTCTTCTGCTTGAAATGGGTAGGTTTATGTATGCTGAAAGATGGAGAAAATGTAAAAGATAATTTAGAAACATAAAGTTATCAGAGCGTATGAGCAGAAATCGCTGCATCTACAGTAGAATAGATGTTCGAGACATGTCAGTTAAAGGTACGCTTGTTAGAATAAAATGAGTCATTCCCCTTTGAAAAGGGGTCAGTTGTTTTAAAGGCGTAGTCGTTAAAAGCTAATGTCAGAGTATTGAAAGAGAATACTGCATTCGATTCTGAATAATTTGCCAACGAAAAACGGTGATGCTTATGTTGGCTATGCAGACATGGACAATGTTATAAGTAGTGAGTCAAAATTAAAAAATCCAAATACACTTGCAGTGTAATTGATTTTCCCATAAGTGGAATTTCAATGGTTATTTCCAAAGGTAAGAATATATATCATAGGAGCAGTTGATTTATATGGGAAGAGCAAACTTTCCTCACAAGAGAGCTCTAAAAATCGGTTGGTGACTTGGTCACATGTCATTTCCCCAGAAGAGGAAACAAGAAATTCCCCAGAACTGGAAAAAGGTATTTATCTGGTATAAGGTAATTTTGAGATTACCCAGGAGGTGGAAACGATTTTCCCAGAAGTGGGAAACGTATTTACCTGGTAGAAGGTTATTTTCAAAGGTAAGAATATATATCATAGGAGCTGTAGATTTATGTTGGAAAAGCAAAAGTTCCTAAAAAGAGAGCTCAAAAATCGTTTGATGACTAGGTTATATGTTATTTCCCAAGAAGAGGAAGCATGAAGTTCCTTTGAAGTGGAAAAAGGTATTCATCTGGTATAAGGTAATAATTGAGATTGCCCAGGAAGTAGAAACGAGTTCTCCCAGAAGTGGGAAAAAGGTATTTACCTGGTGGAAGGTTAATTCCAAAGGTAAGAAAACATAACATAGTAGCAGTAGATTTATCTAGGAAAACCAAACTTTCCTCATAAGAGAGTTTTAAAATCGTTTGGTGACAAGGTCACATGTCCCTTCCCCAGAAGTGGAAATATGAAGTTCCCCAGAAGTGGAAAAAGGTATTTATCTGGTATAAGGTACTAATTGAGATTTCCCAGGAAGTGGATAAAGGGTATTTACATGGTAAAAGGTAACAATTGAGATTTCCCAGGAAGTGGAAACGAGTTCCCGGGAAGTGGGAAAAAGGTATTTACCTGGTAGAAGGTCAATTCCAAAGGTAAGAAAACATAACATAGTAGCAGTAGATTTATGTGGGAAAAGCAAACTTTCCTCATAAGAGAGCTTTAAAATCGGTTGTTGACTAGGTCACATGTCCATACCCCAGAAGTGGAAATATGAAGTTCCCCAGAAGTGGAAAAAGGTATTTATCTGGTATAAGGTACTAATTGAGATTTCCCAGGAAGTGGAAGCGAGTTCCCCAGAAGTGGAAAAAGGGTATTTCCTGGTAAAAGGTAACAATTGAGATTTCCCAGGAAGTGGAAACGAGTTCCCTGGAAGTGGAACGTGGTATTTACCTGGTCGAAGGTAATAATTGAGATTTCCCAGGAAGTGGAAACGAGTTCCCCGGAAGTGGAACATGGTATTTACCTGGTAGAAGGTAATAATTGAGATTTCCCAGGAGGTGGAAACGAGTTCCCCGGAAGTGGAACGTGGTATTTACCTGGTAGAAGGTAATAATTGAGATTTCCCAGGAAGTGGAAACGAGTTCCCCGGAAGTGGAAAATGGTATTTACCTGGTAACAAATTAGATTTCCCAGGAGTGGAAACAAATTTCTCGGAAGTGGAAAAGGATATTTACCTGGTAGATGGTAATAGTAGAGATTCCCCAGGAAGTGGAAAAAGTTATTTACCTGTTAACAGATAATAACTGAGATTTCCTCGGAAGCGGAAGTCAGGTTGAAAACGCAGATTGAAGGTCTTAATTTTCTAAAGGTGCAAAAGTCCCTGAGGGCAAAATCAATGAAAAAAAAAAAAAAAAACTCAGATGAAAATAAAGGTAGACTTTCAAACAACGAAGTATTTGGTTTAAGTATGGTTTTGGTAGAGAAAATGTCCTCCATATGAACAAAGATGGAGGAGTAAATATGGTTGTATAGAGCAGTATTTAGAAGATAAAAAATGAGGTCAATGTTTATTACAATAACAAGAAAATGAATTCACTCGTAAAAAATCAGGAGTAGAAAAGGTGATTTTCAAAGTATCGCCATGGTGGTAAGTTACGTGAAATATCAAAATTTAAATGTCAATAAAATGGATATGGTATATTTCTAATGAGCTATGCGTTTATTTAAGTCAGAGAAAGAAGAAAATTAAATTGACTGATATATGGGATCACAAACAAATGACAAGTTCAGTGTATATTATAATGTAGATACAAATAAGTTAATTCCAGATGGGTTCCCAGTATAGAAGTTGCCTGATTATTAGCTCAGTATCAGAGTTAGCAGAGGGGAAATGTTGAGTATAATAGATATGGCAGTTTGTTGTACTTTAAGAGTTTCAGACCAACCGTTGGCACCTGATTATCTAATTTTAATAGGTGGTACATTTAGCAAAACAAAAGTAAATAAATAATTAAATAAAATGAGTACCAGATAAATTAAATTTTAGATTTCAGCATGATTGCAATGAAAATAAGAATAATATGTATTGACAATAAGGCTATTTGTATATGGCTATTTGTTTTCATTTGTTACAGGTATGTACGTTGAAGATTTTGGAGTCGAAATATTAAACATTACAGAGGTCATGTCTATGTGAGACATTGTGATGTGACTTAACATGAAAACGTAACTAGAATCTATACAAAATTTTGTCGCTCTCTAACATTTGTAATTTCTAAGCGCGCCAACATGCAAACTGTGTTTGTTTTCTATGTTAGAAGTTAAGAATAGACTTAACATTCTGCTCGTTTCATCGAATAGAGCAGAATATTTGTCTAGTGGGTACTAGCATTAACAAAGGTTGTGCAGTATATTATTACTCAGTCGTCATGCACGGACTGAAAATAACCAGGTATTTGTGAACGAAGTGTCGTGAAAAATCAGTTCTAAGGCGGCTTCACAGATGTGAGCAACACACAAAATTTTGTATAGATTCGAGCAAGAGATCTTGCCGTGTTGATTTGCACGTCGTCATTGCTATGTGGTATACTGCATTGTTTAAAATCACAGCAAGTTTTCGCCAAACAAAAAATGGAAAGTTTGGTGTCATGTGGGCTGGACGGCAGGTACTTCGGCAATGAGAAGATCTAAGGGTTAAGTAAGCTGTGTTACTGGCAGGGCTTTTACAAGCACTTCTTAAATAGATCTCATCAAGGTCTACAACGTCCTTCCATGTCACGCTGCTCATTTGCTCACATTAAAGCGCGCCAACATGCAAACTGTGTTTGTTTTCTTTGTTAGAAGTTAAGAATAGACTTACAATTAATATGATCAATCACAAAGCGGTGCAAAAATCGATAAACGTCAGGCCTCCAAATAAGACGGCGTTATTAATTTACATTCAGGTTTCTTATTTAACAACTAAAATGTACGTTTAATGTGCTATTAAGATGGTTAATTTGTACGGAAGCCCTGGAGGGACATTTTAACTTATTACTTATCACTTATTACTTACTACTTATTACTTATCACTTATTACTTATTACTTACTACTTATCACTTATTACTTACTACTTATTACTTATCATATCACGGGGCCGCGTAGCGCAGTCAGTAACGTGTCTGGCAACAGATGCGAGTCTGATTGCAGATCCAGGGGTCGCAAGTTCGATCCCGGCCCGGTTCCATACTTTCGTGGAGATTGATCATGGAATAATTTCTACGGTCATCCTCCTCCCTTCCGCTGAATCATTCAAGAAGGGTCGTTGTCAGTTACAAGTGAAAGTATGTGCACGAAGTACTGGTTAACTGCTTGTTCGAGCTTGCCCAGGAAAATATGTGGTTAGGTGAACTGACCATCCCGCAATGACAATAGCTGTTGACTTGGGACGTAAAGCAACAAAACAAACAAACAAGCAAACAAAACTTATCATATCATTATATCACCCGTATAATGGCGGGAAACTCCATTGTACATTCCATGTAATAGCGGTAAGCTGTAGTAGTAGCAGTAGCAGCAGCAGCAGCAGTAGTAGTAGTAGTAGTCGTAGTAGTAGTAGTAGTAGTAGTAGCAGCAGCAGTAAAAGTAGTAGTAGTAGTTAAATATTAGTGGTGGTAATGATTGTAGTAGTAGTAGTAGTAGTAGTAGTAGTAGTAGAAGTAGTAGCAGTAGTAGTAGTTGTAATATTTACAGTAGTTGTTGCAGTAGTAGTAGAAGTAGTACTTAGCAGTAGTAGAAGTTGTTGTTGTTGCAGTAGTAGTAGTAGTATTAATATTAGTGGTGGTAATGATTGTAGTAGTAGTAGAAGTAGTTTGTTTGTTTGTTTGATTTGATTCTTTATGTCCCATCAACAATCTTTCAATTAAAATGGGACGGGTCTTCCTGGGTTGAACCAGTACTAAGCTAGGATAAATGTGTCTTGCTCATGGAAAGCAACACAGTGACGCCGGTGAGGCTTGAACCCGTGGCCCCTCGGTAACGAGTCAAGCAATCTACAAATGAGCCACTGCGCTCCCTAGTAGTAGTAGTAGTAGTAGTAGTAGTAGTAGAAGTGGTGGTACTACTACTACTACTACTACTACTACTACTACCATAAAGTAGTAAGTAGTAACAAATAAGTAGTAAGTAATAACTAATAAGTAGTAAGTAATAACAAATAAGTAGTAAGTAATAACAAATAAGTAGTAAGTAATAACAAATAAGTAGTAAGTAGTAAGTAATAACAAATAAGTAGTAAATAATAACAAATAAGTAGTAATAGTAGCTGTAGTACTACTTCTACTACTACTACTACTACTACTACTACTACAATCATTACCAACACTTATATTACTACCCTGGAGCGCAATGGCTCAGTGGTAGAGTGCTCGCCTCGAGACCGAGAAGCCACGGGTTTGAGCCTCACAGGCGTCACTACGTTGTGGTCCTTGAGCAAGACCCAGTTATTCTAGCTTAGTACAGGTTCAACCAAGGAATACCCGTCCCAATATAAATGAAAGATTGTTGATGGGACATTAAGAATCAAATCAAACAAATATATTACTACTACTACTACAACAACAATAATCACTACCACCACTAATACTACTGCTGCTACTACTATAACTACTAGTACTACTACACTACTACTGCTGCTGCTACTATTACTACTACTGCTACTACTACTCCTCCTACTACTACTACTACTACAACACTACTACTGCTGCTGCTGCTGCTACTACTACTACACCTACTACTACTACTACTACTACTACTACTACTACTACTACTACTACGACGACGACGACGACTACTACTTCTACAGCAAAACCAGCAACACCAACTACACATATACTACTACTACAACTACTTCTACTACTACTACTACTACTACTACTACTACTACTACTACTACTACTACTATGACAGCGAAAACAGAAACATCCACTACAAATATACTGCTACTACAACTACCACTACTACTACTACAGCTACGGCTGTTACAGGGAATGTATATTTGGAGTTTCCCGCCGTTCTAGGGGTGATAAATGATATGATAAGTAATAAGTAGTAAGTAATAAGTGATAAGTAGTAAGTAATAAGTAATAAGTAATAAGTAATAAGTGATAAGTAATAAGTAGTAAGTAATAAGTAATAAGTAAAAATGTCCCTCCAGGGCTTCTGTAAATTTGAGCACCCATAACATAATTTTAAACTTAATAATAGAAGAAAAATAAATAATTTTATGACCAACATCTTTGACTATCTGGACTTATGGAGACTTAGCAGACGGTGAACATTAGATGCCGATAAACTGCTACGTTTAATCTGATTGGCAGAAAGGGATTATCGAAAAAATCCTTCCTGGCGTTTTCATTGGTCGATTAGTCTGCGCTAATAATAAATTTTGAGGGTCGTGAGGCGAAGGGTTTGTCGAAAGGTAGATACGACGAAACCTTCGCTGGTGAAGATGAGATAAAGGGGGCTTATCGTATACCTGGCAGCGCTGAAAAAGAGGGCTATTCGCGCCGCACATCCGCACTATGTCATATATAGGTAGTTACCCTCACCCCCCCCCCCCCCCCCCCGAGCATCACCGACAATGTGGTGGCATTGAGCTGCGATAGAAATTCCTAATATAACCGAAAAATTACATAAACTCACACATTTTCAATTGTCAACATTGGGCATCTGCAATATACATCACGTTGTTGGGATGATATTTGATTGGCCAGATATTTCAAATTTCTCTTCGGGAGGGCTCGGAGCTAATCGGAACACGTCGGGAAAACTTGGTATGAAATTAGCTATACCATTGTTTTCTTGTATGTGTACCTTCAGTTCCATTTCAACATTCGGAGCACTTCGATCAGTTCTCTTTACGGCACACTCGATTTTCGCTCACGGGTTGCCCCGATGTAACTGTGGTTCGTTTGTATTGGCCAGCGGGAAATGACGTGATGTGACGATTTCTGGGCACGCGCTAAAGGCTATATAAGGGGCGAGTTTCTGTCAAAACTATTTTGTATAAGTTTACATTTATTTCATTTACGCGATATAAAGAAGGAGTATAGTACAACTGCATATCATATCCTATATTGAATCACTATTTCCTCATTTGCTCAGCCATTTGAGCGCAACCAACAAACTTGTAAACCACATGTGTTGTCCTCATTAACTATATTAACAACATGTACTTCATCATGTGCTAAAACAAAACACCTCTCGCAACCATGTATACATCCATAAAGCCGCCTATAATAACATCATGTTATGATTTTTCTTGTTTATTTTTCAAATAAGCTTCAAAAAGTTCTTATACGACTTTAAGACCTATTAGGTAGATCTACTCTCATAAGTGTTTGCATCATTTTGAATTTTAATGTTTTCATAAAACTGGATAAAATTAGAGATTGGTTAAAACACTTTTAGGAACATGCGACAACACAGGTTCAAACATTTACTACCCTGTGTGTCATACTCTTTGTCCACCTCAGAAGTTTAGAATGCACCAGATCGCACCCCCGCCCCCCCCCCCCCCCCCGACCTAGTAAAAGTATGAGTCCATGTTTCGTTTTTCTCTATTTTAAATTAAGCTTCAAGAAGTTCTTAAATGCGCTGAGATGCTAACTAATATGATGACGTCACTTTGATATATTAATGTCACTTGACGACCATGCGCGTGACTTCCAATACAACCAATGAACAGTCTACTTATGACCACATGGGTATGATAATTAAATTTCTATTCAAGGATACAAGCTCGGATATTCTCTAAAGGGTTCAGTCGTTCATACAAAACCAACAATTGATTATACGCATTTGCCCTAAACGAATAATTATTGTGATAATCGATTAATCATTTGAAACGGCAACGCATATGTGCATGCACCGATACCCCCTAGCCCTTGCTGATTTTGTTTGGTCTGAACAAAATATAACCGGGTAAAGGATTGTATCATAGATCTTAGTCTAAATATGTGCCATAAACCTGCCTTTACTACACATACATTTATAACCACATACATGTATTTTGAGCTTACTAAACGTTTTATTGCCATTATTTGACTGCCATGACATTTATTGGTCACCTTAGGTGGTGCATCATGATGAGTCAGCAATCAGTAAAAACCACAATGACACAACGTCTAAATTTGATACTGATCACTCAACTTATCATAGGGTCAGTTAAGCAAAAATGTCAGCGTAAAATCATCCATCGGTTTAAACACGTGTTTGGGTGCTCAAAAGAACCGTCTCATAAAGACGGTTCTTTTGAGTGCCTACAACATAAGTTTTGGTTGAGACAAAAGAAAATATTTTTCAGGTACGCAATCTTTTTTGGGGGCCTGTTTATATACAATATACGACATTATAAAGATTCTTCCTAAACTTGGGGGTATGTTTACTATGGTTTACCATGGTTGCTTTACTTGGATAGTTTTGTGGCTGTCTGGTTTCTGTGTCTCTTCCTCATGGTTCCATAAGTTGGTCTTCAATTCCTGTACAGTACATACTCTAAACTTTTCGCAAGTATTTCAGGAAATACTAACTAATTCTTTTTCACTGACCATCTTCATGGACTGGTTTACAGATAAACTATTGAGTGTAAATATGTGAATATTTTCTAGCCAATCGATTAAAACATAGATTGTCGGTACTCAAAAGAATCGTCTTATTGAGACGATAATTTTGAGTACCCACAACATATGTTTTGGGTTAGATTAAGAATGCATTAAAGCTGAATAGGCTGTCTCGCGACGAGGCCTAGAATGCCATTGCAGGAATAACAAAATGTGTTGATAGACATACTACTGGTATATTGCACCTCAAATGGAACAGTTTTTCGTTTTTAAAATTTTACATAAAAGTTACTTCACACTGAAAGTTTGCATGCGCATAGAAATAGTAAAACCCTAGTTAGATTTAAATTTGGGCGCAGACTGATATCTATTTTACAGCTCTGATATCTTGTAAAAATAAATAACTTATTTGTTAGCATGAAAATACCCTTTCAATACCTATTTTTGTACTGTCGATGCAATACAAGTACACCTGGGGTAGATATACCAGTATTTGCTCATCTATAAAATGTCCCCTAGAGATTACAGCA